>CAUYUJ010020593.1:469678-479678 GCA_963575745.1 Prorocentrum cordatum | reverse complement strand
TTCGACATTTTCACGAAATGTATGGTTTTTGATTGGTTTCGGGATGCACGCGCGACGACGCGCGCGCGCACTTCGTCCCATTGTTTACACGCGATTATACAAACGATTATTGTTGAAGAAGTGTGTGCGCATTGTTTTTTGTTGCAAGGGAGGAAGGGGGGGGGGCCGGTGCCGGTTTGCTTGGGGTCGTACGAGTTCACAGTTAGAATGAAAGATGGGGCGTATTCGTTTGTAAGTAACACATCCCAAGGGCGGGGGCGGAAAAGGGGGGGCGGATAAGTCCAGCGTCAGGAGGGTGGTTGATCCGACTTCTTCCGTAAAAAAGGAGAGCCTATGTGATGCAATTCGTTGTTGTTCACAGTGAGTTGGCTAGTCCATTGCTCGCACAACCATCCCACCCACCCACCCGCAATTTGGTTTGCAGAACCCATGTGGCGGCGATTGCGATGGGTCTTTGAAGCTGGCTGGTAAATTTTTGCGGCCGCGCTAGCCCGCACACGCTCGCGCGCGCAGCGGCCAGATAGTTTGGCGCGGGTCGGGGACTTCGACGGGCGCGGAATCATGGCAACGCCGGCGACGGTAAACGCGACCATGATGATAGCGATACTGGTGGCGATGATGACAGCGACTACGGCAACGCCAGTGATGGCGCCGATGTTGATCACGCTGACGACGATGACGGCGTCTTCGCGTCGGCGATGAAGGTTCCGGCAGGAGTTCCACATGTGCGCGCGGCCGACGCGCGAAAGTGGCCCGCATGGTGTTATTTGAAGCGGATCTTGCCCCCCAGCACGCGCGCAACGGCGTTCGAATGATTTCGACGTGCGGCGCGAGTGGCCCGTTTGGCCGGATTCGATGAGACGATTGAAACACATATGGTTGTTTCTTAGAATATCGCAGGAACGCGAGCGCAGGCATTTTTTAAAATTGATGTTGCACACGCATGTGTTTTAATCGATTTTCGGGACACTCGATTTTGTCAGCTTTACGACAACCACGGTTTTATACTGATTTCTGCATGCGCGCGCGGCGACGCGCGCGCGCGTGCGCTTCGTCGTGTTTGTTGCAAACGGTTCTTGCGGCAGCACGCGCGCGAGGGCGCTGGAACGATTCCGACATGTGCGCAAGAAATGCGTTGAGCAACCTGTGGTTTTCTTAAGAATTTGCAAGAGCCCGGGCGCAAATTGTTGATGCAACGCATCTTTCTTTAACATCTGTTTCCGGGGCGTGCGGTGTTTGCCATTTCTGCTGCATCTAATGTTTTTGACATATTATGGCATGCGCGAGCGACGACGCGCGCGTGTGTGAAGTTCTTCCAGTTTTGTGCAAGGGCTAGGGACAACTTCTGATTTATCCCAACCTTCCTTTGTTGGGTATTCGTTTTGGATAGAGCACCGCGGCCGCGTCTCCCTCCTTGTCCTCCCGCCTCCCGCCTCCGCTTGCCCTCTCTTTGCCGTCGCTGGGGGGCTGCGATCTGCGAGTTGTCGCCACTTTCGAGGGCTGCTGGTGGGTCCAGCGGAGTGGGGCACCGCGCAAACCTGAGGTAGACCTCGCCGTTCCTGGGGGGGTGGGGGTTGCGATCTGCGAAACTGTCGCCACTTTCGAGGGTTGCTGGTGGGTCCAGCGGAGTGGGGCACCGCGCGGACCTGAGGTAGACCTCGCCGTCCCTGGGGGGCTGCGATCTGCGAATCTGTAGACTTTTTCGGGGGCTGCTGGTGGGTCCAGCGGAGCGAGGCACCGCGCGGACCTGAGGTAGACCTCGCCGTCCCTGGGGGGCTGCGATCTGCGAAACCGTCGCCACGTTCGAGGGCTGCTGGTGGGTCCAGCGGAGCGAGGCACCGCGCGGACCTGAGGTAGACCTCGCCGTCCCTCCGGGAACCAAAGCGGACGCCAGGTGCGCGACGCTCGCCGCGGGCTCCACATGCGGTTGGTGTGCTATCCTTGTAAAAAACGTCATGCCCCCCCCGTCCGCATGGTCCAGATGCTGATGTGGGGGGGCGTCAGCATTGTTTTTGGTCTGCGCGCAGCAAGCATCATCATGCGGGCACCACCGCCCTCTCTATCGAAAACAATGCAAAGTGATCGCGGGTGGCCAGCACAATAACCACGACGTTGTCGCAACGTGCACTTTGCATTTTTTGACACGGATGGTGGTCCTGCACAAAGCGGCTTCACTACGTGTGCCCCGCCATCCCTGTCAAAAACAATACAACGTGCTCATTGGACGCCAGCGCATGCTCCAGATGCTGCTACAATGTGCACTTCGTATTGTCTGCTGGCCCGGTGGGGGGATTTTTTGTTATAAAACAACAAACCAACAAATGGGAACAGTGATCAAGCTACCCACCCGCCCGCAAGCCGTCTAGATCACTCCCACCCACCCTCCCAACACATAAGTAACACCTGAGCCTGAGCATGTTCAGCGGTCGTCTTTGGGTGGACAACTATTCGGAACCAAGGCCGGCTTCAGGTGCGCGACGCTGTGGCGAGGTGCGCCACCCGTGCCAGGGGCGCCACGCGCGCCAGGCACCCTGGGGGCCTGAGCGTAATGGGCACGCCTGGTGCGCCAGATGCGCCACGTGCTCCGCGTGCGCCAGATGTGCCGCACACTTCAGCCGCGCCAGGACCGCCACGTTCGGGGCACGTGCAGGGTGTGTCAGGTGCTCCTACGCACGTGACAGCGCACATCGGAAAACATGTCGGCCCCCACTATCCACGTCGAAAACCAATGCCCATCGTTGTGTCTGGTGGGCCTGCGCACAGCAGGTCATACGCCACCCCTCCCGCCGTCCCTGTCAAAAACCACTTGTGATCGCGGGGCGGCCGCGCATGACCCAGATTTAGCCTTGCTGTGCAGTTTGTATTGTTCTTTGGCCAGGGATGGTAGCCCTGCGCACAGCAGGGAATCTGCTGACACCCTCGCCGTCCATTTAAAAAACAATGCAATGTGCTCGCGGACCCCACGCACATGTCTCAATACTTTGCCCCAAAGTGTATGTTGTACGCTTTGTTGATAGGCATGGTGGGGGTGGGGCCGCATCGGTTTGGCCGCGCATGCTCCAAATGTAGAGGCAGAGGGCGGGTTTGGTTTGATGTTTTAATAAGGGGTGGTGTGGGGGTTGGTCCTGGTTAGCATGGTTCCGGTTGGCCGCCAGCCGGGTGGGGGAGGGGTGTTCATTAATAGGGAACAGTGATCAAGACACTTCCTAGATAGCAAGCCGTCTAGCTCACTCCCACCCGCCCTCTCAACACAGAAGTCCGAGCCTGAGCATGTTCAGCAGTCGTCTTTGGATGGACAGCTATTCAGAACCAAAGCTGGCTTCAGGTGCGCGACGCTGTGGCGAGGTGCGCCACGCGTGCCAGGGGCGCCACGCGCGCCAGGCACCCTGGGGCCCGAGCGTAATGGGCACGCCTGGTGCGCCAGATGCGCCACGTGCTCCGCGTGCGCCAGATGTGCCGCACACTCCAGCCGCGCCAGGACCGCCACGTTCGGGGCACGTGCAGGGTGTGTCAGGTGCTCTGCGCACGTGACAGCGCACATCGGGAAACATGTCGGCCCCCACCATCCACGTCGAAAACCAATGCCCATCATTGTGTCTGGTGGGCCTGCGCACAGCAGGTCATACGCCACCACTTGACAGTGATCGTGGGGCGGCCGCGCATGATCCAGATTTAGCCGCGAGGTGCATTCTTTATTGTTTGTTTTTCCCAACCCTCCTTGGTTCGGTATTCGTTTTGAATAGAGCACTGCGGTCGCGTCCTTCTCCTCCCGCCTTCCGCCTCCTGCCTCCTGTCTCCCGCGAGACCTCGCCGTCCTTGGGGGGGGCTGCGATCTGCGAAACTGTTGCTACTTTCGAGGGCAGCTGGTGGGTCCAGCGGAGTGAGGCGCCGCGCGGACCTGAGCGGGACCTCCCCGTCCCTGGGGGGCTGCGATCTGCGAAATTGTCGCCATTTTCGAGGGCTGCTGGTGGGTGTTGCAGAGTGAGGCACCGCGCGGACCTGAGCGGGACCTCCCCGTCCCTGAGGGGCTGCGACCTGCGAAATTGTCGCCACTCTCGAGGGCTGCTGTTGGGTCCAGCGGAGTGAGGCACAGCGCGGACCTGAGCGGGACCTCCCCGTCCCTGGGGGGCTGCGATCTGCAAAACTGTCGCCAGTTTCGAGGGCTGCTGATGGGTCCAGCGGAGAGAGGCACCGCGCGGATCTGAGCGGGACCTCTCCGTCCCTGAGGGGCTGCGATCTGCGAAAATGTCGCCACGTTCGAGGGCTGCTGGTGGGTCCAGCGGAGTGAGGCACCGCGCGGACCTGAGGGGGACCTCCCCGTCCCTGGGGGGCTGCGATCTGCAAAACTGTCGCCAGTTTCGAGGGCTGCGGGTGGGTCCAGCGGAGAGAGGCACCGCGCGGATCTGAGCGGGACCTCTCCGTCCCTGAGGGGCTGCGATCTGCGAAATTGTCGCCACGTTCGAGGGCTGCTGGTGGGTCCAGCGGAGTGAGGCACCGCGCGGGCCTGAGCGGGACCTCTCCGTCCTTGGGGGGCTGCGACTTGCGAAACAGTGGCCACTTTCGAGGGCTGCTGGTGGGTCCTGCGGAGTGGGGCGCCGCGCGGACCTGAGCGGGACCTCCCCGTCCCTGGGGGGCTGCGATCTGCGAAAACTGTCGCCACTTTCGAGGGTTGCTGGTGGGTCCTGCGGAGTGAGGCACCGCGGCCTGAGCGGGACCTCCCGTCCCTGAGGGGCTGCGACCTGCGAAACTGTCGCCCACTTTCGAGGGCTGCTGGTGGGGTCCAGCGGAGTGAGGCACCGCGCGGACCTGAGCGGGACCTCCCCGTCCCTGGGGGGCTGCGATCTGCGAAATTGTCGCCACTTTCGAGGGCTGCTCGTGGGTCCAGCGGAGTGAGGCACCGCGCGGACCTGAGCGGACCTCCCCTTCCCTGGGGGGCTGCGATCTGCGAAATTGTCGCCACTTTCGAGGGCTGCTGGTGGGTCCAGCGCAGTGAGGCACCGCGCGGATCTGAGTGGGACCTCGCCGTCCCTGGGGGGCTGCGATCTGCGAAATTGTCGCACGTTTCGAGGGCTGCGGGTGGGTCCAGCGGAGTGAGGCATCGCGCGGACCTGAGCGGGACCTCCCCGTCACTGGGGGGCTGCGATCTGCGAAACAGTGGCCACTTTCGAGGGCTGCTGGTGGGCTCGCCACCTTCGAACGCTGCTGGTGGGCCCAGCGGAGTTAGGCACTGCCGAGACCTCAGCGGGACCTCTCCGTCCTTGGCGGTCCACGTCATGTTGTTGCTGCCCCGCAGACGTTTCAAGCTCATTGCCCACCGTCTCCTTTTGGACCTTGCGCCTTTCTTATTGACTCAGGGGTTCACGTAGTTATGCATCGTGTTTCCCTTGATTGGGGCCCTGCGAACCTTCCGAATGCCGCTCGCAGAAGTATATGCGTCCATGTCACGTCGCCGCCTTCTCGTCAAATCTCCCAAGCTACACATGCCCCGCATTGCGCATGGGTTGGGCATGTCGCCAGGATCATTTCTTATCTTGCACAGTTGTGCTCTAGAGCTCGGACCTTTTTATTTTCGCTCGTCGTCGTCCCCCTGGTCCGGTCCTGGCCCTGGACCCAACCTCCCCCCCTGGTCCTGGCCCCAGCCCCCCTCGCCCCGCTGGCCCTGGCCCTGGACCCAGCCTCCCCCCCCCGGCCCTGGCCCCAGTGCCCCTCGCCCTGGACCTTTTATTTTCGTTCGTCGTCGTCCCTGGTCCGGTCCTGGCCCTGGACCCAACCTCCCCCCCTGGTCCTGGCCCCAGCCCCCCTCGCCCCGCTGGCCCTGGCCCTGGACCCAGCCTCCCCCCCCGCCCTGGCCCTGTGCATGCTGGACCTTTTCTTTTCGTACTCGTTCGTCGTCCCCTGGTCGGTCTGGCCCTGGACCCATCCTCCCCACCTGGTGGTCCTTTGGCCCCCAGCCCCCTGCCCGCTGGCCTGGCCCTGGACCAAGCCTCTCCCCCCCGGGGGGGCCCGGGCCCCAGTGTCCGAAATGTCCCCTCGCCCGGACCTTCGCCCAGAGTTCGTCGTCGTCCCTGGTCGGGTACTGCATGGACTCCAACCATCCCCCCCTGGTCCTGGCCCCAGCCCCCCTCGCCCCGCGGGCCTGGCCTGGAAGACCCGGAACCAGCTCCCACCCCCCGCTGGCCTGTGCCCTCGCCCTGGGAGGTTATTTTCGCTCGTCGTCGTCCCTGGTCCGGTCCTGGCCTTGAGCCCAACCTCCCCCCCTGGTCCTGGCCCCAGCCCCCCTCGCCCCGCTGGCCCTGGCCCTGGACCCAGCCTCCCCCGCTGGTCCCAGCCCTGGCCCCAGTCCCCCTCGCCCTGGACCCTTTTATTTTCGCTCGTCGTCGTCCCTGGTCCGGTCCTGGACTCTGGTCCTGGCCCCAGCCCCCCTCGCCCCGCTGGCCCTGGCCCTGGACCCGCCTCCCCCCTGGTCCTGGCCCCAGCCCCCTTCGCCCTGGACCCTTTATTTTCGTTCGTCGTCGTCCCTCTGGTCCTGGCCCTGGACCCAACCTCCCCTCCTGGGCCTGGCCCCAGCCCCCCTCGCCCCGCTGGCCTGGCCCTGGACCAGCCTCCTCCCCCCTGGACCAGCCTCCCCCCACGCCCTTGGCCCCCGGCCCTCGCCCTGGACCGTTTATTTTCGTTCGTCGTCGTCGTCCCTGGTCCGGTCCTGGCCCTGGACCCAACCTCCCCCCTTGGTCCTGGCCCCAGCCCCCCTCGCCCCGCTGGCCCTCGGCCCTGACCCAGCCTCCCCCCCCCGGCCCTGGACCCCATGGTCCCCCACGCCCTGGACTCTTGTTCCCAACCATCCTGTGGTGTTGGGTTCCCTCGTTTGAAGAGACGGTGCCCCGCGTTCTCCTTCCTTCCTTCTTTCCTTCCTTCCTCCCGCTGCCTCCTCCCCCCTTTTCCCATCATCATCATCATTCATCATCATCATCATATCATCATCATCATCATCATCATCATCATCATCATCATCATCAACACAATCGGCACACCCCTCACACGCTTCGTGGCTCCATAGGGAGCCCCACCGAAGGCCCCAGTGGCCGCGGCCGCATGCGTCACCCACACCCATTTCGGCACACCCCTCACACGCTTCGTGGCTCCATAGGGAGCTCCACCGAAGGCCCCAGTGCCCGCGGCCGCATGCGTCCCCCACACCATTTCGGCACACCCCTCACACGCTTCGTGGCTCCATAGGGAGCTCCACCGAAGGCCCCAGTGCCCGCGGCCGCATGCGTCCCCCACACCCATTTCGGCACACCCCTCACACGTTTCGTGGCTCCATAGGGAGCTCCACCGAAGGCCCCAGTGCCCGCGGCCGCATGCGTCACCCACACCCATTTCGGCACACCCCTCACACGTTTCGAGGCTCCATAGGGAGCTCCACCGAAGGCCCCAGTGCCCGCGGCCGCATGCGTCACCCACACCCATTTCGGCACACCCCTCACACGTTTCGTGGCTCCATAGGGAGCTCCACCGAAGGCCTCAGTGCCGCCGCCCGCATGCGTCACCCCCACCCATTTCGGCACACCCCCCGCATTTCTCGCACGGCAGGGTCATCACCACGGTGGCGTGCCAGGGGCGCACCATGCGCGAAGGCGACGGGGCGGGGGAACGGCGCTCCGGGGGCGGCCAGACCTCCGGGGCGCGAGCAGTCCGCGGCCAGACCATCTCTCGGTCCTGTGGACTCTCGCCCTGGGCCGTCGGCTGCCCGGCGCGCTGCTCCCTCGGTCGACGTCGCCCAGGCGTGATCCTGGATTGCGGCCGCCACGAGGTAGGGAACGGCAAGAAGGAGGACGACGACTGGTGGCTGGAGCTCTACGCGCTGCTCTCGCGCGCCACGCGCCACGAGGACCTCCTGCTCATGCGGGCGCCGCGCATCGAGTTCTTCCTGGCAGGGCCGCCGCAGGGCTTGCGGAAGCAGCTGGAGCAGTTTGCGGCGCGCACGAAGCGGTGCAGGAGGGAAGCGACGGCCCTCGCCAGGGAGCTCGGCTTCACCGAGTTCATCCGCGAGGCCTGACCTGAGGAGCGTCTCCCCCGAGCCGCGCCTTCTCTCGACTGCCCGACTAATTGTTTGGCCTCGCGCCGCGGACGACCCGCGCGCGTCGCTGGGACCCTCTCGGGGCGACCAGCGCGCGTCGCGGGAACTCCGTGCTGCGGGGGGCCCGGCGCCTCGTTCGCCCGTCGTCGCTCTGCCCAGCGACTTGCCCGCTATCAGCCAGCCAGTTAGCTAGTCAGCTCTCTCTGCTTCGCGCAGCGGACGACCCGCGCGCGTCGCTGGGACCCCGCCCGGGGCGACCAGCGCGCGTCGCGGGGACTCCGCGCTGCGCTGCGCCCGCAGCCTTGGATTTTGGAGTGCGCGGGCAAAGAGGAAGGAAAAGAAGAGCCGAAAGCGGGCGCGATCCTCGCAAGAGGCGTGCCGACATGGGCGTCGCGACGTGCGGACGCTGCCGTCGGGGTTCCCGCGGAAGCTGCCTGCGGCGGCCACGCCCAGTGTCACGTGTGTTCGGACAGGCATGCTCGACACTTACACTAGGCGCTTCCATGATCGCACTCATGCAAATATATTCACTCGCGCGCAGACCCATTCATACTCAGATTCCCTCGCGCTCTGACTCACCCGCGTTCTTTCTCTCGTAATCAGATCTATCGTATTCCTTTGCGTTGTGTACCCCGCCACATTTCGGCACACCCCTCAAGCGGTTCGTGGCCCCATAGGGAGCGCCACCGAAGAAGATACTCACAATTGCGATACTCACAACTGCATATGGTTGGGTCCTTCGCCAGGATAATTTTCGTTCGTCGTCGCCTCTCTGGTCCTGCCCCTGGGCCCAGCCTCCTCCCTCGGCCCTGGCCCCAGCCCCCGTCGCCCTAGCGCCGTCGTCCCCCTGGCTCTGGCCTGCTTTCCCTGGTCCCCTCGCCCCAGTCCTCCTGCCCTGGCCCTGAACCCAGCCTTCTTCCGTGGCTATGGGTCGCCCCCTGGCCCTGGCCCAGCCCCCCTCACCCCGGACTCTTTATTTTCGTGGTTCGTCGTCGTCCCCTTGGCTCTGGCCTGCTTCCCCTGGCCCCCTCGCCCCAGTCCTCCTGCCCTGGCCCTGAACCCAGCCTCCCTCCTTGGCTCTGGCGCCCCCTGGCCCTGGCCCCAGCCCCCCTCGCCCCGGACTCTGTATTTTCAGGATTCGTGGTTTGTCGTCGTTCCCTGGCTGTGGCCCGCTTCCCCTCGCCCCCGTCCCCCTGGCTGTGGCCCGCCCCCCCTCGCCCCCTCGCCCCAACCCTGACCTCTGGCCTCTTGTCCGAGCCCCAGCCCTCTGGCCCTGGCTGAACTCAGCTTGTTTGCTGGCCTTGGCCCCACTCGCCCCGACCCTGGCCTTCGCTCCAGCCCTCCTCGCCCGGGACCGTGTATTTTCGTGGTTCGAACCCGGACCTCTGGCCCCTGGTCCGAGCTTCAGTCCTCCTGCCCTGGCCCTGGACCCCCACTCGCCCCAGCCCTGGCCTTGGCCCCAGCCCTCCTCGCCCCGGACCCTTTTGATTTTCGTGGTTCCGTCCCCCTGGCTCTGGCCCCCCATCCCCTGGCCATCTCGCCCCCCCCTCGCCCCTCCTCCTCTCTGTCTCCTCAAATGTGCAAGAGCCAGGGCACGCGTGCCACTTTGATTATTTTGGGGGCATTCGCCCAAAATCTTCCTTTAAGGGGACAGGCTCGACCTAAGGGTAGGCAGACCATCGTTTGCATGTGCGGGGCCCCGGCCAGGCCGGCGGCGGCCAACCCCAGCCACGGTGCTGGGCTCGCCCGTCCGCCGCTTGGGCGGGCTCTTGCGCGGCGCGATGCCTCCACGCACCGACGTCCGAGAAACACACGGTCTTGGGGCGATATTGGGCGCTCTCGGGGGGCCCCTCTTGGACCCCTTTTCGGGCCCCCTTGGGCCGTATCGGAGCCTCTTCGAGGCCTCAAGATGTCATCGGAAGC
>CAUYUJ010020593.1:397178-459678 GCA_963575745.1 Prorocentrum cordatum | reverse complement strand
AAGGTCATATGCACAATGGCGGTGTTCACAGCTGCATATGGTTGGGTCCTTCGACAGGCTAATTTTTTGACAGGGGTGGCTGCGGGGGGCGCTTCGGGTTGGCCGCGCGTGCTCGAAATGTGAAGGCAGAGTGCGTGCTTGTATGTTTCCCAACCATCCAGCGGTGAGGGGTCCTCGTTTTGGAGAGTCTCCTCCTCTTCTCTCCTCCTCCCCCTCCTCCCCCTCCTCCCTCCTCCCATCCGCCTCGTCACCTCCATGCATTTCACAGGCCCAGGAAAGCGTTTCGTGGCCCTTATGGGGAGCTCCACCGAAGGCCCCAGTGGCAAAGTCCGCATGCGTCCCCCCGCCCATTTCGGCACACCCCTCACGAGGGTCGTGGCCCCATAGGGGGCTCCACCGAAGGCCCCAGTGGCAAAACTCGCATGTGCCCCCCCGCGAATTTTGAAACACCCCTCGCGAGGATCGAGGCTCCATAGAGAGCTCCACCGGAGGCCCCAGTGGCAAAGCTCGCGTGCGACCCCCGCCCTTTTCGGCACACCCCTCACGAGGATCGTGGCCCCGTAGGGAGCTCCACCGAATGCCCCAGTGGCAAAGTTCGCATGCGTCTCCCCGCCCATTTCGACGCACCCTGCGCGAGGATCGTGGCCTCATAGGGAGCTCCGCCGAAGGCCCCGGTGGCAAAGTTCGCACGCGTCCTCCCCGCCCGTTTCGGCGCACCCCTCGTGGGGATCGTGGCCCCGTAGGGAGCCCCACCGAAGGCCCCAGTGGCACAATTCGAACGTGTCCCCCCGCCAATTTCGAAACACCCCTCACGACGATCGTGGCCCCGTAGGGAGCTCCACCGAAGGCACCAGTGAAAAAGTTCGCATGCGTCCTCCCGCCCTCTTCGGCGCGTCCCTCAAGAGGATCGTGGCCCCATAGGGAGCTCCACCGAAGGCACCAGTGAAAAAGTTCGCATGCGTCCTCCCGCCCTTTTCGGCGCGCCCCTCAAGAGGATCGTGGCCCCATAGGGAGCTCCTCCGAAGTCCCCAGTGGCAAAGTTCGCACGCGCTTCCCCGCCCATTTCGGCACACCCCTCACGAGGATCGTGGCCCCATAGGGAGCTCCGCCGGAGGCCCCAGTGGCAAAGTTCGCATGCGCCCCCCCGCCCATTTCGAAACACCCCTCACAAGGATCGTGGCCCCATCGGGGGCTCCACCGAAGGCCCCAGTGGCAAATTTCGCATGCGCCCCCCCGCCCATTTCGGCACACCCCTCACGAGGATCGTGGCCCCGTGGGGAGCTCCGCCGAGAGTGGTACCCGCAACGCGGCACTCACGCCTGCAAAAGGAAGGTCCTTCGCCAGTATAATTTTTGACAGGGTTGGTGGGGGGGGGCGTCCATGGTGCCCTCAGTACTCTTGGTTGGTTGCCCGTCGCCCGGGGGATGGGGTGCATATCAATAGGGAGCAGCGGGCGAGGTCCCCAATTCCCCCGCACGCCGTCTCACTCATTGCCGCCCGCCCTTCGAACACATAAAGCGCACCCGAGGGAGGCTCAGCATATTGGTTAGGGTCGCCACGCATACCATGTGCGCAACGGGTTCCATCCAGGTGCACCAGGCACCCTGGGGG
Organism: Prorocentrum cordatum; assembly: GCA_963575745.1. Lineage (NCBI taxonomy): Eukaryota > Dinophyceae > Prorocentrales > Prorocentraceae > Prorocentrum > Prorocentrum cordatum. Next base: position 458,067 of record CAUYUJ010020593.1, on the reverse strand, counting down.
CCCCAGCGAACCAGGCGCGCCAGGTTCGGCACGTGCTGCATGTTGAAGCTACACGCCCGCACCCCCGCCGTCCTTGTCAAAAACCAATGCAAAGTGGTCGCGGGGCGCCCGCGCACGATCCAGATGTGGAGGCAAAATGCATTCCGTATTTCTGTTTGACAGGAATGGTTGGCTTGCGCGCAGCGAACAATATAACGCCCCCCCTTCGTCCGAGTCAAACGCCAATGCAACGTGGTCGCGGGGCGCTTTCGCATGCTCCAGATGTGGAGGCAAAGTGCATTCTGTTTGTCCCAGCCATCCTGTGGTTGTGGGTCCTCGTTTTGAAGAGGCAGCGCCCCGCCTTCTCCTCTCCTCTCCTCTCCTCTCCTCTCCTCTCCTCTCCTCTCCTCCTCTCCTCTCCTCTCCTCTCCTCTCCTCTCCTCTCCTCTCCCTCCTCCTCCTCCTCCTCCTCCTCCTCCTCCTCCTCCTCTTCCTCTCCTCCTCCTCCTCCTCCTCCTCCTCCTCCTCCTCCTCCTCCTCCCCCTCCTCCCCCCTCCCTCTCCCCTCCCGCCTCCCATCATCAGCATCATCATCAGCATCATCATCAGCATCAGCATCAGCATCGTCTTCATCACCATCATCATCACCATCATCAGCATCATCGTCATCGTCATCGTCATCGTCATCGACATCGTCCCATTTTGGCTCAAGCAGCATTTTGGCTCAAGACGGCACCCTGTCAGGACGGGCATTCTCCGAGTCCTGGTCGAGCGCCCGCCGACCTGAGACGCTCTTCTGCTCGGCCTGGCCCGAGTCTCTCGCACTCTCGCTTTCTACCAGACGAACTTGGAGCGCGCATTTTGCTGCAGCCATGTTCGCGCCGATGCCCCCGCTTCCTGGCACGTCTGCGGCCGCGAGTGGCGCGGGGGCCGACGCCGAAGGCCGTCGGATCCGCCAGAAGACAGGCGAGGCCCCTGCGGCGGAGTTGGACGACGTGGAGCTGACGGACGCCGAGGCGGGCCCTGCTGCGGCGGGCGGAGCCGGTCTGGCTGCCCCCGCGGGAGGCCGCGCCAAGCTGCCGCCACCCCCGCAAGATCCGTCGCAGATGGCGTTGGCCCAGTATATCATCAGTGCGGTGACCACTAGCATGAGTGTGAAGGCGGACGCCGTTGAGGCCCAGGTTGCGGCCTTGCAGACCACGGTGAACACCAGCTCGGCCTCCATCTCGTCCATCCAGGCTGAGCAGCGGGCCCAGCGCGCTCGACTCGACGCTCTGGAGGCGGCCTCGCGTGCTCCGTCGTCAAATGCCAGCACGGCTGCAGGCCGTGGAGTTCCTCCGCGGCCAGGGCTGGGCTCGGGGCAGGCGTGCCAGGCAGACCCGTGGGGCGACTACCTGCGCAGAGGCCCCAGCGACCAGAATCAGTTCGTCGCTCCCCAGGCCCGGCGCGGAGGAAAGAATACGAAACATGTGGTTTTCGTGGCGGGCTTCCCTGGCACGTGGGACAAGGACGAGGTCGAGGCCCACCTTCGAGCGAAGTTGAGCGAGAGGGCCTCGCTCGAGTCGCAGGGCATCACTGAGATCTATGTTGTTGGGCGGTTCTGTGATCAGGCGAAGGTGGTTTTCGGAAGCAATCGGCAGATGTGGAATTTCATGAAGGCCTGGAAGGGTCGAAAGATACCGTGCCAGGGGGCCAAGAATGACCAGCTGTGGCACAAAGTCGACCAGGAGCCCCACGAGGTGGAGCGATCAAGGCGTGTCTCCTACGCCGTGAGGCTGCTCAGAGAATACGGAGAAGCTAAGAACCTCTGCGCAGCGGACTCGAATATGAAGACTTTGGACGGCGAATGGGACCGCGGCCAGGTGGTCTTTCGTCGCAACGGGAACGAGAGGCCGATCAGGATCCTGCAGCGCTCGCGCACCACGGATCTGATGGAGATCTGTACCGAGCCGCTCGCCAAGGCGCTGCTGGTTCCAGGAGCTCGCTGAGTTCAAGCTCCCTGAGCGGCTCGGGGAGATCAATGACCCGCCCAGGCCACAGTGATTCGAGTCGAGGGGTCGCCGCTTCGCCAGGGACGTCAGGGACCTTGCAGTTCTGGGGTGGAATGTGAGAGGCGTCCGTGGAACCAGGAGGCGGCAACAACTCCTTGACGATCTGCATGCTGAATTCGATGCCCGTGTTATCTTTTTCCAAGAGTGGTGCGTGGCTGGTGAGGCCGAACAGCTCTTCGATGGCTATGTCGTTCACGTGTCGCCTCCAGCGGGGGCCTGGCAAAGATGCGCGGTAGCGGTCCATGAATCTTTGGCCCCTTCCATTGTGGGCCCGCCGAGCTTCCACGCTCGCACCGTGTCCCTGGACTTACAGCTACCTGTCTGGGGACGCGTTCGACTGATTACAAGCCACCAGTGTTCGCACATTGTTTGTTGTGAGTACGCTGAGACCATCGCGCAGCTCAGGGAGTGTCTGATCACGATGCCTATTGGTTGCCGCGCCATAGTCAGCGTCGACGCCCAGGACGGCCTGGGGATTGGGGGCGGAGAGACGGTTGGCCAATACTCGGCCACCAAGATGACATGGCGGGGTGAGATGCCATTCGACCTGATGACTGACTGAATTCGATTTAGTTGCCACCAATACTTTCTCTCGAGGACAATAGGGACAAGCCACATGCTACTACGACGACCGTGAAGAGCCAGGACAGATCGACTTCATGTTGTGTCACCCCGACAGGCTCACCTCAGTGACGTGCCAGGCCCGCTTCACGGACGCAGAGCAGAGCGACCACCTTCCTATACTATTGCGCTGCCACGCGTCCAAGGCTATCCCGACGATCACCGAGCCCGAGCAAGCCCTCGAGGACGCTGATCTGATGGAGCGGCCGCCGCGCAAGCCCGTCGCTTGGCAGCTGGAAGACGCCCACCTATTCAATGAGACGGTCTGCTCGACGTTGCAGGTGCCGTACTTCCCGACCGCGATGGGCGGCCTCACCGAGGGAGACCTCGCGAACGCGCTGGGCATCTTCACGGACGGCTCGGTGCGGGGGCGAAGATATGGGAAGCACCAGGCTTCCTGCGCAGGATGGGGCTTTGCCGTCTACCGCACCACCTCGCCACGCGACCAGGGCGAGCCGATGGTCGAGGCGTGCGGCCCTGTGGCCGCCCATCCTCAGGACCCCCGCTACTTGGGCGCGTGCTCCTTCACAGCGAACGCGGGGGAGCTCTCGGCGATCGCGCGGAGGCGCTCCTATTGTTGCTGGGACAGCGAGGCTCCTCGGAGCCGACGGCCCAGGACGGTGGACTCATCCAGGTGATCACCGACTCGACGTACGTCCAGGGGCTCATCACTGAAGTCTTCCAACCACGTGAGAATGTTTCCTTGGCGATCCTGGCTGTGCACTTGTGGAAGAGGGATGCCGCGTATTTTGACTTGCACATATGCTGGGTCAAGGGGCGCAGCGGCAACATTGGATATGAGAAGGCGGACTTCTGGGCGAAACGGGGGGCTGACTGGCGTTTCAACACTGCTCATTGGAGACGGCCATACCCTGCTCACGATTGGGGAGCGGACGAGTACCGACAACGCGTGAGTGAACACAAGCTCGCCGAGACCAGAGCCCGCAAAAGACGTTGCTCGGAGATGTCCAGGGAGGATGGCGGCGACACCTTCGCGCGGCTCTTCAACCCGCAGCCAAGGCTGGCCGCGTGCTCCAGACAGGGCACCCCGTCCATCTCCGCGCAGACGACGGCGATCTCCGCTGGCGCAGCCGTGGCCGGCCACGTCTCTCGACGTGGACGCTGGAGACCTCCACGGGGCGACCCCGAGTTCCCCCACCTGAAGCGCCTGGAGCAGCTGCGCGCGCAGGAGTCGGACCTGCGCGTGCGGCACCTGCTGGGGCCCACGGTGGCCAAGGCCAAGCGCGCCTTGAGGGGCCGCTGCAACAACACTCTCCACTCGGGAGCGCCTGCGCGCGAGGGGGCGGGCCGACAGACCTTGCCGCTCGGGCAAGCCAGTATGCGAGCTGAAGACGGACGACGGCCAGAGCGCCAACCTTGCGCAGGCCCGCTGCGAGCTTACCCGCGCCTTCTACGCCGACCTGTTCGCCGACCCGACCAGCGACCAGGCTCTGCCCGCTTGGGTGCATAGCCGGTGGTCAGCCGAGCACCAGCAGGCGGAGGTCTCTCTCTCTCTCTCTCTCTCTCTCTCTCTCTCTCTCTCTCTCTCTCTCTCCCTTTCTTTTCTCAAAACAGTCATCGGGCAACTGAAGAGTAGCAAATCGTGCGCCGAGTCTGACATGCTCGTGGCTGAGATGATCCAGGGGCTCCAGGACGATGCCCTCGAACAGATCCTCGCGGCTCTTCGTCTGAGACTCTGCAACCATGTGAGTGAGTATTTCGACCAGGCCTGAACAGGGCACGTCGCTCGGCTGATCCGCAAGAAACCTGAGGCCCAGAGGGTGGCCGAGTTCAGACCCATTGCCCCAGTCTCGGTGTTGCTGAAAATCCTGTCGATGATGGCCCTGGAGGTCCAGCGCCCTATCTTGGAGACCGATCGCACTGAGTGCCAGTTTGCGTTCCGTCGTAGCTATCAGGCGCGCGAGATTATATATAGCCTCCGCCATCTAGCTGATTGTTTTTTGTGAATATCGTGACCCTCCACTCGTGGTCGTTGGAGGAGATATCCGTAAGTTTTATGACTATATCCGACACCCCCTCCTGGCACAGCGCCTTGATGAGCACGGAGTGTCCCGCGTCGCGAGCAGCTTCTGGATCAGAGAGACCCGCAACTCTGCCGCTCGTATCAGAATGCCCGGCAATCCTCTCACCAAAAGTGTCCGTCGGGAGAGGAGTCTGATCCAGGGAGACCCCGCGGCGCCCGAATTGAGCAGCGTTTTCCTGGATGCGGACCTCCGCAAATTCCAGCACCTCTGCCGTGAGAGCGGGTGGGGGCTCTGTCTCACGATGCCATGGGGGGAAGGGGATTCTGATCTATGCCGACAATTTTTGGATTTTAGCGCGATCGGCCTCGATGGCCGCAGTCATGACCGAGAACTGGCTCCGCATTTTAAACAAAAGCGGCCTGGAGGTTCCAGTCAATGCGATGGAGTGGCGCCACACGTATCACACCTATATCGGCACGCTTCCCGCGAGCGGCACCTTGATCCCCTGCCGCGAAAGGGCGGAAGGTCTTGAGGTTTTAGGAACGGACATAGCCTTCGATCGCAGCTGCACGGCGGAGGTGGGCAATAGGATCCAACGTGCGTGGCGCACGTGGGCTGCGCACGAGAACATGCTCGCCAATCCCAAAATCAGCTTCAGCTAGCGACTTAAAGCCCTGGGCCGTTGTGTTCGCCCCGCCCTCACTTACTGTATCGGGAGCCTGCATTAGTCGGTATCTGGGCTTAGTCGCCTCTCCAAAAGTCATAATACTATGCTGAGACGCGTTTTTCGCCCGCCTCCAGCCGACGCTGCAGACGAATATATGAAGAATGCTATGTCACTAGATGCCGCACCCGCACTAAATGCGATATCGAGCCGTGGCCGCAAACCTGCAGGCGCCTGTCCCACGTTTGGGCAGGACACCTCCCGGGAATGGCTCTGTCCAGCCCCGGTCGTATAGCCTACCGCATCCTTAGGTATCGGGACAGGCCCTGGATGACGTCAATGCAACGTTCCTCGGGCTCCCAGTTGCACCACCGCACGGTAGGAATATGGCGCTGGGGGAGAGATTTCTATAGCTATTTTGGCTTCGCCTGGCCCGCCAAACCATATTCTAAGCAGTCATGGGCTGATGGACAGCGTGCTTGGCTTGAATGGCGCCAAGCTTTGAGATAAGCCCAGACTGCCCCTAGCAAGTAGATCAGCTCAGCAGCGTCGGGGCCAGGAGCCGCCTTTTGCAAGACGCTTACGAAACGAAACGAAACGTCATCGACATCGTCGGCATCATCATCGTCATCATCATGGTCGTCATCATCGTCGCCATCATCGTCATCGTCATCAGCATCCCCATTGCGGCACACCCCTCACACGGTTCGTGGCCTCATAGGGAGCTTCACCGAGGGCCCCAGTGGCAGGGTTTGCATGCGCCCCCGCGATTCATCTCGTCACACCCTTCACACGGTTCGTGGCCCCGTTGGGAACGCCACCGAAGTCCCCAACCGCAGGGTTTACATGCGTCCCCGCGATTCATTGCGGCACACCTTTCACACGGTTCGTGGTTCCATAGGGAACTCCACCGAAGACCCCAGCGGCAGGGTTTACATGCGTCCCCGCGATTCATTGCGGTACGTACACCCTTCACACAGTTCATGGCCCCATAGGGAGCTTCATCGAAGGCCCCAGTGGCAGGGTTTACATGCGTCCCCGTGCCGAACCCCTCACACGGTTCGTGGTCCCATAGGGAGCTCCACGTAAGGCCCAAATCGCAGGGTTTACATGCGTCCCCGCGACTCATTTCGGCGCACCCCTAACACGGTTCGTGGCTCAAGAAGGATCTCCAGCCAAGGCCTCACGGGCAGGGTTTACATGCGCCCCCGCGACTCATTTCGAGGAAGAAACGCTTGCGCGAGGCCCCTGGAATTCTCCACGGCGCAAAGCTCCTGGACCTCGGTCCCGCCAGGCCCCTCTCCTCCGTCTCATCTCCTTCGCGGTACTCGCAGCTGCATATGTTTGTGCCCTTCGTCTGGCTTATTTGTGACAGGGATGGTGGGCTTGCGCGCAGCGATTAATATGACGCCCCCTTGTCGTCCTTGTCAAACACCACTGCAAAATGGTCGTGGGGTGCCCGCGCACACTCCAGATGTGGAGGCAACGTTCATTCTGTATTTGTTTTCTGACAGGGGTGGTTGGCCTGCGCGCAGCGGGCAATATGACGGCACCCCGCCCTCCACGTCAAAAACCAATGAAACGTAGTCGCGGGGCGCCCGCGCACGCTCCAGACGTAGAGGCAACGTGCATTATGTATTTGTTGTTTGACAGGGATAGTTGGCCTGCGCGCAGCGGGCAGTATGACGGCACCCCCGCCGCCCCCATCAGAAGCCATTGCGAAGTTGTCGCGGGGCGCCCGCGCATGCTCCAGGTGTGGAGGCACATCGCATTACACATTGTGTTTGATAGGGATGGGGGGGCAGCATGTCTCGGGTAGGCCCACAGTCGGGTTGGAGAGGGGTATACAGTCAACCCGCATAGTAAGGATGGGCAACCTTCTCAAGGGTACCCTTGCATCCCTGCCTCCTCGGTCCGTCCTCGGCCACTTCGGTTGGCCGCGCCCCAGTCGGAAAGCTTCGAAATGGGTTCCTAAGGCCTTTGCATCCTTATCGCGCACCTTACTATACGGGTTGACTGTATATGAATACGGAGTTGCGATCACCCTCTCCCCGTGGTGAAGGAAGCGGGGTTGGAAGAGGAAACCATCTAAACCACTCACGCCCTAAGCTGGGGGGATTATATGTACCCGAAACTCCGTCTTTCTAGTGCACTAGCGTGAGCTAGTGCCTGGTAGTCGATGGGAAAGCGCCATGGCAGCGTCGATCCAGCGTTGGCCAGTGTCGATTCGCAAGGGCCAGCATGATAGCATGGGAGGCTCGCGCGCTTTGCCACAGAAGAGAGAGGCGTGTGTGGGGGCGGGCTTCGAGGAGCACGGCCGGGTGATGTGGACAGGAGGGGGGGGAGGGGGGCGGAGGGATCGGGAGGAGTGGGGCACGGGGGGGGCAGGCAGGAAGGATAATCAGGCGATCGCAAACATGGATTAAGGGGGCGTGGATTAGCGACGGGTCCTGTTTCCATGTGAGATCGCGGATTCCCGCCGCCGAACGAGGCAGCACCGGCCGCATTTTGGGGAGGGCGCATCACCCGATCCATGGATTAGGCGACCGCGGCGCTTCAAATCCATGGATCGCTAATCCATGTTTGCGCGCCCTCGAGATAAGGCAGGAGGAGGAGACGGCGATCGAGCTGAGTCGGCCTTTGCCCTCAGACCCGCCGCGTATTGCTGAACCGGACGGCAGGAGTACAGCGGTGTGGTCAGTCATACCTCGACGACCACCACCACTACAAGGAGAATGCTTTTTTTGAGATACGACGAGAAGGGAGGTAGGGGAGAGAGTTTGACTGCGCAGATCGTTGTACAACAGGCGATCTTGGCTGATCTACAAAGTGGTGGGAAATTGTTGCACGACAGTTGCTATTGGGCGGCTGTTCTACAAAATTCGTGTTGACGGTATGCTGCGGCTGCTGCTTCTGCGTGGACGCGCGATGGCAGGAGGATTGAGGATATTGGCAGAGGGTTAGAGCAGGGTGTGGGGGCGTCCAGAGAAGAAGGGGCGATCTCGATATGGGCGCCTGCGCTGTGAGTGTTGCATCGGGTCGCATTGCTGCTCGTTGCTGCAATTGCATTGAGCGGCCTTCGGCTCATCCCGCCGATGTGCCTTGGTCGGGGGCAGCAGGCCTCTCAGAGGCGTCTTGGGGTTGCTTGGGATGCCTCTTGCGGGTCTCTTTTGGGCCTCGTGGCTCCTGAGGTGACCTCTCGCGTCTCTTGCAGACGCTTGGGCGCCTCCTCGGGGCCTGCTAGCGGTCTTGGGGGTCGTCCTGGAGGGAGGAGCTCGATATGACAGTTTGGATGCCCCTCGTGGGCCGTTCTTGGGGATCTCTTGGGCCCTGTTTGGGACCTCGGGGGCCGTCATAGGGCGATCTTTCGGACCTCTTGGGCCGTCTTGGATGCTCTTTAGACCGAGAAGCCAGGACTGTTGGATTTATACGACCGTATGCTTTCAAGGATGAGGGCTTATTGGGCTGGCCCCCAGGGCCTCCTAAAGAGTATGAACAATACTCAACGCAGAGGGCTGGAAGTGACTTGAGGGCGCTTCATTTCGTGCCTACCGACACTCTGGCGGATACATGATGGCGTAGGTTTTGCAGCAGGGATGGGCAATTGGTGGGGTTGGCGGCGTTGCAGTATTGGAATGTGTTGCATGGCTCATCCCCTTTGCGCGTTGCTACTGCAGCACTGAGGACACGACCGTTGTCACTTGAATTATCGGCCGTGGCTGTATGCGGGCAACTCGCAGCAACGCCACAACAGCATCAACAACACCAACAACATCAGCAACAGTAACGACAACAACAGCAACAACAACAACACCATCAACATTAACAACAACAGGAGGAGGAGGAGATGGAGGATGAGTAGGAAGGAGGAGGAGGTGGAGGAGGAGTATGAGGGGTAGGAGGAGGAGGAGGAGGGGGCGGAGGAGGAGGAGGAGGAGGGGGAGGAGGAGGAGGAGGAGGAGGAGGAGAGGGAGGAGTGCTGTCGCTGTTTGTGCTGCAGGGCCTCTCAGTTCTGCGGCCTGCATCCGAGAAGGCAGAGCAGGCAGGGTGAGAACTACGGCAGAGAGCACAGGCGTGAAAGGAGGCAGAGCGGAAGCGTGACAGAGTTGCGGAGGAGCAGGAAGACCATCCCGTGTCGGAGGCCTAGAGGTTGACACCAACACTAAGATCGGCGACGTGCCTTCACCGATGACAGATGCTTCCGGTCTCGGTGATCGTGGTAATATTCGGGCGCTGTAAACGGCCGAACTATCACCACCAAGACCGAAGTCTAGGATCATCTTACCCCTGCGGAGGCAACCCCCTGTGTTGTTGTTGGTGCCCATTTCCAGGCCTCCAGCTGTGGTGTTGGGTCCTCATTTTGAAGAGAGCGCCCCGCGTCCCTCACTCACGCCTTCTCCCGCTCCCTCCTCCCTCCTCCCATCCCGACAAGCGTTTCGGCGCCCCCTCACACGCTTCGTGGCCCTATAGGAAGCTCCACCGAAGGTCCCAGTGGAACCGTTCGCATGCGTCCCCGCCGCCTATCTCGGCGCATCTCTCATACGTTGCGTGGCCCCATAGGGAGCTACACCGAAGATCCCGATGGCACCGTTCGCATGCGTCCCGCAGCCCATTTCGGCACACTCCTCGCACGCTTCGTGGCCTCATATGGGGGGCTCCACCGACGGGTCCAGTGGCACCGTTCGCATGCGTCCCCGCCACGCATGTCGGCGCCCCCCTCACACTTTTCGTGGGCCCATAGGGAGCTCCATCGAAGGTCTCAGTGGCACCGGTCGCATGCGTTCCCGCCCCAATGTCTACACACACCTCACACCTTCCGTGGCCCCATGGGGACCTCCATCGAAGGTCCCAGTGGCACCGTCAGCATGCGCTCCCGCCGCCCATTTCGGCACACCCCTGAAACGGTTCGTGGCCCCACAAGGAGCTTCACCGAAGGTCCCAACGGCACCGTTCGCACGCGTCCCCGCCACGCACGTCGGCACACCCCTAGTACGCTTCGTGGCCCGATGGGGGGCATGCACCATTCGCACGCGTCCCCGCCGCCCAATCCGGCATACCCGTCGCACGCTTCGTGGCCCCACAGGGAGCTCCATCGAAGGTCCCAGTGGCACCGTTCGCATGCGTCCCCGCCACCAATTTCCGCACACCTCTCGCGCGTTTCGTGGCCCCACCGAGGGCTCCACCGAAGGTCCCAATGCCCAATGGCACCGTTCGCGTGCGTCCTCGCCACGCATCAAGACACACCCCGCACATGTTTCGTGGCTCATGGGGAACTCGACGGAAGGTCTCACTGGAACCATTCGCATGCGTCCCCGCTGCACATCTCGGCGCCCCCCTTACACATTTCGTGGCCCAATAGAGAGCTACACCGAACGCCACAGTGGCACCGTTCGCATGCGTCCTCGCCACCCATGTCGGCACAACCTGCACACCTTCTGTGGCCCCGTAGCGAGCTCCATCGAAGTTCCCAGTGGCACCGTTCGCATGCGCCCCTGTCACGCATATCGGCGCGCCCCATACATGTATCGTGGCCCCATAGGGAACTCCACCGAAGTTATGTTTCTCCGCCACGCATGTCGGCGCCCCCCCTCGCACGTTTCGTGGCTTCATACTGAGCTCCGCCCAGGGCCCAGGGCCCCAGTGGCGTCTCTCGCATGCGTCCCCCTAACCCATTACGGCACACCGTCACACCCCGCACACGTTTCATGGCCCATAGGGAACTCCACCGAAGGTCCCATGCGTCCCCGCCACGCACGTCGGCACACCCCTCACACGTTTCGTAGCCCCACAAGGAGATCCACCGACGACGATGTATTCGCAACCGCGTACTCGCAACTGCATATGGCTGGGTCCTTCGGCAGGATCATTTCCTGTCCTGCGCCTCCGCTCGCTCCACGTTCTCCTCATTCCCAGCCCCCCTCCGTCTCCTGGAGGGGACAAAGGTCGGCGGCAAGCCCGAGGGGGAAGTGAGAGGGGGTGGGCCTTCTCAGAAGGTTCTGAAGCCCCCCTGCCACCCGAGAAGATTTTTCTGAGCCTTCCCGAAGACGCAGAAGACCTCCCAGGAGGCTGGAGTGCTTCTGGGAAGCCCCGCCGCCCTTGAGGAGTCCCCCTCCTTCTCCCTCCCCCCGTTCGCTCGCCGCCGAGAAGGTCCTCGTGGTCCAGCCCCTGGTAGCGAAAAGGGGGCGCGCACGAAATCCTTTCCACCAGAAGGAGGGGACTGCTTCGGCTGCGCGGGCGGCGCTGCCGCGCGCGCAGGGGGTCCGGTGGTCGTGCGCTGTTCTCCACGGATCCTGTGGCAGTTTGCAGTCTCCTGCCCCTCGTTTTCGGTGGTCCCCCCTGGAAAGGGGGGAAGGGCAGAGGGGGCAGAGGGGGGAGCAGCGGAGGAGGGGGGGGGGGGAGGAGGAGGAGGGGGGGGGGGGAGGGGGGGGGGAGAGGAGGAGGGAGGGGGAGGAGGAGAGGGGAGGGAGGGGGAGAGGGAGGGGGAGGGGGGAGGAGGAGAGGAGGGAGAGAGAGCACTGAAGACGAGGGGGGGGGGGAGGAGCAGAGGAGGGGAGCGGTCAGCTGCACGCTCCCCCTGGCGTTTCTCCCTCGGAGCCCCGCCTGTGTGGCGCCAGGGCTGCCCGTGCCGGCCCTCGAGGAGGAGGAGGAGGACGAAGAGGAGGAGGAGGACGAAAAGGAGGAGGAGGAGGAGGCGGAGGAGGACGAGGAGGAGGAGGCGGAGGAGGAGGAGGAGGCGGAGGAGGAGGAGGAGGAGGCGGAGGAGGAGGAGGAGGAGGAGAGGAGGAGGAGGAGGGGAAGAGGTTTTTCGGGGTGCGATGGATTCCAGAGGACCGGCTGCATAGACGGAGCGCTCTGGGGAAATCTATGCGTCAAAGCCTTGCACATAGAAAGGGCACATCAGGGGCTCCCCTCGGAAACGTATTCCGTCGATGCTCTCCAGCCTGAAAAGCACCCTTCGAGCGACGAGAAGGTTAGGTCGAGGGGCGCAGTTGTCATTCTGCGATTGATGCCCGAGCGGACTTGCAATACGTACATGCGTATTTCGATCTACTCCCTGCCCGCCGATGCCACTATCTGTATGTCGACCTCCTCCACGATCCATCTCACAAGATACCTTTTCCCCGTTGCCACTTTCTGCCTATGTTATTTTTTGTATCTGTGTTTGTTTGTAGTTTAACGTTGTTATTTCTATATATATATATATATATAGCACTCTCTCTCTCTCCCCCTTTCTCTCGATGTATATGTACATGTTTGTAATTACGCATTTGCATATTAATCGGCCTATCTATCGATGATCGCACTATCTATTTGAATTGCTCGCGTGAGCTTCTTCTCCCCGTAGATGTTCAACGTTGCGCATGTTTTTTATTGTCGATGTGAAATTCAACTTCAATTTCGGTGTGCATTGCGATTGCCATAGGGTTCCCATTTCGATTCTACTTTCGATGTTGGATGTTGGTTTCGCTTTGTGTATAGGTGGATTACATGTCGATCATCATGTCGGGCCGCAGTTTGATTTGCATTTCTCCTTGAATATCAAAGTGCAGTCCTAGGCGCAATCAGATTGTAAAGGCCTTCCGGCTGGTGCCGCCGACCCAGAAGGACGACGACGACGACGACCACGACGACGACCACGACGACAACGACAACGACGATCTGATGACCCTGCCCAGGACATGGGGCGGGCGGAGGAGGGAGGAGGGCGAGGAGGAGGAGGAGGAAGAGGAGGAGGAGGAAAGCGAGGAGGAGGAGGAGGAGGAGGAGAGCCGATTGTCTCCTCAGGGGGCGGGCGTCTGGGAGGCGAAGGCCGAGGGGCCGGTGGGGGAGGAGCCACGGCCCCCAAGACCCCCCCCCCCCGGGAAGGACGACGCAGCTCCCCAATCGGTGCCTGCACTGAAGGGGTCCTGGCGGAGGTTGCGAGAGATTGGGCGGAAGCTTCCCGCCGATGTTGGGTTCCCGGGTGCTCGGTTGCGGGTTCCCGGGTGCTCGGTTCCGGGTTCCCAGGTTCCCGGCTATTGTCGGGGGCGGCAAAGAGGGGGGTGATGACCAGGTGGGGGTGGATATCATGGCGGTGGCCATGATATTTCTCCAGATTTCATGGCGCCTCTTCTTATTTCATTACGTCCCTGGCCCCCCCGCTGGGCCGCGCGCATGCCGCCGGTCATGATTTGCACCCCCCCCTCTTGGACACCCCCCTCTTGACCGCTCCCGACTATTGGTTCCGGGCCGATTCCGGTGGGTTCTGGGTTCCCGGGCTCCCGGGTTCCCGGTCGATCTCCTCCGCGAAAGCCATCCATCGATTGGGGTCTTTCTCCAGTGTAATTCGATCCCCCCTGTTTGTTCGATCGCCTTTACGACGACGATTCAAAGGAGGCTGGCGTACTTCAGTTCGGGTTGGGCTGGCCTCGCGTCGAAGGGCCTCTCACACACGCCGACTGGGTCGGCGCGATGCGCATTGCGATTTGAATATCGAGGCGCGTTTCGAATCGCAATGTTGCGTCCATTGCAACTTACATATCGATTGCACATCGGTTCAAAATTCCATATCCATCGAATCGCTTGCCATGTCGATGTTTCTTTTGATTTTAGTTTGAATTGTGGATTACATGTCAGCTTCATCTTGCGTTTCGATTTGCGTTTCGATGTTCATGATCATTGCAAGTGATTTGTCATCTCGAATCACATTTCATGCGCATTTCCCGTGGGACATTTGATGCGATAACAACGGGACAATCCACGGGGCAACCCAGAGGACAACTTGCTGGACAACCCAGGGGATAACCGCGGGATGAGCCACGGAATGATTCGGGAACAACCCACGGGATAACCGCGGGGCAAGCCACGGAACAACCCACTGGACAACCGCCGGACGACCCACGGGACAACCGTGGGAGGACCCATGGGGCAACCACGGACAACACACAGAACAACCGCGGGACAGTCTTGGGACATCCACGGCGAGGAGCCTCGCAGCCGGAGATTTCGCAGCAGTGGATGTGTACGACTTGGCCCGGCCACGCCAGCACGTCGTGGCCTTTGCGCAGTTTGCCTCCCCCGTACGCGCGGCGCAAGAAGTTGAGTGCATTTCATTATCCCTTCCCCACCTCCACACTCCTTCACTCCCCTACCTCCGATCGTACGCTGTGCGAATAGCAAAAGTTTGACTGCGTTGAATCTTCGCTTCGAGTGCTGCCAGTGCTGCTTGTGCTCCTGCCTGTACGTCCGTTCCTTGTGCAGCACCACGTCTACCGCGACGAGAACGACCACCGTCAGCACGACAACGACAGCTTTGAATGGGGCCAGCTTGCGCGCTCTCTCGGCCCTTCTTTGATCCGCTCGAGTAGACATTGACGCATCATTGTTATCGATGGCGCCGAGGGCGAATCACCGCGGCCCCCTGCCTTTTGGAAGCGCCTATGTGGCCGAACGTTGCGGCCAGAGCTCGGCAAAGCTATCGGGCTATGTGTTCTCCCAGCCGCTGTGGAAACTATTCGGGGAACATTTAGGAGGGACATATTAAGAGGAAGAGAGGGAAGAACAAGAGGGAGGATGAGGAGGAGACCTCTTGGGAGTCTCTCGGGGTATTTGTTTACCCTCCTGGGAGCTTCCTGGGGGCCTCTGGGTCATCTTGGGCGTATTGGAGGTCTCCTGGGCCGTGTTGAGGCCCTCGGAGGGCCATCGTGAGGGCCCCTTGGGCCGTCAGGAGGCCATCTCTGATGCCTCCTGTGCGCTCTTGGGGCCATCTTGGTGGCCTCTGGCGCCGTCTTGGACAATCGGAAAGCCGAAATTGAGCAAGTGCCCAAATCTTTCAAACACCTAAGGAACATCAATGCTTTCGACCTCTACGGGCCTTCCGAGGGGTACTCTTGCAGGCCTCTTAGACCGTCTTGAAGGCCTCTTGGGCCGTCTTGGGATATCTTGAAGCCACTTGGCCAATCTGAGGGGCATCTCGGCCCATCTTGGAGACATTAGGCCCAGACCCCCTTGGGAGTTTTTAACATAACCGAAAGGAGAGCCCACATTAATATAACGTTTGGCACGCCAGGAACCCCTCTGCAAGCAGATGGGGGCGGCGGATTCCGTGGCTTTCGGCCCCCCGCAGCAGAGTCCTCGTGCATGCCTTTTCGAAGCCTTAAGGAGGCCTCTTGAGGTCTCTTGGGGGCCTCTGGGGGTTCTCTGGGGGTCCTCTTGGGTCGTTTTGGGGCCTCTTCAGGACTGCTGCGGGCGTCTTGGCGGTCTCGGGGGCCAACCCTGCCCTTTTGGGGCTCCTGGGGCCATTTCGGGCGCCATTGCGATGCGCGAAGCGCTTCAATGGCTTTGGGCTTCAAGACAGATTCACGTGGCGATCCCCGGGAGTCGCGCGACACGCGCCGAGAGATCCGTAAGTTGGGGCTCTGGGACTCTAGAGTGAGCTGGGGTTTGCATGTGAGTGGGAACGAGCGTGCATCCGCGGCTGCTTGGCTCAAAGCGGCCAGCCGCCTAGATCTGACTACACCTCTGTGCGTCGTGTACTTGTTGCCATCGATACCAAAACTGTTTGAGATGGCTCGCCTCCTACTACTTGGATTATCGTTGCTACGGTACAGCAGAGCTGGAACTTGGCTTCGCCTAAGGCGAAACTGCTGGTTGGGCCTCCCAACCCCTTTTCAAACTTGGTAGCGGAACTGGCCTATGGTGGTCAGCTCTTGCTCTACTCCGCACCATCCACGGCACTATCTAGTGGACTACTGACGTGGTGGAACATCAGGGTGCAGTGGGTTTTCGCGGAGGAGTGTATATATCTACGCAACATAGCAAGGACATTTGCAGTGACGCCTCTGCCTACGCAGAGGCCTCTTACTCGCGTCCTACATCCCTGAGCTACTAGATTCCTGAAGTCCACCCACCCACTCCAATTGGAAACTTCTTCGAAGACGTAATGCATGGAAACATGCGGTGCGACATTGTGCCGCCTCCGCCCCCGCATGGGCTTACGACCACACGCCGCAAACCCCAGCCAACTACATCCGACTACGACCTGCAAAGCCATTGGATTGGTATCATTATATTTGGGCTCACATGGGTTGCTATCGGGTGCGCGGTGGGACATATGCGTGGCGGAGACGAGACAAGAACGACCGGCCCCCATTGGGACCCGTCCGGTCAAGTACCCCTCCGCGAATTTGCTCGTGAGGTGGATCAACGTGACCACAGGAAACGTGACGCCCTCCCAACAAGCTGCAGCCTTGCAGCGAGGCTTGGGGGGCCTCGCACGGACAATAGCCATGAGAGTTCCCCCGGCAGTTAGCAATTTCGACGTTAACATAGGTGGCCGCCATACCGATGGCGCCACCTATATCATGTTCCTCTTAAGTACGAAATGCGAGAACCTAGAAGAGGAACGCCAACTCAACTCTGGTACAGCTCTCGTTGACTTACGAGTCCATGCGGGAGAACGGATCGACCAGACTCTGGCGCGCTTCGAGATAGCCCGCTATGAAGATGCAGCGGCAGGCCTTGACATCCCCGACTTCCAAATTCTAGCAGTTATTTTTCAGAGCCCTTGGAGTGGGGGCGTCGCGTGCACGGCAACTCCTGCAACCACTATGCCACCGCGTGCCGAAGGGCCAGCAACAGTTTGACTCTCGACCTGGACGCATGAGGTCATATGCTCCTGAGAGAACCCCTGGCAATCTTGGTGGCATTTTCAGTCGCGGCCACCGAACCGAGACTGTCCGCGTTGAGGCAACCGTAGGGCAACCTGCTGACAACGTCTGGAGTGACGATCCGCAACCAACAGAGACCACCACACTACTGGCTCAGAATGGTGGTTCGGCCCCGGGGTCGCAAGACTCGTGGGCCAGGTTTCGGGGGCCGCCGGTCGCGGTGGCCCCTGCGCAAGCCACAGCCCTAATGGGCTCAGCGGGGCAAACTGCCGTGTCCGACTTCGACTCCGGTGCTGACGCCGCCTTTGACTACTCCGATATGCCCGCGTATCTCACGAAAGAAAAGCAGGCGCAATGGTCATTTTCAGGGCGTCAGAAACATAAACGCAGGTGGAGGCGATTTATGAAGAAGCCAGTTCGTAAAGTACGGCGTATCATCCGACTGGAACTCGAGGGAAAAGGCAAGGGTCGAGGTATGGGTAAAGGTAAGCGGCGGTGATTGCATGGCAGAGGTACGCTAGCATTCCTAGCCTTCCTCACCGAGCCCCAATCGGAAGATCTGTTCCTAGGTGCAGGCAGGAACCGTTGGCATGCATCAGGAAAAGGTAAGGGGCGCCGGGGAAACCCGAAGGATGCCAACGGTAAAACTATGGAGTGCGACATATGCCATAGCACGCAGCACTTTCGCCGCGAACGCCCTCAGGGCGATGGGGGAGGCAGAGGTCCGTCGATACATCTGGCTCAAACTGATTCGGATATACAGTATGTTGACTGTGTGCCACTTTTGGCCGACCCTGTCGACAGCTCAGTTGCAGCGGTTACCTTCATTGCTGCCAGATATTTGAGTGCCAGTGTGTCCCTCGAGAATTATGCCGACGGGCTGTTCGAGGAGATATTCACTGGCCACAATGAGATCGATCTGGCAGACTGGCTGGGCACGCCCGTCGCGGGGCAACCTGCTAATATTGAGTGTGTCGAGAACTTCCACGCGCCCGCCGCAGGGGATGAAGAAATGGCGGGGGGCGCCCGCGGATTCAGAAGCCATTATTCTTGCAGCAGAGGAGGAAATACAGTTGATGCTTTATCCTCGGGTCATTGGCAATCCGACACACATGGAATAGAGTGATGATGACTTTTTGCGGGGAAACCCGCGAGGTGTTAGCGATCTGTCTGAGCGCGTTCAGTATGAGCTCGGCCACGACGAAGGATTTCAACATGCATTCGTAGCTTCGGACCGCTCCGTGAGCCGCGAAGAGCGATCGGCAATCCGCCAGTCCAGGAGACGCAAGTATTGCGCCGACGACGATGACGAATAATGGGAAGATGACGCACGCCCGGTACGTCGCGGTCGGGTCTGCAGTGGCTCGCCCGACCGTGCGCGCGCGCTCCAGCGGCGCTCGCTCTAGCGGCCGTCAGCGCCCTCATCTTCCTGATGCGAGGATGCCAAGGGCCCCTCCATGGAAGGTCAACAGACCTGACGCCCCCCCGAAGAGGGAGCGTTTGCGGGGGCACCCGCCTCAAGGGGGATAACCAGCGCCCTGTTAGCTACTCGGATGCTGGATTGGCTCGCCAGTGCAAAGACCCAGATGCAATGCTACATTGGTTGGGCAAGTTTTGGACTGAGCACCCGACTCGCCGCTGGCGTCCTCCTCGCAAGGTCGCTCGAAATTGAAAAAGGCAAGGCCCTTCGCCGGGAAAAGGACAGAGGCTGTCAACGCGCAAGAAGCACTTATAATGCGCGGCTGCAAGAGGGCCATCATCGAGGAATGGGAACTTTACATAGGCGTCGTTTGCTCATGCTTCGAGCATGCCGACCGCGGGTCCGGCTGCCCCATGAGACGCCCATCAAGGAGCCCCGGCTTTCGCAAGACACCGTGGGTCTGGTCTCGCGGCGATGGTCGGGGTAAATGCGCCGACCCGAATATGACGCCATGCAAAGAGCAGTTGGCGGAGAACGACTACGAACAAACTACAGCCCAAGAAATCTCCCAACATCTTAAGATACGGAGAACATTTCCACCCATTCATTGCTTGAGGATTCAACCGCGATCACAATGCGGGGAAATCTGCCTCGCCCAAACCAGAAGAAGGCGGCCGGCAAGAAGATGATGAAGATGAAGATATGCCCGAAGCGGTAGACCCCGCGGCGGAAGCTCCTGCAGTGTACGCGTCGGATTACTCCGACGCCCTCTCCATTGTCACGGACGTCACTTACGAAACGGACACCCCCGTTGACCCTAGGTACATCGTTACGAAAGACATGCGCCTTTCCCAAAAAAGATGGGTCATCTACCGCGCTGGATCTGTAGGTTGGGTGAAGACCAGAATTAAAGGAAGGCTTCGCGCTGACAAATATGACCTGACCGCCAGGGGCCAGGCTACTATCGGAAATATGGCACTCAGAAGGCCTGATGGGGTGGACCGTAACCCTGGCAGAGGGCCTGTGCGATATGGGCCATGGATACCCGCAGGGGCAAAGCCGAATGCACCGCTTGCCAGGGTGAAGACAGATTCACCGACTGATATATCTCCATCTTCGGATTTGTCGAGTCAGTCTAAGTCACTCGGACCTGATCAGCTTGCGCCACCGCCTAACTAGAAGAAGAGGAAAAGCCCAGATGATCCCATTCCTGGAGATAGCGAGCAACAACAACCTGCGGGGCAACCTGCTGCTCGACGTCGACCCAGAAGACCAGCAGTGGCCGCCGCAGCAGCTGCATTTCAAGGCGCCAGCACTCCTACTCAGAAGGACCCTGTACCACGTTCCGGCCCTACACCTGGCCGGACACGCAGGACTGGCTGGACGCCGACACCAGAGGGACCATCAAGGGATGTCTCTTCCTCGCGGCGTGGTGCCGAGAAGAGGCCATTGGAAACTGCATCAAAGGCATCAGGGGTAGCTCCCAAAGACAAGTGCGAGTAGCGCAACATCAATCAGGAGAAACGACGGGATTTCGACATCAGTACCCCGCCAAGGACCCCGCTCAGAGGATCCGCAGGCGCTGCCTCGCCATCGGCAGGTGCCCGCGCACCTGCAGCATCGGCAGCAGATCAGAGCTCTGCGGGGCAACCTGCTCTTACTTTGAGAGTGCCCGTTGAATGCCGACAGTGTTTGAATTGTATACGCACCGCCAGGCGAACGAAGATCAACCCAGCATTTCACCCCCGTAGTGATGACGGGTCCGATCGATACATCGCGGTGTAACGCGACGTCCAGGATACCGCAGTCATTGCCGATCAGGACGCTCATGCGCGCCATGTTGTGCGCAATATCCTGCGTGGGCGCCCGGCACTCACGTATCTGTCCGAGAGGGCCGACTTGGTGGGGGCCCTTAAAAAGCGGACAGAGCTGTTGATCCAGATTTGACTTATGAGGAACAGCGCTGCTGCTCAGAGTGGCTCACTACTGCTACTCGGCACAAACCATTTCACAACAACTACGTCTCTGATAAGTTTCTGAGAGCAATACCGTCCTTCGACGAAGTCGATGGATGGGTGGGGCCCCCAGAGCTGCTTAACATGTGGCCACTTGAGGGATGTGATCGCTACCACCCCAGCCAAACATCCGGCGTTGTCTCAACAACCGCCATTGGGCATATCAAGTATCAAGTGTGCTGAACTTGATTGGCATGGTCGACGACGCTGGGATGCAGGAAACAGGCTCCAGATCAAGAAGTACAAGTTCGCTACCGAGATGTGCGAGACATACATCATACGCCCAAGTAATGGACACCGCAGTCCTGGGATAAAATGCCCTGAGTCACTGTATATGAGGATGGCGGATCTGACCATGCCAGGTGCGCCTTGTTATATCACTCATTGGACCCAATGGGAAATATCTCGCATATACTTCGCATCGGACTGTCATGCCGTGCCGACGACACCACCAAGAGAAAAGGCAGACAGTTTGTTCATGCTTGTTAGTATTTGCCTGGTGACAGCAAACATCCAGCCCGGCCTGCGCGTCGACTCCGACGTACTGATTCTGGTTAATATGAAAACCTTGCTTCGTGATAGTATGGCTATTGTGCTCTCAGCAACTGATATTATGTCGGCAGGCCGGGGCGGCAGCACTCCCCCGACACATCGTCCAGCTTATAGGCGTTCTGCCCAACGAGAAGTGCAGATCTGATCGCGTGGGACATGAATGAATCAATATGTTATACCTGTGGGGCAACGCGCAGAAATATGAACAGTGATCTTACCCTCGACAAGTTGTAGGATTTGCTGGATTCCAGAATCCCCGTACAATTTGATGTGTCCCGAACCGACGCCTATCTAGGATATAGAGTTCTCTGCGGCATTTATGCTGCAAGAAGGGTACCAAGCGGGGGCGCCTGCAGGGGGGTCTGACGGTTCATGGATTCAGGCCCAGAGTGTGGGCGTGACTGGTATGACACCGAGTGGGATTACTCCCGCCGACATGGCTGTGCGCCAACGATGCGTGGCGTGCCCAGACGCAGCGGCTGCCAGTACCCGCAGGGCAACCTGCGTCGTTTGCACCGATGAGTGGGTCCACAACTCCCTTTTGGACTCCACAGATTGCTCGGAGCACCAACAGCCTACAGGCAAGGCTCCAGAGCATTCGGGTGGACCCGCAGCTCTACCAGGCTCTGCAGGCGACATCGCCGTTCGCATCGCCGCGTCCACATGCGGGACAACCTGCTTCCCCCAGAGGACCGAGAGTTTGGTGGATCAGCAAGAGAAGATGCACGGGCAAATCCGCGAAGCCGCACAGAGCATGCGCAGGGGCGGCATCGACCTCTCTAACGCTAGCTGGACGCCGCCTTGGGAGTATGCCCCGGGCCCAAATCCATCACCGGACAACCCCAATAGGTACGGATACGTGCCAACATTTTTCAGTCATCTGACATGCGACCCGACAGCTGCAGAGCGCCCTACAGCACCACCGATAGACTTCCCATTATATCCTGACTACCATGCTCAGGTGACGGGTAACCCTCGCGCGGGAACGCCGCCGGAGATCCCGCTTGCACGGGCGGCAGCCGACGGTCTTTATCAGTCTCAGTTGACGCGTCGCTCTGGTTGCACGTGAGGTGTGCCGGGCCAGATTCCTCATTATGGATATTTGGTTGCCCCTATATGGACTCAGACGTGACTTAACAGGCCCCTGGCCTGGTAGCGCCATCATCCATGGGGGAGTTGCGCCCGGGGATTCTGGCCATTCACGAGGCGCAGCAGGCCAACCTCTCAATGCAATTGGCTCGCCAGCGTCGCAATCGCGAGCGTCGGGCGAACAGGATGCTGGGTCGCGCGGGGCAACCTGCTACTCCAATCACAGCAGGGACACCTGCATTAAACCTGGCAGCACTTGCAGCCATGCAGCCACCGTCGTCGGTCCCACGGATCCAGTGTGAGTTTGGTGAAACCACTCTGGAGCGCCAGACGCGCATCAGGCCATCGGCCACGCCGCCGGTCATCAGCAACGGCGACTTTAACAAATGTGCCATATGCCTGGACCACCTCATGCATCGCGACATGGTCTGGATGCTTCAGTGTGGTCACATTTTCCATGCACAGTGCTGGGGCCGAGTGGCGCACGCTCATGTAGACAGACAGTTGGCTGGTACTGTGGAAGGTACTGCAACTGAGGCACCCTGCGCCATTTGCAGGAGCGTTGGTCTAATCACAGCTGGATTTCATTATGCCCTTGCTGGAGATCAAGATGCAGCAAATCGTCATGGAGAAATAATTCGTGGTGTTAACGAACTCAGGGGCCTTCGCGAAAAGCTCAACCGCATCGCGGCGATGACGATGAACAACACGGCAGTTGCCGCAACAACACCTGCGGGGCAACCCGCTTCATCAGCCAGTGCGTTGCAGGCGACGGAAGCTACCTCGCCTGCTCTGGATACGCCTGTGCCGTTGATAGCGGAAACAGCCAACAATGCAGCGAAATCTGCTACGACTGCACATGCCGCGTTGCCGGCCAACGATATGTTGCTGAGGCGCATGGGGAGAGCCGCCGAGAGGAGCGCGCAGTGGCTTGAAGCTCCACATGCCTACATGCCATATGAGCGAGACATCCGCCCGCGCAGCCAGCGCAGGACGGAGAGCTCGGTGAGCGTACCAGCGGCGTCAGTGCGATATCCGAGCGCGACATGCTACACTTTGTGTTGATGGTCAACACAGATGACCAGGTAGGCATGCGCGCTGACGAGGATACGTTCATGAACATGCCGCTCGCATCTGTACCGCGCCCGCGCGCGCATGACGAGTACCTCGCGGCCTGGATTTTCGAGAAGAACCCCATTGCGGAGGAGGAGGCCGCGCGGATACATGAACGTCTTCACGTCTCGGACAAGGAACGACTGGGTATTGGAGCAGAGGCGCCGCATGGGTATGCATGGTGCGACGCTGTCTGAGGTGCCAGGTATTTTTAGAGAACGCCATGAACTGGCCCTGGCCGCGAACAGTATGGTGGATGGCGCGCTGGCAATCCTTCTGGGCACCGGCAGCAACATCAACATCATTGGTCTAAAAACGGCACAGACATTTGAGCGCGCATCCCGCCCCCATGGACACGATGTCAAGAGGCTGAACCTGGCGAAGGGGCTCTACGTGTCGGGAGTGGGACATGGTGCCGCTGCATGCGACAAGTTTTTGCGCTGCGAAATCGCGCACAAAGAAGAATGAGTTCCGGCGGGGGCGCCTGCTGTCCCGAGACTTGATACCTACTCAGCTAACGTTGTTGAGTGTTCAGGGGGGAATATCCCTGCGATCCTGGGTGTGAGGAGTATGTCTAACATGAGGACTATCTTGATCCTGGAGCAGGGGCGCGGGAAGATGGCCACCACTGGCTCTGATGCGTGCAAGCTCCCCCGTGGAAAGGGTGCCAGAGTTCTTGTTTTGATGAAAACGCCTTCAGGCCACCTGGCGCTCAAGGTCGACGAGTGCGGGGCCGCAGCTGAGGACGAAAGGTCGATGCCGTTTCTTTTTCTTATATCTATATAACGCCAACCCTCACTGCGAGGATGCCCCGCTGCTCCTCAAAGAGGCAGCTGACACAGAGCCAGTTGCGGGGCAGCCTGCTTTGAGTAGTGTGGGGGCACATGATTCGATGCCCATGCATATATGATGTCGCAGGATACCAACGGCATCCGCTTCTCCATTAACGAAGAGACGCTTGCTTTCACGATCCAGTCTTTGGTGAATAACACTTTGAAGACCTGGCATCGCAGGAATACGTCCTTCGGGGCTCTCCCCACACCGGCCGAACAGGACTTCGCCTTGCGGAACTTGCAGGCGAAGGTCCATCAGACCATCTACGCGGAGGGCAATGAGAGGACGCCGCCTGGCGCGAAGGCAGGGGCACCTGCGGAAGGGGATGATGCCGCTGAGAAGTTGAATATTTTTACTTCGAGCAGCGGCTCTGCAGCGCAGCGTGGCACGGGCATTTGAAACCCCCCATTGTTTGAAAATGAGTGACGGGGGCAGGCGCGCGCCTCGGCCACCCGTGCTTGCTCCGACAGGCCGAACATGCAGGCTCTGTAATCTAGCGCGGGGAAACCTGCAGTCACTGTCAGGCGCTGGTTATGCGCGCCAGGGGCGCCGGCAAGCCCGGCTGCGCGGCTGCCAAGGACAGCAGTGGACCCGGCTGTGCGGCCGCTGCAGCAAATGAACGCTCATCGCATCATTATCACTCTCCGTGCACAGGTCATGGAGGACATACGAACAGTTTGCGCTGAATTCCGAGCTCGCGACTACATGTGTGACCGTATCACACACAGAGGTCATGACCTCTACTGGTACACGGTATTTGGATGCTCTACCCTCGGGGGATTATCCACTGCTGTGGGTGGCAATGCCCGCTGACTGGAACGTTAGGTTGCCTGGAAAGCGGGCAGGGCCACATTGTCAACGCATCCAAATTTTGATGACTAAGGCTCGGGCTCTGCGTCTGTCTATTGTACTTGTGGGACCACCAGGTTATCTCTGGAAACAGGGTCCCATGCGAGATGCCATTGAAGATCTCGACTTGCAGGTCATGCGTATGCGATGCTGCCGTGTCGGTGAAATACGACCGGTCAAGTAAGTTGCCTAGCGGATCATATCTGCAGGTGGCAACTACCTACACGCGCATCCCAACCAGCTTGTGGAGATGTACGTGTCAGACTGCAGTGGTACCCGCCCCATTTGCTGAGCATGAATTGGACTGGCATGGCCAAGGCGCTCAGAAGGCAGAACGGCGCAACAAAACATTGGCTATCATGACCGCGATATTGATTGATCCAGTGGAATTACACAAAACAAACAGAAACCACACGAGCGCTGTACACC
This sequence comes from Prorocentrum cordatum, assembly GCA_963575745.1. Taxonomy (NCBI): domain Eukaryota; class Dinophyceae; order Prorocentrales; family Prorocentraceae; genus Prorocentrum; species Prorocentrum cordatum. Next base: position 432,819 of record CAUYUJ010020593.1, on the reverse strand, counting down.
GTAGCATTCACACACGAGTGGATAAAGGAGCCCGAACGTACGTTCAGTCTCCAAAGAATGGCCCTGAATGGTACCATGTCGCAGGACGGGTAACGATGAACCTGGGCGGCAATCAGATTATACAAGACATCAAGATCCAGAACCAGCCTATTGGGTGCGATTACAATGCGCCGATGCCGGATGGTGTAACAACTTTCGTCATCGGACACGGGGGCCAGCGACCACGCCCAAGGCGAGTTGCGTTCGTCGATGACGATCGTCTTCCCCCCCTTCGATTGAGCGTGGCCGCGTGCCCCCCTCTATTCCCGAATTTCCAACGCTAAGTTCACCTGATACTGAACGACAGACAGCACGACCGATGCCCGAATCAAACAGAGGGAAACACAGACAACCGACAAAGAAGCGGGCATCAAGCCACGCAGGATGCCCACGGTAGCCGAAGAAGGCAGCGACGACCGCGGGGATGACCTCAAAGGTTTCGGATGTTGTGCGTACTGCACCGGCGTTCCCCTTGATTCCGACACGGGAAGCGGTGATGCAGAGGAGACCTTCATCACATTATTTGCGGGCTATCTGCTGAATCAGACGCAGGTGTCTTATCCACAAACCCAACGTTATGCTATAGACGACACAACAAGGATGACATGTTGGAATTGCGTGGAGGAAATGGTGGCGTATCGCAGCTAGCATTCAGCTGAGTTCTGTATTCCGGGGGAACCTTACACAATCGCTCATACGTTGACCTTGGAAACGAGGATGTCCAGCACGCAGTGATGCACTACCTAGGCGTGTGCTTCGTCCGTGCTGTCATATTACAACCCGGCTGCAGAACGACTGGAGTACCTTCATATCTTAACTCCCAAGTCAACTATGATACTTGGCATGAACACCACAAAGAAGATATTCCACATCTCAAGTTCTGTGGAAAGGTTACCATGCGTCCGAACGACCTTCGACGGTTTTTCTTACGAGAACAACCAGTGGGTACTTGGGTGGATCAGATACCTGGACCACATTGGCCACATGCAAGGGCACTTGCAAGGTGAATATGGATCAATGTACGACCGGCTCACTTGATTCCCATGGGGTATTGATACGAAAACCGATCGAGATCATGGCCAACCGCCGCCTTCTATTTACACTTATTGAACGAAGACGATGTGCTGGTCATCATAAACATGCGTCGGTATGTACTGCAAGGATGCAGTCTCTTTTCGTCGACGCAGTGCAGATCGCGCGCGATCTATTCCAGGTAAGCCGTGATCCCTTTCATGTTCACCTTTTTTCTTCCACCGTGCTAGTCACCAGCGTGAGGGGATATGATTTGGACGATCCCACCACCCCTCGACAACCCGACGGGTCGATCACGAGACCGCCCTCGGGAGGGCCAGGATGTCCTGCGTGCGCGGATAATGTTACCATGCGCTTTCCCTCACAGGACAGAAACCCCAAGCATTGCAGGTGGTATGATAAGGGCGGCTATTGGGAATGTCCGAGCTGTAAGAAGAACTACGGCCATAACAAGCCTGGACATGTACGGATACCTGGCAAATGCAAGTTTGCCGAACCTTGGAAGCTGCCCGACAATCACGGACAGGCACCACCGGCTCCTGCCGAACCAGCAGCACCACCACCCGAGGCACAAGCCGCACCACCACTTGTGCGGCTACGAGCACCAAGACCCGGCTCTGGAGCCGGACCCACATTGGGTGCCAGTAGCCACGACATTACAGTAGGCAGACATGCTGCTGAATCTGCTGCAGGGCAACCTGCCTCGAGTGGAGCTGGTAGTTCGGATGACCACATCCGACTGCCACAGGTCAGAGTCAGACGCGGCCGACAGCAAGGAGGATACCCACCTCCACCGCCACCTGCGTGTAACCCTGCTGCACGCCCACGACTTCCAGACTGGTCAAGGTTCGACGTACAAATCAGTCTACAAAACTTACGAAGCTTTCATCCAAGCGTTGTAACACGCGAGCTGCGGAAGCTACGTTTGCGCTGGTTCCATGCGATGGAGCCTAAGACGAAGTTCATATTAACCAAGATAGGTCTGGACAGCGTCAGACTCAACCTGATCAAAGGTGTCTGCGACGCGTGTCGTGAGCGCAGGGCTTGGGACAAGCCTGGGCATGCGTTTATGTCATCTACTGTTCTGCCTTGCAAGTTCAACGAAGAAGTTGAATGTGACCTTACGTTCTACAAACAAGAACACAACGTATTTCATATCGTCGATCGTTGTATTCGCTATGCTGCTGGAATGGAGATACCAGACAAGACAATGACCAGTATCCTGGATGCGTGCCATCAGTGCTGGATGCAGTTTGAACCTGCAAAGGTACTTTTCTCCGATGGAGAGGGTGCCCTCAACAACGACACTGCGAAGCATTCCTTCAGGCAAAGGGCATTGAACTAAGGTCGCGTGCGCGTGGACAACACGCTACAACGATCGAAGCCAGAAATGGCATACTGCACCATCTACTTCATGCCATGGAAGCTCAACTCAACAGATTAGACATTCCTCTTGTGTTCACACGGCTACTGCATGAAGCCTTGTTTGCTGCCAGCGCGCTTACCTTCTATAATGAGTTGTCTCCATGCAGCGCCCTGTTTGGCCGGTAACCGGCAATGCTCCCTGACTTGCCTATCTTGGATCACGAACAGCCGACGGAAACGTCGGATCATTCTCGTGGGCAGATGATACGCAATGGATGCATTGAAACTATCACACAGGCTACTGCAGTAGAGCCAAGACCAATCGTGCACTACGCACCAAGACAACTATCACCGGTCAGCACTACAACGATGAAGGAGACTTAGTTGACCACCATCGCCCCGCAACCACGAAGGAGGACTGGCGAGGTTGGAACGGACCATTCCTGGTCGCAAAAAACGACCTCGACAGGGGCCAGGTCATCGTTCGAGAGGGAAGCCGCGACGTTCAGGTACAGTGCGCTGATGCACGGCATTCACTTTACATTGAAGCTTCGATAACCAGAGAGATTGGCTTCGACAACGCTGCACTACGGACAGCGTTGACGTTCGTGGCCAGTTTACCTGCGAGGAGACCTGCTATGACATTTGGCTATGTCCTGACCGAGAAGGGGACGCGTCAGATGACAAGTGCAAGCCGACTCTCTCCTAAGGTACATCTGCCTTTACAGTGCCTTCTCAGAAACTCCTTCTGCATCGAGAACGTAGTTTCGTTTGGGTTAGCCAAGAGTATCCACGAGCTACCTCCAGTGGCTTACGCTGGCTGTTGCACACTGTGGCCCGCTATGGCAACGATGTGAATCCAGGATTTCACGATTATGAAGCAGAAGGTACCTCTCTGAACATTCATGATCTAAGTGGATCAGCACATTCAAGAATCATGCAGTGCCTGAAGCCCACCAAACCTCAAGTGGACTTTGACCAGGATATGACCAAGTTTGAGGAATTGGCGGGCATGCCGACACAGGGCGGAACCGCAAGAGAAGCCCCAGAAGCCGAACCACCACAGGAGGACGGACGGCTTTCCACGATATATGAGGAATTCGAGGCGGATCTCGAGGCACAGATTATGGAAGTGTGGTGCACAGAACTGCATGGTGAAAGGGAACTACTAGAGACAACTCCACTAGATGACCTTCTCAGAGTACCCACACATATGGTTCCGGACAACAGACAACAGTGTGCTGGTCACTGTAGCTGAAGAACAGCGGGGGCACCTGCCTAAGTGGGGGCACCGGGCCCCCCACGCGACTCCATGTCCCATTGCGTTCCGCGGTCGAAGACTGCAGTTACAAACTGGACTCAGACGAAGACGGATAATATGTAGAACTCTGCTTTGCGGCAGAAGTGTCAAAGGTAGTCTTGTCCGAACAACAGCACAGGATATTAGGTGCCGACCGTGTGACCACAATGCGAGTGCATGTTGCCGCCGCTGCAAAGCGAGCTCTGGTCGTCAAGGAAGACGACCTCCTCGCGAAGGCCGACGTCCTGTCGAATCCCGAGAAAGTATCGAAAGGCCTGTAACTGAACTCGAGACATGGTTTGACAACAAGTGTTTCAAAATGCAAGATATATCTAAAGCGTCAAACATCGTGACTTTGAGGTATGTCTACATATCGAAGTTTGTGAAGAACGAGAAGGGCGAGATGGAACGTGCCATCGGGTGACGCTTGGTGCTTCCAGGCTTCATGGACATTGAAGCCTTCGGCGTGGAAACCTTCTCGGGAACGGCGCGGCGGTCGAACTCGCGAGCGCGGCAGCGTGCAAGAAGCAATGGCCCATTGCTTTCCTCGACATCAACATGGCCTTCCTGAAAGGGTTGACCGAGCAGGAACTTGCTGAGGCAATTGGTGGGGGAGAACGTGTTGCGTGCTTTACTCTGCCGCCTGGATCGGCTACGGCGCTTCGAACTCCCCTAGGATTCGAACGCCGCGACGAGACGAAGCACTGCTTGCAGTGCCTCAAGCCAGGTACTGGCACCAAGGGCGCATCTCGAGCTTTCTCACTAAAGTTCAGAAGGACCATAAGACGTCCCGGTCTCAGACCCACATCCTGCGACGAGGAGTTCGAGACGAGCAGCAACCTGCCCGCGGCCAAACAGGTTGATGGCATCAGTATGGCCGACACAGAGGATACCATGGACAAGTGCGTCAAGTGCGTAGAAGACACTTTTGGTAAATGTAAAATCAGCATGCACACAGGCACCAATTGTGTTGCGAGATAGACCAAGGATGAGGACGGCGGTGTTACGTTGGACCAAGACGAATACATCAAACGGCTCCGTCCTATACAACATCCTCAACTTACGGACCCCGACGCTGACGCCCAAGCATCCGAGATGGTTGCAGACATGTTCGTCAGCCAGAGAGGCGCATTGGCGCATGCATTAATCACCCAGGGGTGGTTGATGGCGCACGTTGTCCCTCAGCAACGTGCTCGAGAACCACCAACATACAAGTGCGACGACTGAGCGCGATTACCAGGAAACTGCAGGACTGCCCTAAGAAGATGGCCTACCAGGCGATGACTCCATCGGGCGAAGTTGACCTGCACAGCGACTCAGGTTATCGACGCCTGAGTGGAGATGCCGATGACGAAGGCAAAGGCTATGGTATTCGCGGGGCAAACCTGCTACGGCGTGGAAGCACGCCATCCGGCAAGCCTGTCGTTCACTTGATCGATGCGCATTGCAAATTTCAGAGACACTAGCAGCGGCCCGCAACTTGGAGGCCTGCTATCCCACGATCGTGACTCTGCATGAGCTCCACGCAGGGCTGTTAACTCCCATTCAGTTGAAAGACATACTTGAGTTGGGTGGCCTGAGCATCAAGGTCACTTTGACCATAGATGCTGAGTTTGTTTTTACGTCCTTGTCAAGCAAAGATTTGAACAAGCCGACTGTCTGTACCTTTTTAGAGCACACCAGCTGGATACGACAGATGCTGGAGCGAGGAATCGCGCGCAGTATTCAATGGTGCGACACCCGCGATATGACCGCGGACGGACACGCCAAGGGGGGCATCGAACAGGTCATGGGAGGTACGCAATCCTTTAAACGTGACTTAAAGCGTCATGCTCCCTATCGGGCTGGTCAGACATCTCGGTCTGTAGCCGCCTGGGGAGTACTCGTATGCACAGTAAAGTGCAGGCAAGGCAACTTGCGCGCGGGTCCACCTTCCATATGGCTCCGCCCTTTTGCTGCCCTTCTGTGCATCGTAGCTGCTGCGCCTGCTGCATAGAGGCGGCGGACTCGCGTTTCGTCGCCCCCCCCCCCGACTCTAAAGTGAGCTGGTTTTCGCATGTGATTTGGAACGAGCGTGCATCCGCGGCTGCTTGGCTCAAAGCGGCCGGCCGCCTAGATCTGACCACACCTCGGTGCGAGGTGTACTATTTGCCATCGATGCCAAAACTGCTTGAGATGGGTCGCCTCCTACTACTGGGACTACCGCTACTACGGTGCAACAGAGCTGGAGCTTGGCTTCGCCTAAGGCGAAGCTTCAAGTTGGGCCTCCCAACCCCTTTCAAACTATGGGCCCGTCACAACGTAGCCATGTAAACCCCGCGGTTTGAGTTCGCGGGCGGAATGAACTCATTCGAAGTCACATGGTTTGAGGTCGAGGTGACAGGAAGTCATGTAAAACATAGTTCTTGTTCAAGGCACCTAATAGTTTAAACACATGGTCCTCGGGCTCAGGAGCAGAACGTGTTTCCAACCCCTTCCCCCCCGCTTTGGTTCGGGGCCTGGTCCGTAAGCTTCGAAGCCTACTTCAGCGTCAGGAGGGCTCCAGCAAGAGTCATGGTCCAGGACGCCCGCAGGATTCCCCCAGAGAGGCCATGCTTCAAGAGATGTCATTGTATTCAGTTTTTTTTTTGTTCTGTTGTCTCTTTGAGCCAGTCCTCGGACCCCCTCGCGACCTCTTCCGTGGCTTCAGAGGCAACGCGCACTCGCAGGCAGGATGGTGTCCATTCGGTGCACCGCATGATTCAAGACACAGCTGATGGAATCAAAAAGGCTGCCGAGATTCAGTCAAATACCCAATGAAGGATATGCTATACTTTCTTGGGGCTCCTGGGGGCCCCGCTCCCATTCTTGACATGTTTTCTCATTGGGGCGCCATTGCCAATGGAGGGGGCCGACGCTCTCCTTGCGGTTCCTCGGCCAACGACGACGGCCGACGGGAGGGGTGCCAATGTACCTCCACCTTTCAGACCTTCCAGCTCTGAAGGCTCGAATTGCCACTGTTCATCGTTTTACCTCCTCGGGGCCGTGAGCGGGATTTATTCCCCTGCCGGCTGATTGTGACTGTCGACGTCAGTTCACCTCCGCATTCTGACGCCTTGCCCGCCCCCCGTGTCTCCAACGTGCCAAGTTGGGTGACGGGTCGACGCGTGCCGTCACTCATGCGGTCGCTGCGTCCCCCCATCCCCCAACCCGGGTGATGGTTCTATTTGTGCCGCCGTGGCGTTGCAATGTGCCGCCGTGGTGTCGTTCATGTGGCCGCTCCCGCTCCCCACCCCTTGCCCGAACACTTCAAAGACTGTAAACCGCTGGCTGGGGCACGTCAGCGCCTACCGTCCCCGACCCAACTTGCCCGTCCTTCCTTCTTCTTGTCGCTCCCTTTCCCTCCCCCTTCCCTCTTTTTCCGCCCCCTCCCTTTTCGCCCCCTTCAGTGTTTTTCTCTTCTTTCTTCTCCTCCTCCTGCTCCTGCTGCTCCTCTTCCTCCTCTTCTTCCTCCTCCTCCTCCTCCTCTTCCTCCTCCTTCCCTTCCGTCGTCGTCGTCGTCGTCGTCGTCGTCGTTGTCGTTGTCGTTGCCGCCGTCGTGGCGGGGGGTCGGCGGTCGGAAGAGTCCTTTCTCTTTGCCTTGGGGACCCCAGCGTCGATTGCAGAGCTGGCGATTTCCCAGGACAGCGCGACCCCCTTTCCCCCCCTGCCCCCATCTCCCCTCGGAGGTCCCCGGAGGTGTTCTTTAGAAGTTTCGCGAGATCTTTGGTGGCTCATGGTGGATCTTTGGGGTGTTCTGAGTCCTTGGGAGGTCTCGAGAGGTCGCCGGAGTTTTCCGAGGCTTTGGTGGTCTGCGGGGGTCTTTGGGTGTCTCGGTGTCTCCAGCAATGTTCTGGGTTTGTCGGCTGTCTTCTAGGGCCTTCGAAGCGGAACTCTGGCCGCGCAGTGCTCTGCCTGGCAACCTGCCTATCGCGGACAACTCCCTCCCCCATCCTCTTTTTTCTGGGATGCGGGGGTAGGCGTGAGAAAGAGCCCGTTTCTGTATTGCTTGGGGCATGACGGGCGTCATGGCCCCCGCTCCCCCCCCCCCCCCCCTATGACGTAACGCTCCCCACTCCCCCCCCCCAGTGCGCTCCGGGCACTGCCGCTGTGAGCATTGGGATCCGCGTAGGTGTCGGAGTAGGAATCCGCATAGGAGTCTGGTCCGCAGTCGTCGTCGTCGTCGTCGTCGTCGTCGTCGTCGTCGTCGTCGCTCGTGGCTTGTCGCTCGTCGCTCGTCGCTCACAGTCGCCTGGCGCGCGGGCGCGGCTGAAGCCTTTTTTTTCCGGGCCGGTGACGGCAATCATCTAGGGGGGGTGGAGGGGGTCGATGACGTCACGTTTCGCGCCGGTGGCGTCTGGGAGTGCCTACGAATGACGAGACGGAGGGTGGGTAGCGCCAGACAGCAGCCGCGTGCAACACAGCGTGCGCGGGCACAACAGCTCTTGTGCACACCACAACGCTTGCGTACACCACATCAGCCGTGTGCAACACAGCACCAATGTTCACCACAATGCCTGCGTGCATTGCAGTGCCTGTGTACACCACGGCGCCTGTGTGCACCACAGCAGTCGTGTGCACATAGCACCATTATTGTATATATCATGTTAGAACGAATCCTTATGACAAAATGGAGCGCTTGTGGATTCCACCGAAAGCAATATAACTTAATCTTTTTGGACAACGGAGCGCCGCTGGAATCTACGAGTCCCCCCGAATCCGCCGTCATCACCCTAACTCTTCCCATCTGCGTCCAGGAGGCTCCAGCTAAATTGGCCGTCCCAGAACCAAATGGACCGATTCAACCGACCATTTTGCGGTGCGCGTTGAGATGCGCACGTGCGCTGTAGCGCCAATCCGAACGACACGGGTTGGAGGAGGAGGAGAAAAGGAGGAGGAGGAGGAGGACGCGGAGGAGGAGGAGGAGGAGGAAAAGGAGGAGGAGGAGGAGATGGTGGAGGTGGAGGAGAAGGGAGGAGGGAAGAACGTCGCATTCGATTATCAGCACTTTTTTGGCGTGGCGTCTAGTTGTCCACAGCAGATCCTCACGTACATGCTCCTTCTACTTGTCGTATACACGCAGGCATTGTGGTGTACACCAGCGCTGCGTTGCACGCGGATGCTGTGGTGTAAACACGCGCTGTGACGTGCAACGAGCGCTGCGGTGCACGCAAGCATTGCAGCATTTTGGTGTACACAGGCGCTGTGTTGCACATGGTAGCTGCGGTGTACACATCTACACGGGCGCTGCAGTGTACGCAAGCACTGTGGTGTACACAGGCGGTGCGTTGCACATGGTTGTTGCGGTGTACGCAGGCGCTGTGGTATACACGCGCGTTGTGGTGCACACGAGCGCTGTGGTGTACACAGGCGCAGTGGGGCATATCGCCACCTACATGCTGCTCGCGTCGTCGTCGCCGTCGCTCGTCGCTCGTCGCTCGTCGCGTCGCGCGCGCGGGCGCGGTTGCGGTGCCGGAGCCACACGGCGGGGGGGGGGGGGGCGTTACGTCATACCCCCCCTATACCCCCCCTTCGCCCCTCCCCCCATGACGCCCGTCATCGCCGAACATGAAGAAACGCGGTCAAATCGATGCTCGCCCAGATTCTTAATCCCCTTTTCCAGGATTCCCGCTCTCAGGACTCACGTAGCAGGAACCCCAGGAACGTCAACACGGGTTCGGTGCTCTGGGGCGCCAGGGCGGCTCTGTTCCCTTTCCTCTTTGGCCAGGACCATCATAGGTCTCAACCGCTTCGGTGGGGACCATCACAGGCCCCACCCCCTCGGCAGCTGCCATCATAACGGGCTGCCTTGGGTCCTGCTCCCATTCTTGACATTTTCACATTACTGCGCCAATGCCAATGAGGGGGGCGAGGCTCTCCCTACGGTGGTTCGGCCACCGAAGACGGCCGTAGGGAAGGGTGCCAGCGTACCTCCACAACTCAGACACTCAATACCTTAACGCGCCAATTGTCACCATTCGCTGTCTTCTTTCGATCCGCGGCCGGATTCCGCCGCGATTGCTTCAGCATGGAAGGCCAAGGGTCATGCACCTTCTCCTCGCATGCTCACTGCCTCGCATGCTCGCTCTTGCGCTCGACTGTGAGTTCATGCCGTTTGCCATGGGCCTCGCACGCTGTCCCCTCGATTTCTTTCTGGGGCGCGTTCTGGCCAGGACTCCGGGGCGGGCGAGTCCAGCCGTGGTGACGAAGGCACCCCCCAGAGGCCCCCCAACACCAAAAAACGTGGACACGTTCGATTCACGGTCCGCGACCCACGCGCGCCTGCAGACCTCGATGTACTGTTGGATGGTGGCGCGCCCGGGCACCTTCGAGGTGTACTTGTTGGGTGCCCGCGCCCGTCCTCCGGCCACGAGGAGGGAGGACGTGATGGGGGAGGGCGAGCAGCATAATGGAAAAGGGCGAGCAGGAACAACAACAGCAACAACAGCAGCGTAGCAGCGACAGCAGCAGCAGCAACAGCAGCAGCAGGGGGCAGTAGGAAGACCAGAGTACACCCAACATGCATTAACGATGCTGCAACACACCCTTCCGTTCCATGTGCCCCCTTCGCAGATCCGGACAAATCAAACTGCGCGCGATTCCGCCACCGCGTTGGGGTTGGCGCTGGGGGGGCGTTTGCAAGCTTTTCGAGGGCCCCTTGGGGCGTCTTGGCTCGCCTTACAGCGACCTTTGCTCGTTTGGCGCCTTCTCCGATTGTGGTCGTCTCCGTAACCATCCAGGCGTTGGTTCGCCAGCGTCGCACGGGCGCTTTGTGTAAGCTACTAGCGGAGGGCGGGGGCCTCGTCGTAGAGCCGAGTGGGCGCATCCAACGTCTCAGCCGAGAGGGTATTCCTTTCCATCTGGGGACACATCGGCACCGACACCGCTACTCCGAGGGCCTCTCCCAGGGTGCATTCTGACCAGACATTCGATGCGAATCCAGCCGAGGGCGACGAGGGAAGGTCCGTCTCTGGGGCCTCTCTGGCGCCTTCGGAGGCCGTTTTTCCGGGGCCTCTCTGGGCCGTGTTGGCAGCCGTCTTGGGGACCCGCTTGAGGTGCTTTCGCGCCAGATCGGGTGCTTCTTGGGCCGCAGCGGGGCCACATTATGGGCCATCTCGGGGGGCCCTGGGGTTATCGTGGGCCGTATTGGGTGCCCTCTGTGCCGTCATAGGGGCCATTTCGGTGACCCCTTCGGCTGTGTGTGGACCTTCGGAAGCCTGGAGGGTGTGGATGTTGAAATCGGTCTTCTGATACGCGTCAAGAGCAGATTGAGCTTGAGGTCCACGGGCTTTCCTGTGCGTCCTCTGGAGGCCTCTTGGGTAGGACAGTCGCGGCCGTTTTGCTGGCATGTTGTGCTCTGTCGTTTTCTCTGTCAAACACATACAGGTTCTATGGTGCGAATGGCTATACGTGCTTCGACCGTTCAACCAACTAGCGTAAGCTCTTCTAAACTGCGGTGGGTGACCCAGGGGTGGGCCTAAACGGTGTTTTGGCGATTTCGTGGGCCGTTTCCGTTCCAATTTCGTTTTGCGGTAAAGGCGGATTGAAGACAGAACGAGGGAAAACAAAAACAAAACGAAAGACGAAGAACACCTTGAAGGTTCAGCCCTGGGGTGACCTCTATGTCTTCCTGCAAAGATAAAGCACGGCCCTCTCGGAGCCGCCGTGGAGGCCAGGGGTGTGTGGCCGGGGGGGGGTCTAGGCAGGCGCCCCCCCCCAGAGGGCAGGTGCAACGGAGTTCCGCAGGGTTCTGGCTATTCTGGGGGGGCGCACGGCCGGACCGAGGTCTGAGATCGAGGGCGGTTCGGGGAGGTCACCCTGAATGTTCCTCGTGCTTTTGTCTGCTGTTCTTGTGCATCCAGGGGAGGATACCTCAGGATGTTCTGTGTGTGTGTGTGTGTTGGCCGGCGGGGGGCTCGTGTTCCTGAAGGATGCTCTTTTGTCCTGGGCCCGTCTGGTAGAAACAGCGCACGGACTCGATTCTCACTGTCCGCGTCTCCTTTCTTTTTTGTTCCCAACCCTCCTTGGTTGGGTATTCGTTTTGAATACAGGGGTGTGGTCGCGTCCTTCTCCCGCCCCCCCCTGTGGTCGCCGTCCCTGGGGGGCCTGCGGGGGCTGCGATCTGCGAAACTGTCGCCACTCTCGAGGGCTGCTGGTGGGTCCTGCGGAGTGAGGCACCGCGCGGATCTGAGCGGGACCTCCCCGTCCCTGGGGGGCTGCGATCCGCGAAACTGTCAGCACTTTCGAGGGCTGCTGGTGGGTCCTGCGGAGTGAGGCACCGCGCGGATCTGAGCGGGACCTCGCCGTCCCTGGGGGGCTGCGATCTGCGAAACTGTCGCCACTTTCGAGGGCTGCTGGTGGGTCCTGCGGAGTGAGGCACCGCGCGGATCTGAGCGGGACCTCGCCGTCCTTGGGGGGCTGCGATCTGCGAAACTGTCGCCACTTTCGAGGGCTGCTGGTGGCCTGCGGAGTGAGGCACCGCGCGGATCTGAGCGGGACCTCCCCGTCCCTGGGGGGCTGCGATCTGCGAAATTGTCGCCACTTTCGAGGGCTGCTGGTGGTCCTGTGCGGAGTGAGTCGGAGAGCTCTGAGCGGACCTCGCCGTCCCTGGGGGGCTGCGATCTGCGAAACTGTCGCCACTTTCGAGGGCTGCTGGTGGGTCCAGCGGAGTGAGGCACCGCGCGGATCTGAGCGGACCTCCCCGTCCCTGGGGGGCTGCGATCTGCGAAACTGTCGCCACTTTCGAGGGCTGCTGGTGGGTCCTGCGGAGTGAGGCACCGCGCGGAGTGAGCACCGCGCGGATCTGAGCGGACCTCGCCGTCCCTGGGGGGCTGCGATCTGCGAAACTGTCGCCACTTTCGAGGGCTGCTGGTGGGTCCTGCGGAGTGAGGCACCGCGCGGATCTGAGCGGGACCTCGCCGTCCCTGGGGGGCTGCGATCTGCGAAACTGTCGCCACTTTCGAGGGCTGCTGGTGGGTCCTGCGGAGTGAGGCACCGCGCGGATCTGAGCGGGACCTCGCCGTCCCTGGGGGCCTGCGATCTGCGAAACTGTCGCCACTTTCGAGGGCTGCTGGTGTGTCCTGCGGAGTGAGGCACCGTGCAGATCTGAGCGGGACCTCGCCGTCCCTGGGGGGCTGCGATCTGCGAAACTGTCGCCACGTTCGAGGGCTGCGGGTGGGTCCAGCGGAGTGAGGCACCGCGCGGATCTGAGCGGGACCTCCCCGTCCCTGGGGGGCTGCGATCTGCGAAACTGTCGCCACTTTCGAGGGCTGCTGGTGGGTCCTGCGGAGTGAGGCACCGCGCAGATCTGAGCGGGACCTCGCCGTCCCTGGGGGGCTGCGATCCGCGAAACTGTCGCCACTTTCGAGGGCTGCTGGTGGGTCCTGCGGAGTGAGGCACCGCGCAGATCTGAGCGGGACCTCGCCGTCCCTGGGGGGCTGCGATCTGCGAAACTGTCGCCACGTTCGAGGGCTGGTGGGTCCAGCGGAGTGAGGCACCGCGCGGATCTGAGTGGGACCTCGCCGTCCCTGGGGGGCTGCGATCTGCGAAATTGTCGCCACTTTCGAGGGCTGCTGGTGGGTCCAGCGGAGCGAGGCACCAGGCAGATCTGAGCGGGACATTGCAATCCTTGGGGGGCTGCGAGCCTCACGAATGCCGCTCGCAGAAGTATATGCGCCCATGTCACGTCATCACCTCCGTACAACGTCTCCCAAGCTATTCATGCCCCGCATTGCGCAGGGGTTGGGTACGTCGCCAGGGTAATGTCTTGCCCTCCCCCTCTGGCCTTTCACACTCATGCCGACAGGATTTTTTCTCAGACCACTGTTCATCGCACGAGTTTGCCTTTGACAGGTCGGCGTAGCGTTCTCCGTTGACCTGCGATCGCCTGTTTCATGCTATTGTGCTGGCCGCAACTTGGTGGGGCTTGGTTGTCGCGTGCTCTTCTCCTTCTTACCTTCCAGACAAATCAACGCATGGACTATTCAAGAAGAGAAAACACGCAGACACAAAGAATCGTCGATTCCAGGGAACTGCGGAACAGATGGGAAGTGGAGTGGAAGACGACACTCCAGAAAACGTGGGGACAAACATAGTTGGGATCCTGGGACTTGTATCTATTGATTTGTGTGTCCGTGGCCTCCTCACTCCTCCACTTCCAGAAACAAACTACAACAACAGTACATAGACTTTGTCAAGCAGTGAACGCAGGCTGGGCTTGCTGCGCCGGGGGTCCCAGCCATTGCTCCACAAGGTCAGGGGAGGGAGATGTACCCATGTCGCTGCTCGTCCTGGAGATTCCTCGTGGCCACGGCTGGATTCTCCTAGAAGTTCTGGTCAGAAAGCACTCGGGAGAGGGCTGGGGAGTAGTGGCCGCTACATTGGCCTCGTTTTCTCCTCATGTGGACGTCCTGGGAGGCTCTCGTTGCCAAGGTGGATGCACCTCGAAATTCTGGTCAGAACGTGCCCCGGGAGAGGTTCGGGGATTAACGGTATCAGGGCTTCTTGGTTTCTCCACAAAGAGCAGCAGTTGCGGAAAAAGCAATGGCCAGGCATACCGACGGCTGCAGGCGGGGTTGCGGACATTCTTTTCTGTTGTGTGAAACACCCCGCTTGGCATTCGGGTGATACCCCCACTTTGTAACAGATCCAAATTCTATCCTTTAAGCTAGAAGGAGTGCAAAGACGATGGGTCATACAGTTCAAGGAAGTGTCCAGCGAGAGCTCCGTTGAGCCTTTTTTATTGAATCGCTTCGCTCATTCCGCCGGCCCATAGGGAATTGTGTGTTCTTGCTTATGGAGGCTCTCTTTGGAGGCTCCTTGGTGGCCGCTGGGGGAGTCTTGAACGCGTCGCGAGCTGTCAGGAAGTGTTTCGCCTATGGGGACTCTTTCGGGAGGCCTCTTGGCCTCTTGAACGCGTCGGGTCGTTGGCACCTGTTTGCGTGCTCGGGGGGGCATTTGGGCGGCCTCCTGGGACCGCTTGGGGGCCTCTTGGGGGCCTCCTGAGGGCCTGTTGGGGCCTCTTAGGGGCCTCTTGGGGACTCCTGGGGGGTTCTCAGGGCCGAGGGCTCGAAATGTTGTTTCTTGTTCCCTCCCTGGGACCTCTCTTGGGGCGTTCTTGGGGCCTTCTTGGGCCGTCTTGGAGGCCCCTTGGGCCGTTTTGGAGCCCTCTTGGGCCGTCTTGGGGCCCTCTTGGGGGCCTCTTAGGCCCTCTTGGGCCCTCTTGGGGCGGTCTTGGGGACCTCTTGGGCCGTCTTGGGGTGTCGGGAAGCCGAAAAGTCGAAAACGGCCAAATCTTTCCAACATCTCAGGAAGAGCAATTAATTTTGCCTCTTGGGGCCCTCTTGAGAGTGCTCTTGGAGGCCTCTTGGGCCGTCTGGGGGCCATCTTGGGAGTCTTGGAGCGATCTTGTGGTATCTCGGAGCTCTCTTATATCATCTTGAGGGGCTCTTGGCGGCCTCTTGGCTTTTCTTGGGGCTCTCTGGACGGTCTCGAGGTCGGCGCCCAGGAGGCAAACCATCTCTGACCCGAGTCTCCCGGGACCTGCCCGGGGTACTTGTCGTCCAGGGACGCCGCCCCGCGCGCGCGAAGTAGAATTACTGTAAAGCAGTTGCTCGAGATCTTAACACACCTCTGGCCCGTTGGGCCGGCGAATTCTGGGCGATGACGGCCGTCATCTACAAGGGGGGAGGGGGCCGATGACGTCACGCTTCGCGCCGGATAGTCGGAGCCCGAGCCCGCGGCCCCGTCTGTGTGCTGGGCTCGGCCGAGCCGAACCAGCCCGCCGGGCCAGCAGGGCCACGGGGCCCCGAAGCTCGGGAGGACTCACACGAGCCCGCCTGTTTCTTCCTTCGCAGCGGAAGCCATGGCCTTAGAGGACGCAGTCTGCTCGATGTCCCGGCTGATACATCATAATACCATTGTAAAGCGCGGCAGAGTTCAGCACAACTTTTTATCTTCATAGCATTTGTGTGGTGGCCTGTCACGGTGTGGCTAGAGGCGTCCGAAAGAAAGAAGCTCGGGAGGACTCACCTGGGTACGGTAGGTTCTTGTCGTGTCGACCGGCGGCGACCCCGCCCCGGGCGTTCAAGGTTGAACGCCGCCAGTGGCCCGGAATCGGCCTACATGGAACGATCGGGTGATCGGAGAGCCGCCGATCGTTCCAGATTGAACGATCGACGCGGTGTCAGAAACCAGCGCTGGGGTCGGCACGACACGAACCTGCCGTACGGGATCGATGAGGACAACGTCCAACATCAGACTTGATGCATTCTGACCGGGATTCGCTGTCGGCGTCGCCGAGGACACGATCCATTCGATACTCCAGATTTCGTAATAAAGGGCGGGGGGTCTCATTTCGGGGGGGTCTCTTCCAGGCTATCTTGGAGGGCCTGGGGGGTCTGGGGACGATGTGTTGGAGGGTTCTCCCACGGGGGAGGTCTGAAATGGCTTGTCTTGGAGGGTCCAGACCCCCTCCCTTTTATTACGAAATCTGGAGTACGGACCGCCGCCTGTCCAATAGCGGCCGCTGTCGCTCTTGGACGATGTTTTTTGCTGGGCACCGGGCCCAGGAAAAAGCGAGGCAGGGGGGGGGAGGGGGACGCGGGCCGCGACGTCTCCGAGATGGCAGACTGCCCCCGCTCCGCTCCGATCCCCCTCCCCCTTCCTGGCGGCGCGGAGAAGTGGCTGACACGGGGGCCGGCGGCTTGCTGAGAAGCCCCCGTTCGGAAGCGCCTCTGTTCAAGAGCAAAGCTCACGCGACGATCCCCTGATCAGCCGGAGCTGGCAACATCAGGCAACATTTTGAGAGGAGCTGGGCAGGGCCCCACTTCTCCTCCCGCACGGGCGGACCGATGCAGCAGGATCGAGGTCTGTTCGGGGATGGTGCGCTGGTGTTCTTCGTGTCTCTTGGATGTTCCCGTGCATTCTGGGGGATGGTGCCCTCGAGCGTTCTTCAGCGATGGCCGGCGGAGGGCCCCGTGGTCTTGAGGGATGCCCTCCTGTCCTGGGTCTGGCCGCAGGGCCCTTCTGCGAGGGCCTTGCGCCTCCCCGCAGGCCCTGTTGAGGCGCCCCGCCTCCCGAGGAGGCCGGCCCTGAGCCGGGCCTGTCCTCCGATAGGGTGAATATTCAAGAATAATCCAAAAACAGTTTGGGGACTGTTTTTGAGTATTTGTTGACCATTTTTGGGTACTTCTGAAGTATTTTTTATTTTTCGTCGAAATTCCCCTGTAGGGGGACACGCCCGACTTGAGGCCAGCCCCCTCCCCCTCCCACCCCCCCGCTGCGTCGCCAAGCTCTACAGAGCCCGCCCTCCCTTCGTGCAGGCCCCAGGGGAAATAGCGGGCACTCATGCCACATGAGTCTGTCAACGCCTCCCCCGCCCCTTCGGATGCAACTCCTGGGAGGTCAGATTCTGATTTTGCCCTGGTCCTCAATCCGGCTCAATCCGGCTTAATCCCGCTTAATCCGGTTTAATCCAGCTTATCCCGCTTCATCCGAGGCCCACTCCGGCGTGGCAGCCCCCCGATGGGGCTTAATCCTCCTTAACCCTTCCGACGAAGACCTCCCAGTAGTTGCCTCATAACGCCCCCCCGTGTTCAAAGTTGGCGGTGGCTCTGCTGAGTTGCACCTCGACCGCAGTCCTCCTCCGCGCGTGCCAACTTTGAGCGGGAGGTTTCGGTAGTTGTTTCCCTCTGCCGTATCCGGGCCTCGCGAACTAAATTCGTCCCTGATTGTTGCTGCACAGATTTGGCCCCCAGGGCCCCCCCTGGATCGATTTGACCCGACTGACCCAACACAGAGGCCGTGCCGGGAGTTCAGGTCGCGATTTCGTTCATGGCGTCGAGATTCGTCATGGCGTCCGATGTCAGGAGTCGGGAGTTTGTCCTCCGTACTTCCCGTGGGCGTTTCTTAGCCTTCTCGGGGCTAGGAGTAGCGATGAGGAATTGCCAATGATACGGGCGGGCCGAAGCAGAGATTCGTGATCTGTAGGTCCTGCTCGCTCGCGGCGGCCATGGCTGGTACGTGCGCGTGTGATGAGTCGCCAGTCGTTTTGTGCGATGGTAGTGGCGGATCGAACATATTCTGTGTTGGGGCATTTTTTCCCAACCATCCTGTGGTGTTGGGTCCTCGTTTTGAAGAGACAGCGCCCAGCGTCCCACCTCCTCTCCTCCTCCCCCTCCTCCCTCATCATCATCATCATCATCATCATCATCATCATCATCATCATCATCATCATCATCATCATCATCATCATCATCATCATCATCATCATCATCATCATCATCATCATCATCATCATCATCATCATCATCATCATCATCGTCATCATCGTCATCGTCATCGTCATTGTCATCGTCGTCATCGTCATCGTCATCACCCACTTCGGCACACCCCTCACACGTTTCGTGGCCCCACAGGGAGCTCCACCGAAGGCCCCATGCGTCCCGCACACCCATTCTCACACGTTTCGTGGCCCCAGGGAGCTCACCGAAGGAGCGCATGCGTCCCGCACACCCATTTCGGCACACCCCTCACACGTTTCGTGGCCCCATAGGGAGCTCCACCGAAGGCCCCATGGCTGCCGTCCGCATGCGTCCCGCACACCCATTTCGGCACACCCCTCACACGTTTCGTGGCCCCACAGGGAGCTCCACCGAAGGCCCCAGTGCTGCCGTCCGCATGCGTCCCGCACACCCATTTCGGCACACCCCTCACACGTTTCGTGGCCCCATAGGGAGCTCCACCGAAGGCCCCATGGCTGCCGTCCGCATGCGTCCCGCACACCCATTTCGGCACACCCCTCACACGTTTCGTGGCCCCACAGGGAGCTCCACCGAAGGCCCCATGGCTGCCGTCCGCATGCGTCCCGCACACCCATTTCGGCACACCCCTCACACGTTTCGTGGCCCCACAGGGAGCTCCACCGAAGGCCCCAGTGCTGCCGTCCGCATGCGTCCCGCACACCCATTTCGGCACACCCCTCACACGTTTCGTGGCCCCATAGGGAGCTCCACCGAAGGCCCCATGGCTGCCGTCCGCATGCGTCCCGCACACCCATTTCGGCACACCCCTCACACGTTTCGTGGCCCCACAGGGAGCTCCACCGAAGGCCCCAGTGCTGCCGTCCGCATGCGTCCCGCACACCCATTTCGGCACACCCCTCACACGTTTCGTGGCCCCATAGGGAGCTCCACCGAAGGCCCCATGGCTGCCGTCCGCATGCGTCCCGCACACCCATTTCGGCACACCCCTCACACGTTTCGTGGCCCCACAGGGAGCTCCACCGAAGGCCCCATGGCTGCCGTCCGCATGCGTCCCGCACACCCATTTCGGCACACCCCTCACACGTTTCGTGGCCCCATAGGGAGCTCCACCGAAGGCCCCAGTGCTGCCGTCCGCATGCGTCCCGCACACCCATTTCGGCACACCCCTCACACGTTTCGTGGCCCCACAGGGAGCTCCACCGAAGGCCCCATGGCTGCCGTCCGCATGCGTCCCGCACACACCATTTCGGCACACCCCTCGGCACACCCCTCACACGTTTCGTGGCCCCACAGGGAGCTCCACCGAAGGCCCCAGTGCTGCCGTCCGCATGCGTCCCGCACACCCATTTCGGCACACCCCTCACACGTTTCGTGGCCCCATAGGGAGCTCCACCGAAGGCCCCATGGCTGCCGTCCGCATGCGTCCCGCACACCCATTTCGGCACACCCCTCACACGTTTCGTGGCCCCACAGGGAGCTCCACCGAAGGCCCCAGTGCTGCCGTCCGCATGCGTCCCGCACACCCATTTCGTTTCGTGGCATCCACCGAAGGCCCCATCTGCCGTCCGCATGCGTCCCGCACACCCATTTCGGCACACCCCTCACACGTTTCGTGGCCCCATAGGGAGCTCCACCGAAGGCCCCATGGCTGCCGTCCGCATGCGTCCCGCACACCCATTTCGGCACACCCCTCACACGTTTCGTGGCCCCACAGGGAGCTCCACCGAAGGCCCCAGTGCTGCCGTCCGCATGCGTCCCGCACACCAGGTGTGTGGCGTGCCGACATGGGCGTCGCGGCGCGCGGGCGCTGCCGTCGGGGTTCCCAGGGAAGCCCCCTGCAGAGGCGACGCTCAGAGTCACGAGTACCGAGAGTCACGCAGACCCAAACTGTTCACAGTCGTATACATACATTTACACTGGGCGTATCCATGCACGCATTCATGCGAATAGAATCAATCGCGCGCAGATTCATTCATAATCAGACTCGCTCGCGATCCGACTCGCACGCGCTCAAGCTTTCATATTCGGACCTATCGTCTTCGTTCGTGTTGTGTACACTGCCACGCATTTCGGCACACCCCTCATACGGCTCGTGGCCCCATAGGGAGCGCCACCGAAGAAGATATTCACAATTGTGGTTCTCTCAACTGCATATGGTTGGGTCCTTCGCCAGGCTAATTTGTTTTGGTGGATACTCCCCAGTCTTTTTGCTTTGGTGATTGGCGTGCGTTCCAGCGCGTACAGAAGTGGTTCCGCGATTGTTTTGCAGCCCGGCGAGCATTGTATTCACTTCACGAGTAGCGCGTTGCAAGTCGTTGATGCCGTGCCATCTTACACATGCAACGACCAAAACAATGATACCCTGAACGCGATAATTCATGGGGACGGGGACGTTGACAGGATTGCTGGACATTTGAAGAAGACGGGAAGAATTGTTATGAGGAATAGTTCGTGAGAGTGAGTATGCATGGTGCCTAGAAGGAGACGAGAAGGACTTTGCGGATGTGGTGGGCATGTGCTTATGTGACTCTAGATTGGCAGCGGTGCCCATGGATTACTTGGCCAGGAGGCTGAGCCTCTCCCTCGATGCCAGGCTTCCAGCACAAGGTCCATACGAGTGTCTTCGAGTGTGACTCGTACTCGGTGTTTAGGAGCCCGCTGCCGCGTCGATTCTTCTGTATTCGGTGGATGAGCGCAGCACCAGGAGGAGGCATATCTGCATCCACAGCAGCAGCAACGGCAAGGAGGACTGACTGAAGAGTGAGGATAATGGATGAAAGGGAGAGTTACGAGCAGGAGGGAGGGAGGGAGGGAGGGAGGGAGGGGGCGCGCAGGGCTGAGCGAGGACAATGGAAGGAATCTAGAGGATGGAAAGTGACGGAGATGAGATGAGAGGGACGATGCAACAGGCATAAGGGACGACGAGGAGGAGCATCACGAAGAGGAGGGAGCAGACAGCCAGCAGGATGGATGAAGGGTGGGTGAATTATCTTGGTTGTAGCCATTCTCGATGCGCGTGCGTTGGCGAATGGTGGCTGGAGGAGGGAGGCGGAGGGATGAGGATGGAAGGTGGAGGGAGGGAGGGAGGGAGAGAGGGAGGGAGGGAGGGAGCAGGCCAGGCGGCCGCCTGTTCCCCTTTGCCGCCCTGGTCCCAGGTAAGCCAGCGATAGGCCCCGGCCGGCGCACCGCTTCCTCTTCGGGGGCGGCTCGCCGCCGAGCGGTGGGCCGCACCTGGGGTGGGGTGGTTGCGCCGGCTCCCAACTACAGCACTCCGGCCGCGGGAGAGACCCGCGCCCGCGCCCGAGGAAAGGAGGGATTTTTTTTGACTGCACTTAGCTCGTTGCAAGTAGCTTGAGCGGGGCGGCCGCAGGTCGGCCAGGCGGCAGACAGAGCCCGCCTAGCGGGCACAACAAAGGATCTCCGCTCCTGGTCCGTCCGCAAGCAAAAGCGATTCTTCGCCATTGGACCTGCATGATGGGCGGGGGAGGTATTGGCACCGAAGGGGAGGGAGGGGGAATAAAATGAAGAGAAGGGATCGGTGCCGTGCGAGAGTCACTGAGCGCGCCATCTAGGCGTTGCCCTATGCGGGCAGCGCTGAAAGACCGAAGAGCAGCAAAGCTGGCCTCAGGAACGGCCACCTGGGAGCATGGCTTAGCCATGGATATGAGCGGGATGAGTAGGAAGAGGGCCAAAATGGCAGTGCCGCGCTGTAGGGCGGCCGTGACGGAGCGGACCAGGAGGGAGAGGCTGGCATTGCCGCCAAGAGACTAGGAAGCCCCATCGGAAACGCACGTGACCGGTAAGGGGGGCAGGTGAGGGAGCGCCTGTGCTGTACTTGGCATCTTAGTGTTAACGTGGTGAGAGGGGAGGGAGGAACTCTGGGGAAGGAGAGGGAGTATCTTGCCCAGCCAAGAAGCACTAGGGCGCGGTAGCTGTCCGTAGAGGTGCGCACCTCTGAGGGGCAGCATTAGCCGAGAGTTACTCGGCAAGAGGGATGTGCTGAGGCAGCATCTTTGCTTGCCGCAGCCTCGACTCAGCCGTGGCGAGTCTGCGAATTGCGCTGTGAGCATTGAGCCGACCGCTCTTCTGGTAGCGTGGCTGCTTAAAAATGTCGCGTTGGCCGCAATATTGCGGCAGAAAGGTGTGAAGCTAGAGGCTGGTGCTGGCTACAGCTCTTGCAGCTGGCCCTTGGGATGGGGCTGAAAGATAAAGAACTGAAGGGCCCGCTGCGACGAGACTGCAGGACGGCTCGGCCGACCTTAAATTGGAGCGGCACGGCTCCTCAGCAGGAGATATTCGGCTCGTGTGGCTGGCCAGGGCTATCTAGGTGGTGGGCTGCCGAGGTAAACAGAGACTAGGGTATTAGGCTAGCCCACCACCTATGAAGACTCAGCCGTGGCGAGTCTGCGAATTGAGCTGTGATCATTAGCCGACCGCTCTTCTGGTAGCGGGGCTGCTTAAAAGTGTCGCGTTGGCTGCATTAGTGCGGCAGAGAGGTGTGAAGCTAGAGACTGGTGCTGGCTACGACTCTTGCAGCGGGCCCTTGGAATGGGGCTGAATGATGAAAGAACTGAAGGGCCCGCTGCGACGAGATTGCAGGACGGCTCAGCCGACCTTAAATTGGAGCAGCACGGCTCTCCATCTGTAAATATTCGGCTCGTGTGGCTGGCTAGGGCTGTCTAGGTGGTGGGCTGCCGAGGTGAACAGAGACTAGAGTATTAGGCTAGCCCACCACCTATGAGGGCGCACTATTAGTTGCGCCGAGGTCGCCCGCGTCGACCTGGGATGGCGCCGACTGAGAGGCAGCACGCTCTAAGGCCCGCTCAGGCACCGAAGGGCGACGCGTTGAACGGCGTAGGCGCAGGGGCCCTCTCGGCTGCCGCGCGGGCGGCCGCAGACGCCGCCGCTCGCGCCTGGGCCTCCTGCGCGGCGGCCTGCTGCTGGTTGAAGTGGTCCAGCAGCATGGTCTCGACCTCTGAGATGGTCGCCAAGCCTGGAGCCTCTATCCACTCCCAATCCCAAGTTTCGACGACCTGGCCATCGATGACGTCGAGCGACTTGAGCTTCCACACGAACGGGTAGAGCATGCCGTTTGGCATCTTCCACTCGCCAGGGTACGTGGCTGGCCACCATTTTTTGAACTCTCTGGTGGCGGCCGTGTACTGGGGGCCCTGCCATGCCGAGCCAGACTGCGTATCGCCTGATAGGCCGAAGAGCTCCAGCGCGTTGGGCGGCGCCCTGCCGGGCTCGGCCGCGGCCCCCTGCGGGGGCGCGGTCCCCTCCGTCGCCGCCGTGGCGCGCCCGCCCGCAGGAAACCTGGCCGCCATGGCTGCGTTGCGCGCGCTGAGAGAAGGGGGGGGTGCGGGGGGAGCGAAAAGAAATAGCCCATAAGCCAACGGCCAGATATGAGTGAAACCTAGCTGGCTTATGCGTGCGCCTGGGTGAGGAGGGCCCTCCTAATGGGCCGACTGATGCATGCTTGGCCCGGTGCGGAGTCGATAGGGATGAGGATGGTTCCGCTGCGCATGTTGACCCGCAGCGAAAGGCCGGTGCGAAAAGGTATGCCCGTGCCGAATAAAATGGGCCGTGCATCGATCTCCTGAAGAATGGGGAGGTGAAAAAAGCGCGGCCTCTCCACAGAGGATGGCAGCCGGGTCTCCTGCCCGTGAAATTGCTCCATTAGGAGCCCTACATTGATGGGCAGTGGAGACCAGAGCGGAATATGGCCTGCCGTAATCACTACCAGCCACTGTACGACTGTAGGCGGTGGTGGCACTGCCTCAGTGGGGGCGCAGCGGACGTCGCCGTGCTCGAACTGCGGCAGGTGCTGCGCAACTGGGGTCGGCATGGCCTGAGGGGCTAGGGTTCAGGGAGGCGGAGGATTCGAGAGAGGTAGGACAACGGAAGGCAAAATGGCCGCACCAGGATCATGGCCTGGAAGTCTATTAGGATGGGGCTGCCAGCCGCTGCATCCTCCAAAAGACGTTGAGGGATGAGAGAAGGCTGTTCCCAGGCCCCCGTGTGGAGGAGGTCCAGAAAAATCTGGTCGGGCACGTAGACAGTGACCAAACCAATAGCGGGTGAGAAACGGGCAGCATAGGGGCCTTCACCCGCTGCGCAATGAGGATAAATGTGGAGTAAGTTGGGAGAGTTGGCCTCGCACCAACGCCCATACCACCGCTCGATTGTGTGATTAACGACATCTGGCAAGTCCATGTGGAGCTCGGGGCCTACGGTAGCGCGGGCGTGTGGCAAAGCAGGCGGCCCGCTCTCGAGCTGCCATGTAGCTTGCCATTGGGGTACCGAGGCAGGCTGGTACACAGTGGTAGGAGACAGTAAGAGAGCGTGGCGCCTCGAGCCGCCGCTGAGAAAGCGGTAGACTTGCTGGTGGGCCAGGAGAAGCCGCTCAGCCAAGTACTCCCAAAAGGGCCAGGCGCTACGAAAGTCTGGTGGCAGCCGCTCCATAATGCGAAGCAAATCTAGGTGCCTCCCCGGAGCCGCTTCAGCAGCGGGCATGTCCTCGTCTGCGTCGGCGTTGCCCAGGGTGCTGAGCTCGCGCATCATGGCCTGCGGGGGGGAGAAGCGAAGGAAATGAAGCTTAGAGAGGGAGAGGAGGGAAGAGGAAGGCCAGGGCTGAGTTGCAGCTGCATGGCGTAAGTTTAACGCCTGGCAGCATCGCCTCCTTCATGAGGCTTGCGCGGCCGCCTGGGCGAGAGGCGCTGACCGCAATGCGAGAGGCTTTCGCCTTCTCTTAGCTGAAGTTTGAGGCGCTCTCTGTGTATCCTGTCGATACGGAGCTGGTCCTGCCTATGCTCCTCTTTGAGCTGGGCAATTCTATTCTCGTGCGCCTTGAGAACTGTACTGCGCTGCTCGTCCGATGCTGCGTCTGGCGCTTCGGCAGGCGAGTGCGGGCGCGGAGCTGCATGGGCAGCGCGGTGAGACTTGCGAGCCTTATGGTGCCTTGGAGGAGGAGAGGCTGGAGGCGAGGCCGGGCCGTGGGATTCCTGCGGGCTGCTTTGAGCCTCGGCTGGTTCTCGGCGCTGTGGCGCAGGCTGCTTGAGTGCGCTCTTGCGCGGCTCCGTGCGTCGGCGCGAATTGTAGGCCACCCTGGGGGCTTTGGCCGTGAACTCGTTTGCAAAGGAGACCTGCTTGCGCTTGCGAGTGGCGGAGGCGCGGGGCGCTGCTGGCTGGCCAGCTGGCTCCGGAGAATCCTGCAGGGGAAATGGGGAAGAGACCGAGGAATATGAGGCGTCGTCTACCTGCGCAAGCCTTCTAGGAAACGCTGGCGAGCTGGAGGCCCTGCGCGGCTGGCGCCTGTGGGGGGCGGCAACTTTGCGAGATTCGCGCGGAGGTGGAGGTGAAGGACGCGCAGCAAGGGGTGGTGAAAAAGGAGAGGCGGCCTGGCCGATCCAGCCTTCCGGAATGGCGGCTTTGGCCTGCGCTATGGGATGATCTGGGGGAGGCAAGGGGGGCAAGGCGCGCGGAGGTGGCGGAGGATGAAAGGTGGCTCCATAGATGTGCCTGCCGCGTCCCATAGGGGGGCCGTTGAAATCGCCAGGCGGGCGCGGGGGGCCTGAGGCTGAGGGAGTGCTGGACAGAGAGCGCTGCACTGCTTTGGCTACCTGGGCGAACTGGGCAGGTGAGAGCAGGGGGGGAGGAGCTGAGGCGGAGCGAAATTGGCCCGGTGGCGGGTGCCTGGGTCTGGCCTCTCGAGGCGCCAGCGCCCGCGGCCGTCGGGACATGAGCCGCCTACCTAAATGTCGAAGATGTCGGCGTTGAAGTCCTGCGGGGCGGGCGAAGCAGGATGCCGCATGTGAGAGAAGGTAATGCCAGTGAGCGGGACGGGGCGCGCCGCTTGGCGGGCGCGCTCGGCCCTGATTAGTTTGGCCCGGTCCCGATTGCACTGGATGCGCCTTTTCTGATCCAGAGTTAGGGGGGGAGGGGGCGGCGGCGGAGGGAGAGTGGAGGGAAAAATGGGGGCTGTGCCCAAAAAATGCGTGGCCTCTTGTTCCGCCTCCGAGTCCTGATCGGCAGGGCCGAGCGTCTCGGGAGCCTCCGACGGGAGGTCGCTATGGCGCCACGGCTCGGAGGGCCTGGTCGGAGCCAAAAGCCTGCGGAAGCGATCCAGCTCCCCATCCACTTTAGCTCGGGTGCGAGGGGCAGAGGGATCAGCGAAGTCGGGACCTAGCCAAAAATCGCTAGTCATAGATGCGGAGAAACGGAGGAGTGGGGCCAGAATGGCAGGGTCCGCCTGGGGGGGAAGGTCCTGTGGGTCTTCAACAAATGGCAAAATGACGTCCTGGCATATGGCCTGGGCGAGGCATTCGCAAAGGGCAGAAGGATAGGTCTTTTTGTCTGCCGTGAAAAAGCGGTCATTCTCGTCCTTGCCTAAGAGTGTGCGATGCGTCCCCCGTGGGTGCGTGCACTTGGCCCCTTGGGGGCGGTTGAGTAGGAGCGCGGGGAGAGAAGGAAGGCGGAGCGATAGCAAGCGCGTGGGGGCCTTGCCGAATTCGCTGGGAGGACGGCAAGACGGCTGAAACATGCACTGGTCGAAGTCAGTGGTGCGGACAGCCGGGGCAGCAGCCGAGGCCATTCGGGGCCTCCATATCCAGCTGGGCTGCGCTCTGGGTTCCCAGTGCGCAGGGCATGGATGTTCCATCCAGGCCGAGGTACCCATGTCTAGGTGCGCGGCAGATAAGAGGACCAACGAAGCGAGAAGCAAGTTGGCTATCTGCAATTGGCGGGATTGCTTGGGCGCAGCGTTGGGGATGCCCCAGTAATGGTCGATAGTGCGCAACGGCGGGGGCCCATTGGGTTTCCAGCGGGCCGCGCAAAACGTTTCGCAAGGCGGGCCGCCACCTGAAACAACCACTCTGCCGGCATAAATATGGTGCTGCCAGAGCTTGATGGTCTCCGACTTAGTGAGATCGCCTGTGTCGGGGTCGATGGCAATGTCGACCGACGGTATGTGGACCTCAAGCGAGGGAGTGGGCGCGAATGATTCCAGATGGTGCTGGATATCCCCTTCGCGCCTGCGGCCAGAAAAGAGGTTGAGAATAAAGATTTCCTTGCGCCTGATGCGCGCTGGAATGTCATTGGTCGCTAGACCGGTGTAATCTTGCGTTTGAACTGGCCATTCAGGCAGCGCAGGGAGAGGAGGAGGCTGCGGCGGAGGCACGTCGGCGGGAAAAAGCAGTGAGACGGCTGCTGGGTCTAGCGCGTAGTCGGTAACTGCCATGATGGCGCGAGCGTCCGCTTGCGATAGGTGCTTGGCAAAGTCTCGATAGTGCTGGGTGGTAGCGCGCTTGGCACGATGTGCCGGCAATGCAACCCGCCAGCGTCCTACGCCCGATTTCACTTGGAGCTTGGCATTTTCGCAACGCTGCATGGCCAGCGAGGCGATTTGCTCCTGTGGAAGGCGTTGGGAGTGACAAAGAAGGTAGAGAGCACAGATGAAGGAGTCAAAACAGAGATGTTGCATGAGACTGGCACGGGAGCCAAAAGGGAGGCTGCAGGCAGGGCAAACCGCGGTGTCGGGTACCAGGCCTTTGACCCGGCTGGACAAGGTCCAGTGCACCTGGGCAACATGCTGTTTGAGCCCCCGAAATTTGAGAAATGTGCGCGGGCACCATGGGCAGGTGAGCACAGATGGGTAGTGCGCTGCCAGGCGTTGCTGCTCGATCGGATGCTGTACATGGTCCGTCGGCAGGGGGATCCCACAGGGCACGGTAATGGCAAAAAAGTGCTTAGCGGCGGCCTCGGCGAGTGCTGCGCGTGCGAAATGCTGGGCCCCCGCTGTAAGGGCGTTGCGAATTCGACGCTTCCATCCGGTGTGGGATTGGAGGGCAAGGGCCTCCCATTGGTCCAGGTGAGTAACTGGCGAGGGCATTTGAGCGAGATTGGCGGAAAAGTCGCCCAGCCATTGTAAGTCCTTCTGTACCAGAGCGAGCCATGAGTCTGGGACGTCTGCGGCGAGCGTGGCAAGGAGGGAGATGAGGTGCGGAGGTCCCGTGCGGAGGAGACGGCCAAAGAGGCGCAGCCGCATTGCACTAAATATCTGCGGTAGGGGGGGTCTGCAGACCTTGGCCAAGACAAAGGAGTCACGCTCTGCAGTGCTGTCGCACCTTGGGAGGTGGAGCAAGCGTCTGTACTCTCGCATGAACTCTCCCTGGAGGGTGACGATTTGCGGTCCAGTGAGCAACGGCCAGACTGCGGCATTGAAAAGGCGGGAGGAGAGGATAAGGGAGTCCAGTAAGTGCAGGTGCTCGTGTAGCCACGCACTGGAGGAGTGGCGCAAAAATTGACGGGCAAGATTGCGCCAACTGGGGGCCGCATCCGATCGCCTGTGGGCGAGCTCGGGGCCTATACTGCCCTTTTCGTCCAAACGCGTGCCTAGGTATGTGTAAATTCTGGCGAAGTGAAGGGGAAATGGCGTATGCCCGAGGGCAGGTGAGACTAGCATTTGCCCATTAAGCCCTTGGGGGTCCCAGAGCTTGCGGCGAAGGGATATGGAGGCTTCCCCTCTAAACTGAAAAAAGGCACATATTTTGTTAACTTGAAAATTGAGCTTGATACCGGAGAGTGCGTAGGCCTCGACTATGATGGCCATTAGCATGGGCATGGCGTCGAAAAGCTTTTTAGTGGGCCCGAGGAAGGCATGGGCACCATCGTCGAAAAAGCACGAGTCCAGGTACTGGTGCACATCCGTATCGGAGGAGGCCAGGCTGTCCTTGTGGTGAGCGTAAAAAGATCGTGGAGCAGCTTTGTCCACATGGACCTTGAGGATAAAATGGGCGAGCGGTGAGTCTGTGAGCTGTTTAACAGCTTCGTTATTAGCTCGGGCCATGAGGAAGTTGAAAAGAACGTCCCCGAGGTGCTGTCCTGGAATGGTGCCGCGAAGCGTGAGTGCTACCCCTGAGGCGCCAGGGTAGAAAGCCCAGGTATGCTCGTATGCAGCCGAGATTTGGGCATGGAGGTGCGAGGGGAGGCCAGCCTCCTGCAGTATAGGAGGGGCAGAGAGCAGATGTCGCATTAGCTCCTCACCTGCCTCTTGGGGAAGGTTGAGGGAAGAAACAAGGTAGTAGAGGTCAGCTTGTTGCGAGTCGCAATAAAATATGAGCTGTCGGAGGGCCCTGTAAAAGGCTGAAACTGCATCTATAATTATGTACGCGGAGGAAATATGCTGGCTGGTCGCGTAGGCCTGGTGCGCTAGGACCGCGAGCGTGGCAAAGTCGGTGCCTCGCCCAGCAATGCCGCCAGACTGGGAGGCGCCTGCCACGGGAGGGAGATATTCTACCAGTTCTTTGCGCAAAAGGGCACGATGCCGCTTGGAAAAGTGAGGGGAAGCCATTACTGAGCGAGAGTTGGCCATGATGGCTGGATTGCCTTTACCTTTAAAAATGTCGAAGTTGTACCCTCCCCGCCAGGCCAGCGGTTCCTCAAGGCGCAACTGCGCCTTAAGGTGGACCGGGTAATACTGCTTCGCTAGTAGACGGTGAAACGACTTGACAAAGGCTCCTTTGAAGCCGTCTACGCTGGCTGCAGAGTCTGGGGTCCTGGCATAGGCGCGTTCAATTTGCGCTAGGGTAAAGAGTGAGTAGGGGGGGGAACATCCACAGTGAGGTCAGCGGGCAGATACGATGCACTAGCATCGTAGGCCTTGGCTTGTTTGAGCGGGATAACTGCACCGTGCTCCTGTCGGGCAAAATGGGAGAGCCAAGTGTCGGCAGCCTGAGTGGCGTCGACAACGAAGGTGCCCGCTGCTGTGGAGAGGATAGGTAGGGGTGAGGTGCGTAGCTTCTTTTTGGAGCCAACGCCGAGCGTGCGTAGGCGCGCAAAGGCAGTGCGCTGTTGTGAGGTCTGCCAGGCCTCGTGCACTTCGGCGGCAATACCTTGCAGGTGGAAAGAGGCGTCCAGGTCGACGGAGCAACGGACTGCCTGCGTGAATTGAGCTAGGATGATAGCCTTGAGGGCGCTTGCGCGTGCGCGTAGGTGAAGGGCGGCTGCGTATGCGGTACCTATGGTAGGGGCGGAGCAGCCGTGAGGAAAGCGGGTTTGAGCAACGCGTATAGGAGAGACCGCCAAAAACTGGTGCAGGCAGGCCATGCGCATCCGGGGCTTCCATTCAATGGAGGCGTTAGGGCCCGCCATGCTGGCTCGCATGCTGCGCAGGGCAGCGCCGAGCTCCGCCAGCGTGGCAAATGCATTATTGACTGCGGGCATCAGCGAGAGCTCGTCGTGATGGAGCAAGGCGGCTTGGGGACGGGTAAAGGCTTGCCTGGAACGCAAATATCGCTTCCAAGCCGCGATAGCTACCCGCAAGAAAAGGTTGCACGCATCTCGTTGCAGGGTGTTGGCCTGACTGATGGTCAAGGCTCTGGCATCCATAAGCGCGAGGGTGGCCATAGAGATGCGGGAGTTGGTAGGTGCGCGGCCTGTTGCCGTGCGGGGTTGGGGGGAGGCCTGTAGCATGGCGTTGCGCGCCTCCCGGTCTAGGATGAGCGCGTGGTCAGAGGCATGCAAGTCAAAGGTTAGAAGTTCGGGAGGAGGCTTAAATGTGTCTTCAAAAAGCTGCCTGGCTGTCGGGTCGAGGTACGCTGTAGGGTCGTGCGGGATACGCATGACCTGGCATCCCTGATCCTCGGTTGGGCGCAGCTGAAGCTTGAAGCGGCATGATAGGCACGGAGCAGCGTGGTCTAGTACTGCGAGTGCCAAGGTAAGGGAGTACTTGACCTCGCACTCAGTGGCTGAGGCGCCTATCGGGATAGCTATGTAATCCCTGCGCTTCCAGTGTTGTTTGAAGGCGGGGTCGCGTGCTGGCGAAATCCACGCGCCCGCTCCCATAGGGTGGGGCACAAAGGTGGCCGGCAGCCAGAGATTTGAGGCGAGTAGGAAGCGATGGAAAAAGGAGCCAGCCGTGTTGACCTGCTCCGCATGCTGGGGGCCGATGGCCGCTGAGGTTTGCGTGCCCACTGCAGCATTGGAGTCCATGAGGACAAGAGTGGGAGTGGGCTGCGGCAAAATATGGTCATGCACATATCGAAGGTGCTGCCACCATGCGGCCTGCTCATGGAGAGGACGCCCGGAATGGTGAGCGTGCGCCACTAGGATGCTGAAACGTAGGCCGTTCTGACTTATGACGGCCGCGATGATTCGCGGGTCTTGGTGTACAATGCGCACATTATGCGACTTAATAGGAAAGGTGGGGATGCCTTTGGCATTAGGAAATACGGGCGTGCTAAGGTTGACCCAGAGCGCGCAGCCGCAAGCATGAGTACCAGCTTGCGACTCGGACAGAAAAACTATGTACGGGGGGACTTGGCGTTTGCCAGAGCCCTTGGCAGTGACTCGCGTTTCTTGCATACCGATAACATCGAGCCCATTGCGTTGAAAGGCGGCGGCCAACTGATGGAGGCGTCCTTTGACGGCCACACCTGTAAGCCTGGCTCTTTGGGAGATGCGCGATGCAGGCGTGAGAGAGAGAATGTTGGCTGAGGCTAGCCTGAGGCAACAGGATGCGGTGGCGTCTGCGATAGGGGCTGCCTCCTCAGAGAGACCTGGAAGAACATCTGCGAGCGAGGTGCGCGGGGGGAAAGGAGGATTAAGGCTAACCTGATGGTTAGGCGGGTACAGGGCGCGCTGTTGCTTGGGGAGGCACTCAGGCCAGAGCCATTCCAGGATGTGCGCATTGTCCTGGAGAAAGCTCATGAGGGGTGGGAGCGCGGGAGGAGGGAGCACTGCGAGGG
The DNA here is from genome assembly GCA_963575745.1 of Prorocentrum cordatum. NCBI lineage: Eukaryota > Dinophyceae > Prorocentrales > Prorocentraceae > Prorocentrum > Prorocentrum cordatum. The sequence goes on along the minus strand of CAUYUJ010020593.1, from coordinate 401,056 downwards.
AATAAAGTCTGGCGACCGTGTCAACCATTTCGTTGAGTGGGTCTGCCTTGTGACCGTGCACGTGCTGCCATGTAAAGCGACGTTTCCGACCCAGGACCTTGCACAGACTGTCAAGGCGGCTTTTGTGCTCTATGAGTGGCTCGGCCACAGTACCGCCTTGGGCGGTAGAGACCACGTCCATGTTATCTGAGTGAAAGGTGAGAGGAACGGCGGGAGGAAGCGGGGACTGTAAGGCCCATAGCGCCGCCCAAGTGGCGGCATCGAATTCTGCCTTGGCAGAGACTCTCGTTGCTCCTGTCAGCTCCGGTGTGGGACACCCGAGGAAGCCGAGAAAGTGACGAGTGCCGTTGAGCCATGCAAAGACCAGAAAAGCCCACGCTGGCGGGCCAGCGAGATCTCCTTTGGAGGCCCCTCCGCTGGCGTCGGTGTATATATCCGCGGAGTCAAAAGCCGCGTAGGGTGTGTCAAAGGCGAGGCTATGCCAGGTGGGGATGGAGGAGGAGTGGAGGGCGGGAAATATGGCATCAAAATCCCTGACCAGCTGGATGGAGGTAGCCGCGAGAACCGGTAGCATCCACCCCATGGGCGGAAGCGGGCTGCGGCGTATGCCTTGTCGTCCGCCCAGGTTCACCCGTGGGCAGTGTCCGGGGGAGCGACCTGAAAAACTGTGCCGTCGCGCGCTGCCTGGGCCAAGTCGTCCTGAGCAGCCTGTGCCGCGTGGGCCTCGGCTTCGGCGCGAAGGTCCGCTGCCTCTGCGTCTGCCATTGCATCAGCAGGACTGCGGGGGGCAGCCGCGGCGGGGGCCCCTGCACGGGACGTCGGCTCAGCCCCGGCTGGCGCTCGCCTGGGGCGGCGGGAGCCGCGAGGGCTCTTACTGCGTGCCGCCTGCTTGCCTTCAAAATCTTCCTCGCTGATGCCTGAGAGCGTGCGCTCGTCGGCCTGGCCCGCGCGCGCGGGTCTGCCCTTGGCCTGAGCGCTTGCGCTGCGGCGGGAGGATGCCACGGTGACTGGCTCCCCTTTCTCATCAGAGAGGTCCCATCCGAGCTGGCTGGCAGAACGGGTAGGCGGGGGCATTTCGCTGGGCTCCCCTACGGAAGCTGCTGCTGGGCTCGACTGGTTGGTGGCGGCCTCTCCTGGTGGCACTCCTGATGGCAAGGTAGAGTTCCCTCGCCCCCGGGTGTGCGTCGCCTTCAAGAAAGAGCCGCCTTGAAATGTGGGCGCAGTGGTGGTCGCCTCCCCTGTCGGCGTCTCGGGCACTGGCGCTGGCCCAGGTTTGGGCACGAAACCTAGGCGGAAAAGCGGGCCTGCTCTGGCGGGGGCGCGGGCTTGGTCAGAACCTGACGGCGCGGTGGCCCCCCCCCGGGCCGCGGCACCGTGGCTAGAGACGGCGGCTGGCACTAGTTGCCCGGCCTTGATCTGTGAGACTAGGGTGTCTACTGAGTTGCGCATGGCCTGGGCCTGGGAGTCAAAACTTGCCTTAATGGTGGCTACCTCCCTGGCCATGGCCTCGGCGTTGCTCTGCGTGGCCGCGGAGAGCGAGGTGATGTAAGGCTGTTCCAACCCTTGGATGCCTGGGAGGGGCGCGGGGCATTGGAGGAGCGGAGGGGAGGGCGGCGCGGCAGTGAGGGGCGTGGCCGTTCCTAGGTCTGGCGGGCCAGCTCGATCTTCGCCCGCGTGCGATGCAGAGAGTGCCGCAGTGCGCTGTACTGCTCCTGGCTCGTCCGCCGCCTCCCCCATCATGAGCGAGTCAGTGATGGCGGCGGCTGGCGGCGCCTGCGATTTGAAATAAGCTAATAATGTAGATGCCTGGCTGAGGTCCGCTTGCGCGGTTTGCAGAGCCAGGGCGAGGTTACGCACGTGCTCCTCTGCCTGTGCTTGCTTAGCTGCCAATTGCTCGCAATCGGCATGCAGAGAGGCCACCACGTGCTCTTGCTCGCTAATCTTGGCTAGCGGATCCCTCGCATTGGCCAACTGAAAGTTAACTAACGAAATCTCCTTACGGATCTCGGTGATACGCATATCGGAGTGTCCTAGGAGGATTGAGGCCCTGAGCTGCAGGATCAGCGCATCCTTGCTCATGGCAAGGGCCTTGCGATGCTCCAGCAGGCGGTCGGGCTCGAGCGGGGGATAGATCCAGGCCGAATGAGAGTGCGCCTCGTCAGGGGTGAGGGTAGGGCATTGCGCTGTGAGCTCTGCTACTGAGAGCTCAGTGGCAGGATCAAACGCGCCGAGAGAGGAGAAGGCTTGGTCGGCCGTAAGGAACGGAGACTGCTGCACAGAGGCGGGGCCGAAGAGTGTGGAGGGGGTGGCCGCACCTTCAGGAGGAGGCGCAAAAGGCGAAGGCTGCGTCCGGGGAGACTGCCCGATGATGCCCGTGTCCTTGGCGCCGTGCGGGGTGCCAGGAGCCTTTGAGGCGGGCTGCTCCCCCTCGCTGCGCTGGGACTCGCGGGCCTTGCGAGCCTCGTCCTTCTCGCGCTTCTTGCGCTCCTTGTTGGAGATCACTTCTGGCTGGACCGTGTGGTCTCCTGGGGGTGCGGGGAGCAAGCCGTACTCCGCTGCCCACGCAGCCACTTGGTCGAAAGATGGCGCAGTTGACGGGGCATGGCCTTTGCCCATGTGTACCCCTCCCGTGCTTCCAGAAAAGGAGCGTGGGCCTATGTGGCCCGGCCCAGGGCCCGCACCTTGCAGGGGCTTGTGCTGCACCTGACCTTTGGCGGGGCCGGCTGTCGCATGCTGAGGACCTGCCGCCCGAGTCGGAAAGCAGGTGGGGCATGAAACGTCCAGAGTGGTATTGGCACGGCCGCACTGCAGGCAATACCAGAACTCGGGAGGGGCGCTGCCTTTCTGGTGCACTGGCTGCTGGGGGGGAGGAAAAAAGTCAGTAGGCAGGCGCGTGGCATAAAGGGACGGGGAGGGAGGAGCAGTCATACGCTGCGTGGGGGAGCTAGCCATACCGTGCTGCTGCAGCCCGGACGTTGGCGAAAGAGGCGTCGCGCGAGGCGGGGGCAAGGTCGTAGGAACAGCGCCTTGCTGCGGGAGGCCCTGGAAAGAATGGTGGTGAGAGAGCATCATCGCGGCTTTGTGCACTCTTAAAAGTGTGCGAGCGTTTGCGCGCTGCTTGCGCGCTCTGCGATGGTGAGCGGGCTCGTCGCGAGGCCGCTGGGGGTAGGAGGGAGGAGAGTAAGCAGGCGTCGCGCCTGGCGGATGGCGGCCCTTGCGGGCGTCGCGGCGGGGATCGGCGCGGAACCTGTTTGCACACCGCTCGAGCCAAGCCTTGAGCCAAAATGGCTACGGCGGGAAAGGAGGGAAGGCGGGAGGGAGGGAGGGAGGGAGGGAGGGAGGAGGAGATGGGAGGAGAAGGAGGGGGAGGAGGAGGAGGAGGAGGAGGAGGAGGAGGAGGAGGAGGAGGATCAGGAGCAGGAGCAGGAGAGGGAGGAGGTGGCAAGGAGGGACACCGTTGGGGGACAAGGCAGGAGGAGGAGGAGGAGGAGGAGGAGGAGGAGGAGGTGGAAAAGGAGGAGGAGCAGCAGCAGGAGGAAGAGGAGGATCTACAGTGCACTAACAACCTATGCCGCCTGCTGCTATAGTCAACCCTCTGCTCAATTTCAGCCGGTACATTGCCACTTATACAATCGCATGTTATTTCACCTCTCCCGCAGCAGCCAGCCACGTACTGATGAACTGGGATTGGAAGGGGCTGTCATTGGGGCTGGGCGGGGAAGGATTATATGTTTTGGGGCTCACCGTTAAAACCCTTGGCAGCAACCCGAGACATGCATCCAGGGAAGGTTCTCATTGTACAGATATCTTGGACAACAAGGGTCTGTGCTAAACCCGAAAAGAACATCCCATACAAACACGAGGGCCTTGGAACCGAA
>CAUYUJ010020593.1:389678-392178 GCA_963575745.1 Prorocentrum cordatum | reverse complement strand
CCATAGGGGGCTCCACCGAAGGTCCCATTGGCACCGCCCGTATGCTTCCGCCACCACCCAGCACAGCCTTTGCTCCCTGCGTTTCACCCACCCATCACAGCGCTTCGTGGCCCCATGGGGGGCTCCATCGAAGGTCCCAGTTGCACCGCCCGCATGCGTCCGCCACCACCCAGCACAGCCCTTGCTCCCTGCGTTTCGCCCACCCAGTACAGCGTTTCGTGGCCCCATAGGGAGCTCCACGGAACGTCCCAGTGGCACCGCCCGCATGCGTCCGCCACCACCCAACACGGCCCTTGCTCCATACGTTCCACCCACCCAGTACAGCGTTTCGTGTCCCCACCCATAAGGAGTTCCACCGAAGAAGATATCCACAATTGCGGTACTCACACCTGCATATGTTTTTTTTTCGCCAGGCTAGTTTTATTTTGACAGGCCCCACTGCACCATCGGCCACCGACAGTGCATGGGGCTACGAAGTCCCGCCCGACCTCCCCGCTCGATGGGCCCCCGCTTGCGAATGTAGACCAGACCCGCCCGGAGGCTGGCGTATGTCAAGACCCTCTGCGGAGGCTGGACCACGAGCTCGCGCAGGCACGTCTCTCGCCACGCGCGTGATCGCATTTCTGGGCCCGGTGGGTCATAGTCGATATCTCGCGACTTCCTTTGCCCGTGGCTCGGAGTCGGTATCTCGCGTCTCGGTGGATCGTAGTCGATATCTCGCGTTCGAACTGGATCATCGTCGATGCCTCGCGACTCCCTCTGCCCGCGCCTCCGCCGCCGTGTCGCCACGTGCTGGCCGCGGCCAGTCATTCCCCCTGGGCCCTCATCTCTCGCTCGGCCTCGGGCCCCCCTGGAGGAGGAGGAGGAGGAGGAGGAGGAGGAGGGGGAGGAGGAGGAGGAGGAGGAGGAGGAGGAGAGGATGGAGGAGGGAAGGAGGAGGAGGAGGAGGAGGAGGAGGAGGAGGAGGAGAGGAGGAGGTGGGAGGAGGAGGAGGGGAAGGAGGAGCCTTGGGGGGGGGGCCCTCTCTTGGCCTCGACTGCGGCTCTGAACGCTGTGGGACCTCTAGAGCCCAGGCCGTTGAAGCCACGGCTTGTGCCTTTTCATGTGCTCCAGATTTCGTAATACAAGGGAGGGGGTCTGGACCCTCCAAGACGAGCCATTTCAGACCTCCCCCGTGGGAGAACCCTCCAAAACATCGTCCCCAGACCCCCCCAGGCCCTCCAAGATAGCCTGGAAGAGACCCCCCCCGAATGAGAACCCCCTCCCTTTCTTACGAAATCTGGAGCACAGTCGGGGCCCTGAAGAAGGAACCCTTTTGGTTGGGGAGGGGCTCCGCGTTCCTGAAGTCTTTCACAGCTTGCCTCCGGTGTTCCTCTCTGTTTTCCATGGGAAGTCGAAGTTTAGCTTGTAGAACAAAGGGGCCTCGTTCCTTATTTAGGGTTCCTTAGGTCAACGCCCCGACTGTATACCACAAGGGCAGGGGCCAGATCCCCACCCCTTCCCGCCACGCTTACACTACAGCCTCGCGGGTTGCCGCTGCAGCCAGGCTCGCTACGCAGGTCCAGCTGACTCGGGACTCGCCCTCGGGGTGCGTTCGCTCCGCTCCGCTTCCTCCTCCTCCTCCTCCTCCTCTATTTCTCTCCCCCTGCCCCGCCTCCTTCCTTTCCTCCCCCCCCTCTTCCTCCTCGTCCTCCTCCTCCTCGTCCTCCTCCTCCTCCTCTTCCTCCTCCTTGTTCCCCGACGTGCCACCGTGTCGGAGGCGACGTCAAGGGGGGCTGGTCTCAGGGGGAGCGGGGGGGAGCAGCGAGCGAGGGGCGCGAGAGGGAACGGGCCTTCTCAGAGAGCGGCGGGGTGTCTCAGACGCCCTCGCGCTCCCCGAGAGGTTGTCTGCACCTCCGGGGGGCCGCCGACTTAGAGGGGGAGAGGCTTGGAGGAGGAGGAGGAGGAGGAGGAGGAGGAGGAGGAGGAGGAGGAGGAGGAGGGGGGGGCCGCCGACTTAGGGGGCGCATCGACCTCCAGTCGCCCATGCCTCGCCGATGGGGGGGGCACCATCGCCCGCCCCGCGCAGGAGTGTGCGGATGCGAGGCTCGGGGGCCCCTCGGAGAGCTATCGGCGACACGTCGCCCGCGTTGCAGCTGGATGTTGCCCCCCCCCCCCCTTCCCCCCGAGGAGGAGGAGGAGAAGGAGGAGGAAGAGGGGGGGGAAAATGAGGAGGAGGAAGTGGAGGAGGAGGAGGAAAAGGAGGAGGAGGAGGAGGAGGAGGAGGAAAAGGGAGGCGGAGGAGGAGGAGGAGGAGGAGGAGGAAGAGGAGGAGGAGGAGGAGGTTATTTCCCCCTAGCGCTTCCCCCCTCCCTTCGCCTTACCGTAGGGGTATACACTTCCCAACCGCCCTGGGGCAGACGTCTCCGATCATCGAGGCAAGTCTTTCCCGCCGCGCTCCTTCCGCGGAAAAATCGGCCAGGGCAAAAAAGGGAAAAAAAAAAAAAATCGGCCAGGGCAG
>CAUYUJ010020593.1:364678-384678 GCA_963575745.1 Prorocentrum cordatum | reverse complement strand
CCGAGTCATCCGAGCAGAGGCCGGTCGCGAAGCCCAAGCCGCGGGAGGAAGTCCGCGGCCGCGGCGAGGTTCTGGTTGACCCAAAGAGGGTTCAGCGAGAAGGGGGTGGTGAAATAGATTTGGTGCAATAGATTTGTGGGGTTGCAATAGATTTGTTTGGGGCGTGCAATGCATTCGTGTGCGCACATGTATTGCTGGGTTTTCGTGCGCAACAGGTTAGTTGCAATAAGATGCTACCTATACGACCACCCTGTGGGTGATAAGGAGGTTGGAGGGGAGGGAGGCCAGCAATGGGCAACTGTGGTGATTGTTGCGTTGCCGCTCGCTCTTGGGAGCCTTGGTGTCGTTTGCGTCATCCTTCGCTCTTGGGCGCCTTGGTGTCGATCTCACAATGGACCCCACTATCGCTTTCACAATCGATCTAACTCGATCGATCACGCTATCGATCTCACTCGACCGATCTCACAAGCGATCCCACTATCGATCCCACTCAATCGATCTCACTATCGATCTCTCTATCGATCTCACACGCGATGCCGTTATCGGTCTCACGATCGATCTCACCATCGATCTCACTATCGATCTCTCTATTGATCTCACAAGCGATGTCCTTATCGGTCTCACGATCGATGGGACCATCGATCCCACTATCGATCTCACTCGAGATCGATCTCACTATCGATCTCACTCGATCGATTTCACTGTCGATCTCACTCTGGATCTCGCCATCGATCCCACTAACGATCTCCCTATCGATATCACTCGATCTCACAATCAATATCACTAAGTTATTCATCTCACTATCGATCTCACTATCGATCTCACGATCGATCTCACTATTCGTCTCACTATCGATCTCACTATCGATCTCACAATCGATTTCGTCATCGGTCTCACTATCGTTTTTGCACCAGCGGGACACTAGGACACTGGCGGGACACCGGCGGGACACCGCGCGCCACCGCTTGCCAGAGGGAGAATCATTTGGTCCGGCCGGGGCCTAGCCACAAGCGGGACACCGGCGGGACACCAGCGGGACACCGCGCGCCACCGCCCTTCTTTCTTTTTTTTTTTTTTTTTTTTTTTTTTTTTGTTTTCTTTTTTTCTTTTTTTTCTTTTTTTTTTTTTTTTGGTTTTTTTTTTTTTTTTTATTTTTTTTTTTTTTTTTTTTGTTTTTTTTTTCTTTTCTTTTTTTTTTTTTTTTTTTTTTCTTTTTTTTTTTTTCATTTTTTTTTTTTTTTTTTTTTTCTTTTTTTTTTTTTTGCCGGAGGGAGAATCATTTGGTCCGGCCGCGCCTCAGCCACAGGAGACTTTCCTCTCGCCCGCCCACGCAGCTTCGCCTCGCCCGCACGCACGGAACGCACGGCACGCACGAACACGAAACCGAAACCGATTTCTTGGTGGGGGGCTCTCCGTTCCACTTCGACCTGGCCCGGCACAGAAACGGAAAGAGCGCTTCAGAAACAGAAACCGAAATTACTCGCACCACCGTTCGTACTGGGAGCCTTGGCGTTGAGAGCTTGTTACGTCACCCCTCGCTCTTGGGAGCCTTGGTGTTCAGATATTGTTGCGCTGCCGCCCGTTCCTGAGCCTTGGCTGCGCCTTGGTGTCAGAAACTTGTTTAGTCACCGCTCTCTGCTGGGAGCCTTGGTCTTACGTCATCGTTCGCTCTTGGGAGCGTTGGTGTGAAGAGCTTGTTGCGTTACCGATCGCTCTTTATTTGGCGTCTCTGGGCCTTCTTGGGAGTCCTATTGGGGCCCTTTTAGAGCTCTTTTGGAAGCCTCTTGGGAATCTCTTGGGGGTATCTTGGGGCTTCTTGGGGGGCTCTTGGGGCCTCCCTGGAGCTTCTTGGGGCGAAAGGCTAGACTTTTCGGTTCGTGGTCCCCCTCGTGGGGCCGTCTTGGGGCCCTCTTGGGCCGTCTTGGGCGCCTCTTGGGCCGTTTTGGCGCCCTCTTGGGCTGTTTTTGGGGCCTCTTGGGGGTCGTCTTGGGGCGGTCTTGGGAGCGTCTAGGGCCGTCTCCAACGCCGTGAAAGCCGAGAAGCCGTGTATGCTAAAATGTACCTTTTCCTTAGGAAATCAATGATTTTGGCTTCCTGGGGGCCTCTTGGGACGCCTCTTGGGGGCCCCTTTGGGGCTTCTTGCGGGGCTCTTGGGGCCTCCTGGGAGCGTCTTGGGGCGAAAGGCTAGACTGTTCGGTTCGTGGTCCCCCTCTTGGGGCCGTCTTGGGGCCCTCTTGGGCTTTCTTGGGCGCCTCTTGGGCCGTCTTGGGGCCCTCTTGGGCCGATTTGGGGGCCTCTTGGGAGCTTCTTGGGCCGTCTTGGGGCGGTGGACCGTCGTCAACGCCATGAAAGCTGACAAGCCGTATATGCTAAAAATGTACCTCTTCCCATCGGAAATCAATGATTTTGGCCTCCTCGGGCCCTCTTGGGACGCCTCTTGGGCGCCTCTTTGAGCTGTCTTGGACGGTCTTGGGCTCTCTTGGAGCGCTCTTGGGACGTCTTGAAGGTATCTTGGGCCGTCTTGGGCGGTTCTTGGGCTCTCTTGGAACGCCCAAGAAGCGTTTTCCGAGGGTGTCTCGAGCGAAACGCTCTTGTTTAAGCCTCGAAGGCCGTCCTATTCTATAAATAACGAGGCGGAGCGGCCATTAACACGCATTCCCTCCCCATACCCCCTCCTCTGCACTCCCCCTTAGGGGCTTCGCCCTACACCAGAACGTCATCACTCGTACATCGCTCTTTCCGTTATCTCACCCCCCAACTTCCGATACAATTCTCTGGTGGAATAGATTTGCAAGACAATTGCCCCAAGCCTATTGCACCACCCCCTTTCAGCTGGACCATCTTTTGGATCAACCAGAGAGGTGGGGCCAGGCAGCATTCGGGGAAAATGGGATCCCTGAGAGCAGGCTGGCCAGTAGACCCCCCCGTTGGGGTGGTAAGGAGGAAGTCCCCGCAGGGCGGATCTGAGTGGGCAGGCCCTAGGCTGCTGCTGTGCCACGATCTTCTGCCCCAGCAGCGGGCACGCAGTGCTATCTCTTACAAGAGTGCATGAGGCGGACTTTGTGTGAGTGCAGGGCTCAGTCGACCGCACGACTGCACCCACGCCTGGATTACCATAGTCTGGCTGTCAGTGGCGCGGTTTTTGATTGTCTTGGTTGTGGTTTCCCACCGATGTGATGATGCTGCTGCTGCTGCTGCTGCTGCTGCTGATGATGATGATGATGATGATGATGATGATGATGAGAAAAAGCGTGTTCTACCGCTGCTGGCGGAAAACCGGGGGGGGTCACTGGGGGTTCCTAACCCGTCCCCCCCCTCGAAAACCGGGGGGGGGGGTCACTACCGGTTCGAACCCTCCCCCCCAGTCCATCACGAAAGGAGGGGGGGGGTCACTACCGGTTCGAACCCCCCCCCCCCTCGACAACCGGAGGGGTTACTGCCGGTTCGAACCCTCTCCCCCCCCCCTCGCCGCCGGCAGTTGGACAATGGTGGGGATGCTGGGACAAGCTCGAACTCAATTTGGTTCGAACTGCCTCAAGCCCTGCAAGTCCGAATTCAAGTTGAGTTCGAGCCGCTTGGAGCCCTGCAGGGTCGAACTCGATGTCGAAGCGCCTCGCGCCCTGCAAGTCCGAACTCGAGCTCGTCTCGAACCGCCTCGAGCCCTGCGAGTTCGGGCCCTGCAATTGCGAACTCAGACTCGTCGTCGTCGTCGTCGTCGTCGTCGTCGTCGTCGTCGTCGTCGTCGTCGTCGTCATCGTCGTCGTCATCGTCGTCGTCGTCGTCGTCGGATGCCGAGCCGCCTCGAGTCGTGCATGCCCGAACTTGAGCTGAGTTCGAAACGCCTCGGGCACTGCGAGCTCGAACGCATCTTGACTTCGAGCTCGAAGGGCCCGCGGCGATTTGAAGTCCAATTGAGTCCGGGCCGCCTCGAGCCCTCTCAGTTCAAATTGCGTGCGAGCTGCGCCAAGCCGCGCAATTTCGAACTCGAACTGACCCGAACCTGGCACATAGGCACTCATATTGCATTCGGACCGCTTCGGCCCCCGCAAGTTCGAATTCAATCCCATTGGAGTTCCATGCGACGTGGGACCTTCAATGTCGAACTCGAACGGAGCCGAAAACCCTTCAAGGTCGAACTCAATTTGAGTTCGAATTGGAAGGGCCCAAGGCGGCTCGACCTCATTTTGGGTCCGGCGCTGCGCGAACCCTCCAGGTTCGGACCCACATTGGGTTCGAACCTGCAGGGGCCGAGGTTGTTCGGATGGAGTCCTTCAAGTTCGAAGTCAGATAGATTTCCAACCGCTTGGGGCATGCAAGTTCGAGCTCGATGTGAGTCCGAGCGTGCAGGGTCCCCGAGCGGGTCGACCTCGAAGTCAGCTCGGGCCGCCTCGGGCCTTGCAGCTTCAAATTGCGCGCGAGCCGCCTCGAGCCGTGCAAGTTCGATTCCGAGCCGGCCCGAGCTTGGCAGGCTGGAACTCACTGTGCAGTCGAGCCGCCTCGAGCCCTGCAAGTCCGAGCTCAAGATGAGCTCGGCTCGCTTCGAGCGTTGCAGGTTCGAACCCAATGTTCACCACCTGCCAAACCACCCCAACCCAACCCCGAAGGCCCAAATTTGCCCTGCATTTCCAGTGGGGGGGGGGTCGGGGAACGTTGAGAAAACACATATGAAGCCCGTACCCCCCCCAACCCGAAAGTCGGGTCTTCGGGTTGGGTTGGGGTGGTCGGGTAGGTAGTCAAGTGTGATGGTTCGAACTCAATTGGAGTTCGATGCGACGCGGGACCTTCCATTCCGAATCCAAGCGGAGCCGAAGGCCCTGCAAGTGCGAATGAGGGGTTCAGGGCGGCTCGACCTCATTTGGGGTTCGGTACGACGCGACTCCTTCGAGCTCGAACCCACATGTAGTTCAAACCTGCAGGGGTTGAGGCGGTTCGAATTGAGCCCTTCAAGTTCGAATTCAAATTGAGTCCGAACCGCTTGGAGCATGCAAGTTCGAGCTCAATTGGAGTTCGGACTTGAAAGGCCTGTGGCGAGTCGAACTCACTTTGAGTTCGAGAAGGCGCGAGCCCATCAGGGTAGACGTCAGATTTGGTTCGCACCTCGTCGAGCCCTGCAGGCTCGTGTTCAACTCGAGATTCGAGCTTGCGGGGCCCCAGCTTGAGTTCGCAACGATGCGAGACCCTCAAGTTCGAACCCAAGATGGGTTAGATGATTCCTCTCATTTGTGATGATGCAGATGTGATGTTGACATCGTAAACCGCAGAACTCCAACAGAGGGGATCGTCCAAACAGTTCACGCTATCGGCACCCAGTGAATATATTTGTCTTGATGCAAACGCAGCGTTGCGTTTGCGTAACGCATCGGAATCTTATTCTCGACAGTGTTGTCGTCCGCGTGCCATGAGTAGTTTGAAAAGTATCATGATGCAGACCAACCGTTCGCAACGGTGCTCAGTAGGGTCTGTCCGCGTATGCAGATCTTGATGTGTCGGAGCCTCTGGCTCAGGGTATGGGGGCGGCATCGTTTTGATTGGAGGTCATGCGACCAAGCCACCATGCCCTGCTAGCTCCCTTAAGCCTGATATTCGCAGATTATAAATGTGCATGTGCATGGCCTCTAGAGGCGGCTCGTGATGGCGTCTTGCCCACGAGTCAACGCCTGGACATTTGTTTGAACCTGTGGTGCGATGCGTCAAACATTCCGAACGTTGTGGAAAGAACGAGAGACATGCATTTCGAGCACACGCGCCTTTTTCCTATGAGCACCGCCCGAGACGACCCAACGGGACCCCCAAATCGCCCCCAAGACGGCCAAGCGTGTCCCCTAGCATGTACCTGCCCAAGACGGCCCAAGAAACCCCGAAGACGGCCCCAGTGGGCCCCAAAGCATCCCCACGAGATGCCCAAGAGGGGCAAACCAGATGCGCCACGTGCTCCGCGTGCGCCAGGTTTGCCGCATACTCCAGCCGCGCCAGGTGCGCCACGTTCGGGGCACGTGCAGAGTGTGTCAGGTGCGCCTGCGCACGTGACAGCACACATCGGGAAATATGTCGACCCCCAACGTACCAATTCCCGTCGTTGCGTCTGGTGGGCCTGCGCACAGCAGGCCGTACGCCACCACCCCCGCCGTCCTTGTCGACAACCACTTGACAGTGATCGCGGGGTGGCCGCGCATGATCCAGATTCAGCCGCTAGGTGCATTGTGTATTTCTTTTTGTTAGGAATGGTAGCCCTGCGCGCAGCAGGCAATGACACCCCCGCCGTCCTTGCCAAAAACGTTACAAAGTGCCCGCGGGCCTCACGAACATGACTCAAGAGTTTGCCCCGAAGTGTACTTTGTATGGTTTTTTGAAACGGATGGTGGGGGGGCCGCATTGGGTTGGCCGCACATGCTCCAAATGTGGAGACAGAGTGTGTCTTGTATTGCTTTTTGATAAGGACGAGGGGGAGCATGGTGTCCTCATTGTTCCTGGTTGGCTGCCTGTCTTCTGGGGGAGAGTGTGTATATCAATAGGGAGCAGGGATGAACCCCTCCCCGAAGGGGAGGAGGGAGGGGTTGGAAGAGAAACCACCCTAGACCACGTACGCCCTGCGGTTGGTCGTATTTGGATTGTATGGAGGGTTCTTCGTGCCATGGAGTCGCTTGGGGTCACAGCGGGCCCATCTTATTGTGTCCTACTCCTCCTCGAGCCGACAGACGGCCTCCGCGAGTGCAGCGGGCTCGGGGGGATTCAGAGTGGCCTTCGGTGCCCGACCCGGCCTCTGGCTGGCACCTGAGGCCCCCTTGACTTGGCGGTGGAACCGTCGCGGGCTTGAACAGTGAACGTTCACCGAACGCGTGCCACTACTCGCAAAGTGCCTACTCCAGATTTCGTAATAAAGGGAGGGGGTCTCATTTCGGGGGAGGTCTTTTCCAGGCTATCTTGGAGGGCCTGGGGGGGTCTGGGGACGATGTTTCGGAGGGTTCTCCCGCGGGGGAGGTCTGAAATGGCTTGTCTTGGATGGTCCAGACCCCCTACCTTTTATGACGAAATCTGGAGTACACGCAGATATCAGAACAGCGCGTGCTTGCGTGGATGCGTATCGAAGGAGGGGAGGCCGGTCCGCGCACGAGTGGGCGGATTGCCTGCGCAAGGCCTTTGCTGCACATCTCGGCCCGGAGCATACCTGCTCGCAGCGCCTGCAGGGCCCCACCGGGTGGCGAAGCAGTGCTGAACAGATTGCGAGCCATTGTTCTGAACCCCCGATTAGGAGGAGGAGGAGGAGGAGGAGGAGGAGGAGGAGGAGGAGGAGGAGGAGGAGCAGCATTATATAGGCTTTTTGCATGCGTTGCACGGCATGCCCGGTGTATTGCCGCCCCATGTGCAGCCTTCGGCCCGATACGTTCCAGGAGAGCTGCCCATCATTTGCCAGCTGTTTGTCCTCTCTCTTTCCTCCGCCTCCTCCCTCTCCTGTTGCGCGCGATGTCCATCGTGCGACCGCCGTCGCTCCGCCGCTCCCGCAAGAGCGCTGATAATATTCTGGCCTTGCCTTCTCTCGCCCACGCGCTCCGGCGTATGACGTGAGTGAGTGGGTGGATGGGCTGTGAATCCGCCGCGTCGGACCCAGGCCACTTGCGAGCAGCTACTCGGCGAGCCGTGGAAGGCGCTTGCGTACATGCGCTGCCCGCCCTCGTCCGGGCCCTCGTGTCCACATGTCTCGCTGGCCCGTCGAGCCGCCGCGCGCCTGGACCCGTCACTCGGCCGCAGATCAGAATCCCGCGAAGCGCTTCTGAGGAGGGGAAAAAGCACACAGACACAGTTCATCGTCGATTCCTCAGAAAATATGGGAAAATACGGAAAGTGTGGGGGAAGACAAGAACCCAGCAGCTATAGGAACATATGGGGAATATGTTTATTTGTGTGTGTATTTATTTGTGTGTCCTGGGGCCCCTTCAGCTTGAGACGTCGGGTCCCTCGCCGCTCCTCGCCCACCCTTGGCGTCGCTCGGACGTGTGCACTGCTTCTCGGCGAGAGCCATCGAGGGCCACCCTGGACCCTCGAGCGAGAGAGAAACACGCACGGGACCGACAGAGGCGCGGGGAAGGGACGCCCGAGCGACGGCAACCCCCTCCCTTCAGGAGGGGAAAGAAAAACACAGATACGAGTCGTCGCCGATTCCCCGGAACGTGTTGGGAAAATATGGGAAGCGGGGGGGGAAGGCAGAAGCCCAGGAAGCATGCGAAAATATGGGGAATCTTGCTGCCTGTGTGTATTTATTTGCGTGTCCCAGGGTTAGGTCGGGCCTGTCCCCCCACAGGGGGATTCTCTACGAAAAATAACCAAAACGGAGCCCAAAATAGCTTGGGGACCATTTTTGTGAGTATTTGTTTGGCCTTTGGGGGGTATTTTGTTTTGTTTTGTTCGTCGACAGTCCCCCTGCAGGGGGACAGGCCCGACTTAGTCCCAGGCTTGGCATCGCTCGGACGTGTGCCTTTTTCCTGTGGCGAGGACCCTCGAGGCGAGAAAACCACGCACGAAACCAGAAAAAAACATCCTTGATCATCATCGTGAACGCAAAAAACCGGAAACCAAAAAACCACGATCGCGAGGAGCATCCTCGATCCTTTGGCGAGAAAAACCGCGCACGCAACCAGAAAAAAACACACAGGGAGTGGACGTCCGAGCGATGGCCAGCAGGGGGCCCCCTCCTCCCCGCCCCTGCGCCGCCCGCCTCCGGAGCCCCCGGGCCCCCGGCGTGCGCCCCCGGCCCCCGAGGCCCCCGCCCCCCGCCGCCGCGGGGGGCGCACCTCTCCTCCCAGACCCCCTCGAGTAATAAAAAAATCATGACGGGAGGTTTTTCCTAATTTTCGGCCTCCGGGGGCCCTCACCCGGCCTCGGGAGCGTCAAAAAACGACTCAGGATGCAAAGCCGGTCCTGGGGAAAGGGTCGGGACCTCTGGGGGTCGACGTAATGAAAAAATCATTACGTCGGGGGTCTGGGGGGGGCGCACCTCTCCTCCGCGAGGCCCCTCGGCGGGAGCGCCCCCCGGGGGGCGGGTCGCTCCTTCGGCGGCGAGCGGAGGGGGTGAAGCGGTTGACGCACAGGCGCCACCAGGCGATGCACTGAAATTTGAATGCGAAACCTTATCGCGTAAATAAGCCCTAAACGCTGATGCCGACTCCTTGACCCTTCAACTAAACCACGACCCTAAACTCTTAATCCTATAATTTATTCAGCCCTGCATCCTGGGGTCCGCCGCTTCGCGCTCACCCCCGCAAATCGCCGCGGTCACCCCCGCAAATCGCTTGATACATCCTCACATTGCGTGCAACTGGCCATGCAAACCGGCCAAATCGCCTGAGACAGCCTCACATTTTTGCCTTTTCGGTTGCCCATGGTGTACGAAACCCTATGACATTAATTCTTTACGCTTCGCGTATCCCCACCAGCCCATCTCACAGCAGCAGCTCTCGCGAAGCATGTCGACAGTTGTGTTTTTCAGGCGTGTGTCCGCTGGGCTCCGTATATCTCCCCTGTCCCTCCTTCCTCCCGCCTCCTTGTGAATCCTCCTTGTGGGGGGAGCGGGAGAAGGACGAGGCGGAGGAGGAGGGAGAGAAAGCGCTCCTCGTGATTTGAGTCGTTTGGGGTTTCTCGTCCTGGTGTGAGTCGTTCGGGCCCTTCTTCCTGGTGTGAGTCGTTCGGGCTCTTCGTGGTGTGAGTCGTTCGGGCTCTTCGTCCTGGTGTGAGTCGTTCGGGCTTCTCGTGGTGTGAGTTGTTCGGGCCCCTCATCCTGGTGTGAGTCGTTCGGGCCCCTCCTCCTGGTGTGACTCGTTCGGGCTCCTCGTGGTGTGAGTCGTTCGGGGCGCGCGTCGTGGTGTGAGTCGTTCGGGCTCCTCGTGGTGTGAGTCGTTCGGGCGCCTCGTCCTGGTGTGAGTCGTTCGGGCCCCTCCTTGTGGTGTGAGTCGTTCGGGCTCTTCGTGGTGTGAGTCGTTCGGGCCCCTCGTCCTGGTGTGAGTCGTTCGGGCTCCTCGTGGGGCCTCTTGGGGGCCTCTTGGAGCCTCTTGGGGCCTCTTGGGGGCCTCTTGGGGGCCTCTTGGGGGCCTCTTGGGGGCCTCTTGGGGGCCTCGTGGGGCCCTTGGGGGCCTCTTGGGGGCCTCTTGGGGGCCTCGTGGGGCCTCTTGGGGGCCTCTTGGGGGCCTCTTGGAGGCCTCTTGGGAGCCTCCTGGGGGCATCTTGGGGCCTCTTGGGGGCCTCGTGCGACCTCCTCAGAAGCGCAAATGAGCGCTACCCCCTGAGAAGGACAAAATGAGCCCAACACCTCGTACAATACATGATTTTGCTAGGAAGGAAGATGAGCGCGGCCCCCTCGGGAGGCCAACATGGGGCCAAAACCCTCGTAAAAGCAATGGTTTTGGCTTCACAGAAGAGGAGGGGGCTACAAGAGCGCCCCCCCGTCGGGGCCAGAATCCTCGTGAGGGTCGTCGTTTTTTGGCCCTCCCAGGCGTCGAAAAGACCCCCCTGACCACCCGCGGGACTCCCTGTCCAGGCCCAGGGGGAGGGGGTAGGGGGAGGGGTAAACCCCTCCCCGAAGGGGAAGAAGGGGGGTTGGGGGGTTGAGGACAGAGGGGGCTCTCTAAACCACTCACGCCCACAGGGCTGGTGGGATTACAGCATGCGGCGCTTGTTCGGCTGCCCCTGGTGTACGAAACCCTATGCGGCGTCTCTGTGCCTTCTCCCATGATCTCCCCATGGTTTGCGGTACGTTGCAGCTCCCAGGCGCTCCCAGACGCTCCCAGACGCCCCCAAGCGCTCCCAAGCGCTCTCAGGTGCTCCCAGGCGCTCCTAAGCGCTCCCAGGCGCTCCCAAGCGCTCCCAGGCGCTTCCAGGTGTTCCAGGCGCTCCCAAGCGCTCTGCCAGCGCTCCCAGGCGCTCCCATGCGATCCCAAGCGCTCCCATTCGTTGTACTTACAACGAGGGGAGAGATGATCTTTATGGTAGAGTGGTTTGCGGGTGGGACTGGCAGCCACCGCAGGTGGGCTCCTAGGCAGGAGGGGAGCAGCTGCGGCAGAGCTTGTAGACCTTCAATTCTTAATCCTATAATTATTAAGACCGAGAGCCCGCAAAACCCATTACATACGGGTCGCATGCGCCTCGGCTCCATCGCTTGCCACAAATACGATTTCCTGATCATGCGTGCTGAATCCATTGCGATTTACACTGCAAATGCACCTCCGCGGACGAAAATCAGCGCCATCCCTTGCATCAGATATTATTTTCTGATCATGGGTGCAGAATCCGCCGCGATTTACATTGAAAATGCGCGTCCGCGGACGAAATTCAGGACCATCCCTTGCGAAACATAATATTTTCTTGTCATGCGTGCATAATCCCTTGCGGTTTACAATGCAATTGCGCGTCCGCGGACGCACAGCCTTGCCATCCATTGCAAAACTAGTATGTCCTGCTTATGCGTTCGTGCACCTATGAGAGTTTCCTTACCAAGTGCGCCGCTGTTGCAGATTCCTGCGTTTGACAATCTGACTTCCATGATGTTTCACGCGCTCACAACGCTTCCAGGCGCTCCCAAGCGCTCCAGGCGCTCCCAAACGCGCCCAGGCGCCTTCAAGCGCTACCAGGCGCTTCCAGGCGTTCCAGGCGTTCCCAAGCGCTCCCAGCGCTCCCAGGCACTCCCATGCGCTCCCAAGCGCTCCCACTCGTTATGCTTCCAACGAGGGGGGAGATGATCTTTATGGGGGGGTGGTTTGCGGGTGGGACTGGCAGCCACCGCAGGTGGGCTTGTATGCAGGAGCCGATCAAGGCTTGCCTTGTGGACCCTAGCCCCTACATCCGAAACTCGAAACCCGAAGCCCGAAACCCGAAACCCAGAATCGGGCCAGACGGAAGGGGGGGATGGGGAAGGGGGGGGTACGAAATCTGCTGCGTGCAGCTGGTTTCGGCCCCGCCGAAGGGCCCATTCCTCGATGCATGGGCGCCTCCCGGCGCCGGGGGGCGCCAGGAAAAGCAGCTACGCGAGTTGATTATCAACCCCCCCCTTTGCTACCCCCCGTGTCGCCCGACCCGAGCCTCGGGGGCGGGTCGCTCCTCCGGCGGCGAGCGCAGGGGGTGAGCCCTCGCGCCTCCCGAGGAGTCTTTCTCCTGCGCTCGGGGGAGGCTGAACAACTGTTCGACAGGCCGTGGGACTGCCGAGCCTGCTTAGGTGGCCACATGCGAACCCTACCCCTACCCCCCCCACGATTTCTGAGGGGGAGGGTGGGGTTCACTTCGCTCGGGAGCTCCCGAAGAAGTGAACCCCACCCTCCCCCTCAGAAGTCGTGGGGGGTAGGGGTAGGGTTCGCATGTGGTCCCCTACTGCTGCGAAGGCCTTCTCCTCCTCGTTTCCCCCCCCCCGCTCGCCGCCGCCCCTTGGACGCCCAGGTCCCCGTCTGCTTGAGGCGCCTCCCTGCTTCAATGGTCGAGTGGTCTTCCCTCCTCCCGCTTCCGGGGGCGGGCGGAGGCCCAATCTTTAGGTCGGACCCCCAGAAGGTCAAAAGGTATTCAAAAAATGGTCCCCAGGCTATTTTTGGATCCTTTTTGGATTATTTTTTGGTAAATACCCCAAAAATGCTCCAAAATGATAAAACATACTCCATAAAATAGTTCCCATATTATTTGTTTGATCATGTTTGGATTGTGTTGGGGGTATGTTTTGAATTTTCGGTCGAAAATCCCCCTGTAGGGGGACAGGCCCGACTTAACCCAATCTATCTCCCACGGCTTCCTGCTTCATGCTCCTGCCCACTTCTTCCGACCGGCAGGGGAGCTTTTCCAGCCGCCCGGGGGGCAGGCGTCCCCGACGGCGGAACAGTCTGTTGTATACCGTCCTTCGTCCCCTGATTTCTGCTCATCGGTCTCGTCTCGCTACCGCACGGCTTTGGTCAGCTCTTCCCAGTGTTGCCGCGGATGCCACTCTTCCTTCGGGAGCCTTGCTCCTCTCTTTCCAGTTCCCTCGTCTCCTGCTTGCACGCCTGCAGCCTGCTCCTCCACGTGCTCCTGCCCCATTCCCGTTTCTCTGATTGCCCCTAGTCAGCGCGTTCAGCCGTGAGGGTCTCGCCCTCCGCCGCCAGCCCCTTCCGTCTACCAGAAGGGTATCTACCAGAGCTATGGTTGGGATGCCTGGGTGCCGACTTAAAGCAACATCGGAATCTCGTGCGAGGGCGACGAGTCGTCGTAGCGCCACTTGCACGGGGTCGTGGCTTAGTGGGAGCGAATCTGACGTCTGCCGCCGACCCCAAACAAGGCGGAGGGCTCGGCTGGGATGGTAAGCGCTCATAGTTCGGATGGACGGTAAGGGGCATAATCATATGCACATTCCGATACGAAAAGGTGGACCGATAAACCTGGTGGGGGGTGGGTGGGTCGAGTCGATTCTTTATTCAGCAAGGAGAAGTGATGTTCACCCATGATTTGACACATCCCATGCTTTTGCAAACATCCCACCCACCCACCCACCCGCAACTTGGTTTGCAAAACCCATGCGGTAGCGAGTGCGGTGCATGCTTGGCGTTGGCTGGTGCATCTACGCGGCCGCGCCAACCCTAGCTCGCGCGCGCAGCGGCCAGCCAGTTTGGCGCCACCGACGCGGCCGCGGCGGCGCTGACCGATGGGCGCAGCCCAGCGGGCAATTCACTGCGAGTCGGCGACTTGGGCGGGCGCGCCAGCGCTAAGCGCACACGCGCTTAGCGTGTATGCGGCTAAACATAGCTTCCCGATCTTGGGAACCGAGAGATCTCCGCCAGGCGCTCTATTGGGCGCTCTGTTCGGAGCTCTATTGCGCGCTCTGTTCGGAGCTCTACGGGGCGCTCTGTTCGGAGCTCTATTGGGCGCTCTGCTCGAAGCTCTATCGCGCGGTCTATTATGAGCTGGATGAGGAGCCGGCTTCGGAACTTTATCCGGAACTCTTAGTAGACTCTCTATTAGGAGCTCGATTAGGAGCTCTAGTAGGAGCTTCATTAGGAGCTCTACATTGGGAGCTGTAATAGGAGCTTCATGTGGTCCTGTATTAGGAGCTCGAGTCGGAAGGAGCTACATTAGTTTTATTTGGAGCTCTACATCGGTTTTCTGACCACATAGATTGCATGTTGCATCATGAAGATTCGTTGGGCCACATCTTTGGCGCCACAAAACAAACCACACGGATGACACTACATAGGTCACACAGGGTACACCACATAGCACTACATCCAACTTGCCACATAGCATGTAACACATTAGCCGCGCCGCAAAACAATGCACCACACTGATTGCGTAATAGCGGTTTCAACATACAAACATCAAAACCCAATGGTTTGTCAACACAGGTTATTCCAACGCCCCCGCACGCTTGCCAGAGGCCCGATCCCTATCAAACAATGCCTTGCGGGGCAGCGTCGCCCCCATCACTGCCGTCGGCGTCGTCTTGATCATCCTCTCCGTCGCTTGGGAGGCGGATGAGGGCGAGCAGGAGGGCGGCGAGGGAGGATCAGGAGGACGGGGCCGCGGGCCGAGAGGGTGACGGAGGCAGCCCTCCGAGCGTCGGCCGCTGGGCACGTTGTCGAGCGCGGCGCTGCGGCCAGAAAGACGGTCTCAGGATGTGCATTCTGGGCGGCAGGAGTTAGGCTGGGGACTTGACCAGCGGTTGGCTGTCTCCCTTTGCCCGAGTCCCCAGGGGGCCTCCTGATGCCTCCAAGAGGCCCCCAAGACGTTCCCAAGAGGCCAGTGAGGCTCCTGCATCTCCTCCCCGAATCTGTTTTTGAAAACTTGGGCAAGCCTGGGTATCCAGTAGTCGGCCTACTCGGCGGTAGGGGCAATTCGTCTGTGACGAAGCCCGAGAGGCGCTGCAAGCGCGAATTCGTCCTGAAGGGGGTCTCCGATTCGTTTGTGACTTGTTTGTGTGTGCTTGACACAGTGGTGCCGTGAGGAATGTCACGGCCGCTGTTTGACGCATCGTGCGTGATAGATGTGAAACAACATAAGCGTGTAGCCCGACACATTTTCCCCACATGGGATGTTATGGGAAGGAGGGGGTGATGGGGAGGAGGCGGAGGAGGAGGAGGAGGAGGGGGAGGAGGAGGAGGAGGAAGAGGGGGAGGAGGAGGGGGGGCCCAAGCCGCCCGAGGGGCCCACTCGGGAGACCCCTTGTGGGTGTTTCTTAAGGCTGTCTTCGCGGCCTTTTCCGGCCCCCTTGGTTTGGGCAGTCGTAGGGCCATCCTGGAGGCCTCTTGAGCCGACGGAGGGTCGAAAAGGCGAACATGCGGCAATCCTTCAAAAAGGGAACTCGATGTTGTGTACCTCTTCGGGCCTTGCTATAAGCTTCTTGGCCTGTCTTGGAAGCCTCTTGGGAAGTCCTCAGGGCATCGTGGGCCGTTTGAAGGCAGTTTTTGGGCCATCTTGAGGCCACCATCGGCCGTCTTCGAGCGCTATGGGGCCTTTTTAGCATCAACATCATCATCATCATCATCATCATCATCATCATCATCATCATCGTCATCATCATCATCATCATCATCCTCATCATCATCATCAGCATCATCATCATCATCACCATCATCATCATCATCATTCAGCACCAACATGCCGTTTAGTATGCAGGAGATGTTGCTTGCATTTCTTCCAAAGGGCTCGAGCCCAAATGATACTGCTGCTGGTGCCTTTCGCTCGGCTGACTGTGCCAGACCGTTGGCCGTTTCTGACACGGATTGCAAAGCCCTGTCGCTCGTTTTTACCCAGCCGCTGAACGAGGTGGCTGCAGCTGCCGTACATGAGCGTCAGAAGGGAGGGATCAGAGGGAGGGACATGTTAGCCAACACTGTGGAGGCGGAGGCGTGGGGGTTGGAGATGTGGGGTACTGGTCAGAAGCATGCCGCCGAATTCCTCACAGACTTCTCGGCCGCGTTTCCTTCGATCTTTGTGCACTGGATTATGATGGTGTTATCTCGTCTCGCTATCCCTCGTGAAGTTATATCGTTTTTCAGTCGCTTGTATGATGACAATTCGGCCTGGATACACTTGGGGGGAGGAGGTTCACTAAAATCCTAATTGAGCGTGGTGCTCGGCAAGGGGACCCGGCCTCGATGGTCTTGTTTGCTCTGGCTACTGATCCTATAACTCGGTGGCTTGTATGGCGTAGTGGTAGATTCGTGCACCGTGTGTTAGCTTATGTTGACGACCCGCTCTTCATGCTCAGCAATGTGTTGTCTGATCTTCCTCCTCTTCTTCAGCTTATTACTGTATTGGAGCGGGCTGTTGGGGTGAAGCTTAACTGTAAGGAATGTGTTATCCTCCTCGAGGGTGATACGAAAGTGGTGTGGCTCCAGCGTGTGTGCAAAGACCTCGGTGAACCCTTCTCGCTCCTGTGCATCGTGAAACACTGTAAGTACTTAGGCATCCTCATAGGCCCTGAAGCTGCACAATATGCGTGGGATGAAGTTGTTCCAGCTTTTGTGGGGCGATATCGTGCAGTGCGGCAGCCAGGTTTTGGTCTCCCACTGTCTATTTCATCTTATCAGTCGCTCTGCCTCTCGAAGCTCCAGTTTACCTTGCAATGTTATCCTCCCTCACCTGCGCTATTTGCCAGTCATGAGCGTGCTATGCAACTGCTGAACGCAGCCCCACGGCACAGCTTCTCAAAGCACGTGCTCACTGGATTACGTTCTCTTGGCGTCAGCATTGAGTTCCCTTGCCTGCAGAGCATCGGCCACGCTAGTCAGTTACGTTTGCTCGCCAAGTGCACTGTTCTGCAGCCAGCGCTGGAGCACTTGAAGCGCGTGAGGGAGGGGGACGAGATGATCATCGCAAGGGGGAGGAGGGGATGGTGGCAGAGCAGTTTCTTGATGGCCATCCAGCAGACGGCAGCAATTTATGCCAACATTTATGCCTCGTGGCCGCAGGACATTAACAGCAATAGCATTCAGCGTTACTTTTCTCGCAAGCTTCGCTTCTCCCTGCCCGTCTCCCTCAAGGACTGCCCCGCAACTGGTTTGCTGAAGCGTCTTCAGGCTTGGCGTCCTGGGATCTCTCCTGGTACTGTTGCTCTTCTGATCCAGAGGACCCGTTTTATTGCTAAGAAATCTCAGGCGTATCTTGGGATTGTTATTCTTCGACTTGCGTGTCGGGGTATCTGCGCCACGTCTAGATTCCACTGTATTCCCAGAGGCTGTATCTTTGGCTGTGAAGCCCCATCAGGCGTTGATTGCGACGATTTTAAACACTATGCTGTCTGTCCGCGGTTCCGTGCTCTGTGTGTATCCCATCTTGGTCCTTTCCGCGCTCCTGGTGATGATGAATGGTTCTCTGAATTGATTCCCACTTCCTCCCTCCCCCTTTCTCCCCCTGCAATGCTCAGATATGCAAGCTGCTGTGATGCGTTTGTTCACGCACACTCGAGTGTGCGAACTGGCAGCAGTGCTGATGTGGAGCAGGTGTTTCACGCACGCCTGAGGCTCCTCTCGAGGAGGCGCGCTGCCATCTGCAAAGCCTGGGCGGAACTCAGAAACAGTGGGGTCGCCACCAGGGGATTTATTGCATTTTAAAAAAATAAATAGGATATAAACAAACCATCATCATCATCACCGTCCTTCTCCGCGCCATCATCATCAACATCATGGTCATCATCATCATCATCATCATCACCGCGGTCCTCATCACCCTCGTCCTCATCATCGTCATCACCACCACGATCATCACCGCCATGGGGGAACTGCTGAGAGGAGAGGACGATGAGGAACATGGGGGCAATGGGAGGACATGCGTGCCGACTTCGTCGCGCGCGTCACTGTCCATCACCATCACCACCGCCATCATGACCACCATCATCACCACTATCATCACCTTCGCGCTCATCGTCATCCTCATCGTCATCACCATCATCACCATCATCATCACCACCATCAGCATCACCATCATCACGGTCATCGCCGTCATCATGATCACCATCATGACGATGAATATGGCGAGGATGAATCACTCCGGATCTACATACATGTTGGTTCGAAAAGTACTTTGGTCCTGCATGCATGCAGGCCCGACGTAGTTCGAGAACAAATGTTCACTTTGGTTCAATTGGCGGGCGTATGCGGGCGTAGGCGGGCCTTCCATTTGCCCGCTGAGCGGTTTGTGGCCTTGTTCCCCTTTTGTTCCCGCCTGTCCGTCGCCTCCCCTGTGCCCCCCTCCTGGGCTGCAGGCCGTGCTGCTGTGGCGCCACTGCCGATCTTACATCGCTTTAATGAAGCACTTTGGAGGAGCTGGGTGTGGAGCTGAAAAAGATGCGCAATGTGTGTGTGTGTGTGTGTGTGTGTGTGAGTGGTGCGATCTGCGCTGTGCCATCTGGCCCCCAAGAGGGCCCCGAGGAGTTTCGGGAGGGCCCCCAGACGGCCTCAGGGCTCCCAGAAGCGCGCGGTGGCGTCGCAATCTTTGAGCACCAAGGCCCGTGCAACATCGGGTGGGGGGTCCCAAAAACAAGCGTCTGTGGGGGTGGGGGTGCCGGGCGGTGGTGGAGGCCCAGGGGGGGCGTTTGTGGTTTTCGGGGGAGAAAGAGTCGAGTGGGGGGTCCCAAAGACAGACGTCTCTGGGGATGGGATGCCGGGCCGTGGTGTCCTCGCGGGGGGGGGGGCGTGGGGGGGTTTCGGGTGAGAGAGAGTCGGGTGGGCGGTCCCAAAAACAGACGTCTCTGGGAGTGGAGGCGTGCGTTGGTGGGTTTCGGGCGGAAGGTGTCGGGTGGGGGGTCCGAAGAACAGACGTTTCTGGGGGTGGGGGTGCCGGGCTGTGGTGGAGGTGCGGGGTGGGGGCGTTGGCGGGTTTCGGGCGAGAAATTGTCGGGTGGGGGGTCCCAAGAACAGACGATTCTTTTGGGAGAGTGGGGGTTTGACGGGCCGTGGTGAGGCGCGGCGGGGGCGTTGGTGGGTTTTCGGGGAGGAGAAAAAATCGAGTGGTCCGAAAAACAAACGTCGTCCCTGGGGATGGATGGCCGGGCCGTGGTGGAGGCGGGGGGGTAGGCGTTGGTGGTTTCGGGGAGGAGTGTCGGTGGCGGGGTCCAAGAACAGAAGTTTCTTTTGGGGGTGGGGATTGACAGGCCTCCAGGCGGCGGGGGGGGGGGGCGTTGGTGGGTTTCGGGGCGGGAAAGCGTCGGGTGGGGGGGTCCCAAAAACAGAAGTCTCTGGGAGTGGGGATGCCGGGCCGTGGTGGTGGCGCGGGGTGGGGGGGCGTTGGTGGGTTTCGGGCGAGAAAGATCCGGGTGGGGGGTCCCAAAAACAGACGTCCCTGGGGGTGGGGATGCGGGGCCGTGGTGGGGCGCGGGAGGAGGCGTTGGTGGGTTTCGGGTGAGAAAATGTTGGGTGGGGGGGTCCGAAGAACAAACGTTTCTGGGGGTGGGGATGCCGGGCCGTGGTGGAGGCGCCGGGGGGGCGTTGGTGGGTTTCGGGCGAGAAAGTGTCGGGTGGGGGGGGGGTCCGGAGAACAGACGTCTCTGGGAATGGGGGTGCCGGGCCGTGGTGGAGGCGCGGGGTGGGGGCGGTGTCGGGTGGGGGGTCCGAAGAACAGACGTCTCTGAGTGTGGGGATGCCAGGCCGTGGTGGGGGCGCGGGGTGGGGGGGCGCTGGTGGGTTTCCGCCGAGAAAGCGTCGGGTGGGAGGTCCCAAGAACAGACGTCTCTGGGAGTGGGGATGCGGGGCCGTGGTGGAGGCGGGGGGGGGGCGTTGGTGGGCGTCGGGCGAGAAAGCGTCGGGTGGGGTCCCGGCGGGGGGGGGGGGCGTTGGTGGGAATCGGGTGAAAAAGAACCGGGTGGGTTGTCCCAACACGTGTCTGGGGACGTGGATGCCGCCCCTTGGGGCTCCTCGGGGGCGTTTTGGGGCCTCCATGGGACCTCTCTGCGCGTAGGGCTCGAAATGTCCGTTTGGGTCCCCCGTTTGGGCCCGCTCTTGGAGCCGTCTTGGGAGCCTCTTCGGCCATCTTGGAAGGGGATATCTTGGGGCTCTCTGGAGCTGTTTTGG
>CAUYUJ010020593.1:204678-357178 GCA_963575745.1 Prorocentrum cordatum | reverse complement strand
AGCACTGCTACATCTGTTGCGACGGGGTTTGGCCACTGTTGTTCTTCGATGCAGTTCGAAGTAATACGGCACGCGCACTGGCTACTCGAACACGGGTCAGGCTGGCGGAGTGGGCAGGCGTGCGCAGGGCCAGCTCCGTGGTGGCGCGGGAGGGCCGCTCCGAGCGCGGGCGGCTGTGGCTTCCCACCTCGAGCGGGCGCTGCCGTGCGCTCGCACGGTCTTCGCAGCGCGTGCGCACGGCTTCCTGGTGCTATCCGCCGCCGCATCCTTTCGAGTGCTATGGTGCTATGGCGAGCCAGTGCGGCTTTTGATGCGCACCGCGGGCGCCCTCTCAGCAATTCCCGAATGATGGAGTAGCAATCCCTCGCACTGTTGGCACAGTCTGTTCTTCTGCTTCAACATCGGAGCTGTCGTCTTGCGATCTTGTGGGTCTCAAAAGACCGTCCAAACGAATATTGCGAAGCCTTGCGGCCGGCGCCGCCGACCCTGAAAAGGGACGACAGCGACGGCAGCGGCGGCGACGACGACGTTGACGCGTGTCAGAGTCCTCACGGATGTTTCGAGGGTCTTTTCGGTATGCTCTCGGGGGCCTCCGAGGGGCAGTTCTGGAGCCATTCGGGGGCCTCCCGGGCGCCTTTTGGAGGCTTCTTGGGGCTTCCTGCGGGCAGTCTTGGGGATCTCTTGAGCCGTCTTGGGGCGATCTTGGGGACCTCTTGGGCCGGCTTGGAGCATAGGGAAGCCGAAAAGGCGAGAACGTCAAGATTTGCGAACAAATTGAGGGAAATCAATGAATGAGTCTGCCTCCTGGGGCCCTCGTGGGAGTGCTCTTGGAGGGCTCTTGGGTCGTCTTCGGGGCTTCTTGGTACGTGTGGAGGCTATTATCCTGGGCGTCTTGGACCGATCGTTCGGCGAGTCTGGGCCCTCTTAGACCGTCTTGGGGGCGTCTTGGGGCACTCTTGGCCCGTCTTTGGGGTGTTTGTTTTGAGGTTTTTTGATGATGTTCGAAGACCCTTAGGGGGGATAGTATTGTGACCAGGGGCCCCACCCAGGGCTCGTTTCGATTCCTCCCATTCGATTCGATTCGATTTCGATGGCTTCCGATTCCGATTCGATTCGACTTGAGATTCCGACTTCGGCTCCGATCTCTTATTGGAGGCCTACTAGCCTGCCGATGTCTGCCGATTCGACGTTTCCCGACTCGGCTGCCGATTTCCGCCGATCCGATTCATTTCGATCGCCGATCCGACTTATCGATTCGATTCTGGGCTCTCGTGCCCACCCCCTTGGGACCACCCCCCGGGACCCCCCCCCCTACAGCAGGGAAGAGATCAAACGGCAGCGGCGTCCCTCCGACCAAAGTACGATGTTCTTCCGTTTCCTTGCTCCTTCTTTTCTTTTGGGGCCGACGACGACGTTGAGGACGACGACGAGGACGACGACGACGACGACGACGCCGCCGCCGACGACGACGACGACTCATAATGCGATTGCTTGGATTTCAAAAGGGGGCCCAAACGAACAATCTCCTGCCCGCATCCGGTTCTTCCTCTTCCTCCTCCCGTCGCCCCCTTCCGCCTCCCGTTCCGCCTGCTTCTCCCCCTCTTTTCCCCTCCCCCCCCCCTCCATCCCATTGTTGAATGGATGACAACCCTCTTCGGATTGAAGGTCGACGCGGACGCGGTCTTCCTGCCACAGAGGTTGAGGTACGTGCTGCTGCAGCACACGGACGTTGCGCGACCAGCGGGGGCGGGCGAGGGATGAAGAGAGGATGATCAGCAGGGGGAGGAGGAGAAGGAGGAGGAGGAGGAGGAGGATGAGGGGGAAGAGGAAGAGGAAGAGGAGGAGGAGGAGGAGGCGGAGGAGGAGGCGGAGGCGGAGGCGGAGGCGGAGGCGGAGGCCGAGGCCGAGGCGGAGGCGGAGGCGGAGGCGGAGGCGGAGGCGGAGGCGGAGGCGGAGGCGGCTGCGGCGACGGCGGCGGAGGCGAAGGCGGCGGCGGCGGCGCAGGAGGAGGAGGGGGAGGAGTAGGAGGAACAACACCTAAAAACAATTCAATACTGAGAATCATAATTCTAATAGGACGAAGCAGGATAGTATCAAGACTCGTAATAATAATGGTACGAAAAAAGAAACAATAATACTAAGAAAACGAAGAAGAAGAGGAGGAGGAGATAGTTGGTTGCGATCTCGCTTGGCTGGTCTAGCTTGTCTTTTTCACCAGTCAGGCATGGCCTCAAGGATTTTTAAGTGTCGCTGAAGAATCCTGTGGTGGCTGGACCTGGTCCCGCCTGGGTTCCCCAGGGGTCCCTGGTCTTGTTTCCTTGCACGGGGGTTCCCCCGGGGTCCACCGTTTTTGTTTCTTTAGAAGTGTTATTGACTTCCCCTGTCTTGCTTTTTGTCTTTTGTCCTCGGGGTCCTCGGTCCTCGGTCTTGTTTTTTGCTTGGTGTCTTCATGTTTCTTCGGGCCTGTACGTATTATTTGCTTTGGTTCTTTTCGTTCCCAAATTATGTTCCGCGGGTTCCCAAGGTTCCCTGGTCTTGTTAGTTGCTTGGGCTCCTTGGGTCCCCCAAGGTTGTTCCACGTTCTTCGGGTTCCTTGGCATTGAAAAGACAGTGCCAAGCAATACCAAACAGTGCCAATCCATGCAACACAGAGCCACGTAATGCCAAGCAGAGCCAAACAATGTCAAGCAATCCCAAGCAATGCCAAGCGACGCAAAGCAACGCACTTGGCATCGCTCGGACGTGTGCATTTTTCCTTCGGCGAGGACCATCGAGGAGCATCCTTGATCATTTGGCGAAACAACCACGCACGAAACCGACAAAAGCACAGGGAATGGACGTCCGAGCGATGGCCAGTAGGAAGTCTTCTCCTAATTGGGGTCGCGCTAGGCTCCTCCAGCAGCAAGTTTGTGTGGCGGGTTCCGTCGCTCGCGAACAGATAGCGTAGGAGCTTCGGTTGCTCATTGTTTGTTTCCTAAGGTAATCGGCGCCAATATTTCGACGTCGTCGTGGTCATAAGTCATAATCATAGTCGTCGTCGTCGTCGTCGTCGTCGTCGTCGTCGTCGTCGTCGTCGTCGTCGTCGTCGTCATCTGCTTCTCTTGAGAGATGCATGAGAGGCCTCTGCGTTTTGGCGGGGTGGGTCGGTACGGGACCCGGTCTGGGGCCTGGAATCGAGTCTTTCTGAGCGGAGTTTGGAAATCGACCCCTGGTGAAGCGAGTTTTTAGACCCCATCGCCTGCATGGTATTTTTTGCAGGAGGATTCTGCACTGTCGCGCGGGCGAAGAAAAACACAAGTGTCAAGACACATTTGTTTCCGTGCGCGGGTGGCGGGGAAGGGGGGGGTGGGCCTTAGAAGAAGATTACGGAAACCCTATCAGACAGCACGTGGCGTTCTAGCACGCCTCCAGGGTCCAGGGGGTACGGTGGTCCCCTTGCTCCTCCTATTTCTCGCCTGTGATATGCGCCCACGGGCTTGTGGTAGTCGCCTGTGGTATCAGCCGAGCCTGTGGTATTCGCCCATGGGACTGACTCCGCCAAGCGTCTGTGGTATCAGCTTGTGGTATCAGCCTGCGGTTTTAGCCGGGCCTGTTGTGTTGGCTGAGCTTGTGGTATTTGCCCGCGGGCCTGGCTGAGACGAGCGGTAATTTGGCGGTGGCTTTAGCCAGTGGTATTCGCCCGCGGTGTTCCGCCGAGTGTGTTGTCTTAGCCTGCGGGGTTGGCTCAGCCGAGCGGGAACTAGCCTGTGGTATGAGCCACGGTATTGACCGAGCCTGTGGCCTCAGCTTGTGGGATTAGTCAACGAGCCTGCTTCTGCCGAGCGGTCATCAGCTGGCGGTATGGGTACGATCCCGTGGTGTTCGCCTGTTTCGTTAGCCTGCGGTATGCGCCTGTGGTATTAGCCGAGCCCGTGGCATTAGCTCGTGGGCCTGGTTTCGCGCGCCGGTGCTTAGCCTGTGGTATCCCGGCGAATCTGTGGTATTAGCTTGTGGTAGTAGCCTGTGTACCCGCGGTGGTTGCCTGATTCGTTAGCCTGTGGTATTCGCCCATGGTGTTCGCCGAGGCTGTGGTGGTAGCACACGGGCCCGGTTCCGCGGAGCGGCTTTCCGTTTTTGGTATCGGCGTGCGGGCTTGGCTCCGCCAAGCGCCTGTGATGTTAGCTTGCGGCATTTGCCTGTGGTTTTTCAGGAGAGGAAAAATCACAGACACAATTAATCCTCGATTCCCCAGAAGATATGGGAAAATATGGGAAGTGGGGGGGAAGACAGAAACCCAGAAACTATTGGAAAAATATGGGGAATCTCTTTATTTGTGTGTATCTATTTGTGTGTCCTGGGGCCCCTTCAGTTTTGCAGTGGGGTCTGCTGCCGAAGCTGTGGCTGCAGGCCTGGCTCCGCCGGGGGCGGCGCCTGGCCTGCGCTGCGGGCCGGTGGCTTCAGCGCCCGTGGTCCGTGGTGTCCGCCTGCGGGCCCGGCGCTTCCGACCGGCGACTGGCGTGTGTTCACCACCCACCAAACCACCCCAACCCAACCCGAAGGCTCAGATTTACCCTCGATTTCCAGTGGGGGGGGGTCGGGACACATCGAAAAAACACGTGTGGAACCCTTACCCCCCCCAACCCGAAATTCGGGTCTTCGGGTTGGGTTGGGGTGGTCTGGTAGGTGGTCATGTGTTGTGAGGCTGGGGCATGCACGTCTCGCCTGCGCTCTCGCCTGCACTCTTCGTGGCCGCCCCTCGGGTGCGCAGGCCGGCGGGGCCCGCGGGGGCGGGACGTCCTGCCAGGCGGGGCGTGCTTCGAGGGCGGGGGTGGTATTGCTGGAGGGAAAGAAACACACAGACACAATTAATCGTCGATCCCCAAGAAAATATTGGAAAATATGGGAATTGGGCGGGAAGACAAAAACTCCGAAAATATGGGAAAATATAGGGAATCCTTTTATTTGTGTGTATTTATTTGTGTGTCCTGGGGCTCCTTCAGTATTGCTGGGGCAGGGTCGACTACACGTAGGAGTGACCTCTCGCCGGAGTGGCCCTTGGTGCGGGCCCAGTGGGGCCCCCCGATCGCCGAGAGCGATGCGGCGGCAGCGTCCTGCGCACCTGCGTTGGGCCCCCGGCGGCCCCCCAAAAAACCGCGCACCCAAGGTCACTCTTACCCGGGGTCACTCTTGCGTGCAGCCGACATGAGCACACCGGGGTTGTGGTCTCAGCATACGCAGCTGGGTCCGTCGGGCGGTAATCAGCCGGCGGTATGAGCCACAGGGTATTGGCCGAGCCTGTGATGTCAGTCTACGGACCTGGCTCCGCCGAGGGGTAATCGGCCTGCGGTATTGAGGGTATTCCGCCGAGTATGTGGTATCGGCCTGTGGTATTTGCCTGTGGTATTGGCTTGCGGCATTAGCCTGGGGTATCAACCTGGGGTATTCCGCCGAGTCTGTGGTATTAGCCTGCGGGCCTGGCTCCGCAGAGCGGCGATCGGCCTGTGTTATCAGCCTGTGGTATTAGCCAGTGGTACTTCGCCGAGTTTGTGGTTTTCCAGGATTGTTGTGTGAGCCGAGCCTGTGGTATTAGCTTGCGGGCCTGGCTCCGCCGAGCGGTACTTGGTCGGTGGCTTGGTGGCTTTAGCCTGCGGGGTTTGCCCCGCCGAGCGGGAATTAGCTTGTTGTTTAGCACCGGTTTTGGCCGAGCTTGTGGCACTAGCTTGTGGTATTAGTCTATTGGTCTGTTTCCGCCGAGCTGTAATCAGCCTGCGGTTTGGGTACTAATCCGTGGTGTTCGCTTGTTTCGTTAGCTTGCGGTATGCGCCTGTGGTCTTAGCCGAGCCTATGGTATTCGCCTGCTGGCCTGGTTTCGCGGGGCGGTGTTTAGCGTGTGGTATGCCGCCGAGCTTGTGGTATTAGCCTGTGGTAGTGACCCGTTGTGTTAGCCTGTGGTATTAGCTTGGAGTATGAGCCTGTGGTACTCGCCCGGAGTATTCCGCCGAGTTTGTGATCTTAGCTTGCGGGGCATGCTCCGCCGAGCCGGAATTCGCCTGTGGTATGAGCCACGGCATTGGCCGAGCCTGTGGCATTGGCTTGTCGGAGCAAATGTTTGTCGTCGTCGTCGTCGTCGTGGTCGTCGTCGTCTGATTCTGGAGGGATGCATGAGAGGCCTTTGCGTTCTGGCAGGGTGGGTCGGTACGGGGCCCGATCCTGGGCCTGGAATCAAGTCTTTTTGTTTTGAGTCTGGAAAACGACCTTTCGGGAAGCGAGTCTTCAAACCCCATCGCCTGCGTGGTGTTGTTTTGCAGGAGGATTCTGCACTGTCGCCTGGGCGAACAAAAACAATCATGTTCAAGACACATTTGTTTCCGTGCGCGGGTGGCGGGGAAGGAGGGGGAGGGGCCTTAGAAGAAGATTACGGAAACCCTATCAGAACATGGCGTTCTAGCACGCCTCTAGGGTCCAGGGGGTACGGTGGTCCCCTTGCTCCTCCTATTTCTCGCCTGTGGTATGCGCCCACGGGCTTGTGGTAGTCGCCTGTGGTATCAGCCGAGCCTGTGGTATTCGCCCACGGGCCTGGCTCCGCCAAGCGTCTGTGGTATCAGCTTGTGGTATCAGCCTGCGGTTTTAGCCGGGCCTGTTGTATTAGCCGAGCCTGTGGTATTTGCCCGCGGGCCTGGCTGAGACGAGCGGTGATACGCCGGTGACTTTCGCTTAGCCTGCAGGGCTGGCTCAGCCGCGCGGGCATTAGCCTGTGGTATTAGCCGTTGGTATTCGTCCACAGGCCTGGCTTCGCCGAGCGATGGTTAGCCTGTGGTATTCGCCGTTGGTTTTCGCCTGTCGCATTGGCCTGTGGTATTCGCTTGTCGTATTAGCCGAGACTGGTTTTGGTCCACGGGCCTGGCTCCGCCAAGCATCTGTGGTATCAGCTTGTGGTATCAGCCTGCGGTTTTCGCCGGGGCTGTTGTATTCGCCGAGCCTGTGGTATCCGCCTGTGGCGATGAGCGAAATCCCCTTGTGCAAGCGCTGCAAGCAATCGGCGTGGTATGTGTGGCCGCAGGCCAACGACTGGGCGGGGTCCCCTGGGACGTTGGGGTGGATGTTGTCCAGGCAGATGCGACAGTCTGGGGCCATCGGGCGCCGGCGGGGCGGACAAGAAGGCAACAGCGGGGAACACCCCCTGGCAAGCCAGCTTCGGACGGACCGGCAACTGGCCGCCAGCGCCAACACCGAGCAGCTTGAGTAAAGAGTAAAGACGGCGACGGACAGTTCTGGAGGAGCAGGCTAATACTACCACAGGCTAAGACCACAGTCGCTCGGCGGAGCCAACCCCGCAAGCCCATACTCTAGGCTAGCACCACAGAGTCAGCGAATAGCACAAGGTATACCACAGAACCCCGACATGGCCCCAATAGCAAGGTACACAGAAGGCTTTCGTGTACTGCGGTTTGGTGGAGGGTTGGGTGGCCCTTATGTCGTCGCCTTCGTGTCTGCTGCTACGTCCTCGTTCTCGTGGTTGCTCCCATGTCCTCGTCCACGTGGGAGCTCCTATGCCCTCGTCGTCCTGCGTCTTCGTGGTTGCTCCCAGGCCCTCGTCCTCCTATGTCCTCCTCAGTCCTTTTCTAATCTCTGTGATAACCTGGGGTCTCGTTAAGTCTGCCTGGCCCCCCTCTCCTGCTACAGCGCCGTTTTTAATACATGCTCCGCGTGCGGATCATCTATTAAAAATGCAGGGATTTAGTATCAAAAGCGATGATGAATTCATGCATAACTTAATTCATACATTAATCATGTATAAAGATACCTATATGTTTAAAAGTCATGTAACAAACACTGCCCTGTAAGTTATCCTAGGTCCTGTTTTCGGAAACCGGCGAAAGCACAGTTCATCGCTAACCATGAGTATCACCAAAGTCGTTCCGGGCCATGCGTATGTGCACGTTCTTTGGGACTAGCTTGAGGTATTGGCCGAGCCCGGGGTATTAGCCTGTGGTATTGGCCCTCAGGCCTGGCTCCGCTGAGCAGTAAGTGGCCTGATGTACAAGCTTGTGGTATTAGCTGGTGTGCGTTGTTAGCCCGCGGGCCTTCTCTGGCGAACTGCAATTCGCTCGTGGTATAAGCCTGTGGTACCGGCGAGCCTGTGATATTAGCGTGTGGGTATTCACTTAACGGGCCTGGCCTCGCTGAGCGGCAATTCGCCTGTGGTTATGAGCCTGTAGTATTTGCATGTGCCGCTAGCCTGTGGTACTCGCCACCAGTATTAGTCGAGCCCGTGGTGGTAGCCCAGGGGCCTGATTTCGCGGATCGGTAACACGCCTGTGGTAATAGCCTGTGGTATTCCGCCGAGCCTGGGATATTCACCTTTGGCCTGAGCCTGCGGGCCTGGCTTCGGCTAGCGCCTGTGGTGCTAGCTTGTGGTCTTCGCCTGCGGTACCAGGCTGGGATATTCCACCCATGTCGGTGGTATTATCCTGCGGGCCTTGCTCCGCCGAGCGATTATGAACTGGTGGCTTTAGCCTGGCTGGCAGCATTCCAGTGAGCTTGTGGCCTTAATAGCCTGTGGAATTCCGCCGAGCCTGTGGTATCAGCTTGTTGTGTTAATCTACGGGCATGGCTCCTCCGAGCGCCTGTGGTTTTAGCTTGTGGTATTAGCCTGGGTTGTCGCTGCTGCCGTCGCCGCCCGCCCCCGCGCGCTGGTTCTGCGGGGGGGAGGGGCGGAGGAGGGGAGGAGGAGGAGGAGGAGGAGGAGGAGGAGGAGGAGGAGGAGGAGGAGGAGGAGGAGGAGGAGGAGGGGGAGGAGGGAGGAGGGAGGAGGAGGAGGGAGGAGGAGGGAGGGAGGAGGGAGGAGGGAGGAGGGAGGAGGGAGGAGGGGGAGAAATGAGACGAGGAGGAGGAGGAGGCGGAGAAGGAGGAGTAGGAGGAGGAGGAGGAGGAGGAGGAGGAGGAGGAGGAGGAGGTGGTGGTCGGCCCCTGGCTCGGCTGGCCCGCGCGCCAGCCCGTGCGCCGGCTCGGCTTGCTCTGAGGAGGAGGAGGAGGACGAGGAGGAGAAGGAGGAGGACCAGTGTAAACCCACGAGTCATCAACGATGTTGGAATTAACCCTCCTTCCAAGCTCCCTCATAGGCCCCATACAAAGGTTCATTTCTATGGAGGGGCACTGCCTCGTTGGAAGAACCGTTTGAAGATCCAGAAGCATGCCAAAACATTGTTCTCGGGATTTTAACGCCACGTATCAACCTGACTGCTGCGTTTTGGCGATCTGGAATCGTGCCACAACGCCATTGTTGATGTCAACGCCGCGAATCAACATAACTGTTGCACCCGCGTAGTCCTGAATCCGTCCAAAACATCATTCTTGGTACGTTGATCATGGGAATCCGTGAAGATTTGGCAAATATTTATAACGAATGTGCGCGGCGCTAAGGCGAGAGTCACATAGTGAAAACGATCTGCCTTCAATCCGTGAAACACTTGCAAATTTTGGAAAATAATGTGCGCGGCGCTAAGGCGAGAGCCACATTTTGAAAACGACCCGCCCTCATTCCGTGAAGCTCTTGCAAATCTTTAAAACGAATGTGCGCGGCGCGAATGCGAGAGCCACATGTTGAAAAAGACCTGCCCTCAATCCGTGAAGCTCTTGCAAATTTTGGAGACGAATGTGCGCGGCGCTAAGGCGAGAGCCACATTTTGAAAACGACCCGCGCTCAATCCGTGAAGCTCTTGCAACTTTGAAAACAAATGTGCGCGGCGTTCAGGCGAAAGCCACATTTTGAAGACCACCCGCCCTCAATCCGGAAATCTCTTGCAATTTTTGTACAAACGAATGTGTGCGGCGCAAATGCGAGAGCCACAGTTTGAAAACGACCCGCCCTCAATCAATGAAGCCCTCGCAAAGTTTGGAAACGAATGTGCGCGGCGCTGAGGCGAGAGCCATATTTTGAAAACGACCCGCCCTCCATCTGTGTAACTGTTGTCACTTTTTAAGCTTCAGAGTCATAAGTGGTGAGGAAATCTGAGGCGAAACGCCCGGCCCGCCCTAAAAACTTGCCTCGGGGTGCGACAGTGAGGAGTTAACGGTAAGGAGAAGGAATGGAGGAGGGAGACCACTGCAAACCCAAGAGCCATCAACGGTGTTGGGATGAACCCTCCCTCCAAGCTCTTCCGTCATAGGACCCTACAAGAGTTCATTTCGATTGAGGGAACCGCCTCGTTGGAAGACAACCGTTTGAATACCCGTTAAACGACTGTGCGCGGCGCCAAGGCGAGAGCTACATTTTGAAAAGGGACCGCCGTCAATCCGTGAGACCCTGGCAGAATTCATGAAGAACGAATGTGCGCGGTGCTAGTGCGAGAACCACATTCTGAAAACCATCCGCCCTCCATGTGTGAAATTGTTGCCAATGTTTTGGTTTCAGGGTCAAAAGCGGTGAAAGTCTCAGGCGAAACGACCGTCCCGCGGAACAGACAAGTCTGGTGTGAGAAGGGGAGGAGTTATCTATAAGGAAAAGGGAAGGAGGAGGAGGAGGAGGAGGAGGAGGAGGGACCTTTTCCTCCCGAGTCAGTAGGGTCAGTT
Organism: Prorocentrum cordatum; assembly: GCA_963575745.1. Taxonomy (NCBI): domain Eukaryota; class Dinophyceae; order Prorocentrales; family Prorocentraceae; genus Prorocentrum; species Prorocentrum cordatum. Next base: position 346,627 of record CAUYUJ010020593.1, on the reverse strand, counting down.
TGGCCAGTTGGGTCAATTCGGCCAGTTGGGTCCGTTGGGCCAGTTGGGTCAGTTGGGCCAGCTGGGTCCGTTGGGCCAAGGGGGTCAGTTGGGCCAGTTGGGTCTGTTGGGCCAGATGTGTGTTCCGCCTGGCCCGCAGTATTTCGCCTGGCCTAGACCTGACCCCCACTGACCCCAACTGGTCCAACTGACCCAACAGACCCCGAGTGGTGCAAACGATTACCTGTCCATCCTTCCTTTTTTCTTCCCCCGCGACTTCAAGTGGTCCAGCTGACCCCAATTGGTGCAATCAAGTACCGGCCCCTTTTTACGCCCACGCTGTGAGGTTTGCTTTGCTGGGGGTGGCAATTCCTTCTATTCAAGAGGGTTCGTGTCGACTGCGGCCCGTTCCGCCAGGTCCCTGGGTATCCTCGGCAGTCGCCTGTGGGGTTCCCCAGGATTGCCCGGATTTCTTTCCGGGGTCCTCCCCAGTGTTCCTGGGGTCCTGGTGGTTCCTGATATGTTTTGTTTTGCTCCGTATTTGGGAGGCCTCGAAAAGGACTTGCACAGCCCCAGCCGCATTGAGAACTCAGCGGACGTGCTGTGCTGGGATAGGGCAGATGTGTATTGATTGTGGGACGATGCGTATCGCCTCTAGCAAGGCCTGCCATGTGCTAGCGAGTAGCAAGCAAAGACCGCCGTCGAGCGATGAAAAACAGTCCAGCATGGGCCCGTTACTATACAGTTGATGCACCATGAGCCAAATACAGACATCTCTCTCTCTCTCTGTCTCTCCATGTCTATCCTTCATGCGATCCACATCGTACCGGATACCTCCCAGTAGTGACGTTTTTCGGTGTTACTTGTCTTTCTACCGGAGCGGCCCTGAACATTACGCGCTCAGTCTTGCGCGATGTTTTGGTGCGTACGGTTGAACCCAATCAGAGATTGGCCGATCATGAGACATGCACAACGCTTGACCGTCCGCTCCCTCTTCCTCGCCGTCAGGTCCATCTCCCATCTCGTCTCTTCCCATTGCCCTCCCTGCATTCCGTCGATGCCTGGTCGATCTCCACTGGGCGTCCGACGTCGGCTCTGGTAGAATCGCCTCGCTTCGTTGCTTGTACTGTTGTGGACGCGGCATTCGCCCTACCATGGCTGGATTGGGGCGGAGCGGGCGGGTCGCGTGCTGAGCGGAAGGGCCCTTGCCCGAGGTGCCCGGGCTTCTTGGCCGTCCCAGGGGACTCGGGCTTTTTTCTCGGACCTCAGCACAGGACCAGCCCGGCGCTGCCTTGGATCAGTATCGTTTATCCGATCCCCATCCCCATTCCCATCCCCCTCGAGGCCCCCACCAAATTCCCCCCCCCCGGTTGGGGATACACCCCTCGAAACCCGAGGGGAACGGCCCATATCCCCATCCAGGGGGGTAAATCGGCCAGTGGGGCCCAGGCCACGCCGCTGGGGGTGGGGATCGGAGAAACGATGCTCATTGGGCATCCCTGGCAGCCCCTCGGGGCACCTCCGGGGCCAGGGCCGCTGCCCGTGTCGGCCGCTGCCCCTTCGATCACTTCGTGGCGTCGCCGCGGCGGCAGGACTCCCACCCTCGCGGCATCTACTTCGTGAACTGTAGCTCCGCCCGCCCCGCCCGCGTGTGCTGCCGATGGGGCAGGGACGGGGTTGCGAGCGCGGACAGTGGCAAAACCGCCAGGGGCTACGACGGTCGGTGTCGCTGCCACCTGGTGCCGTCTTGGAGGGGTCTCTGGAGCCTCTTGGAGGCACGCTGGAGACTACCTTGAGCCGCCTTGTGCGACATTGGAGGTCATCTCGCGCCACCTGTGGCCACCTTGGAGCGATCTTGGGACATCGTGGGCACTTGAAGCACTTGCCGGGAGGGTTCCAGACCCAGGGAGCCCCCCCCCTCCCCGGAAGGACCCGCTGTCCCAGCGCAGACGTAGCACCCGAGTCTTTTCATGGGTAGGGCCGCCGTGGAGAATCATCGGGAACCACGCCAGCGAGGTTCGACCCCATTCGCGTAGCGAAGTTTGAAAGATTACGCACACCTGCGAGGTTGCGGTGCCCTGCTCAGTGCCTTCGGCCAATGGCCTTCGGCAATGCGGGATAAATGCTCTGACCTGTTGGAGTTCGCGGTCTTGTGGCACTCCTGCCCAAGATTTTTTAGCATCTGGCTGGCGAAGCATCCACGCCAGCCAGGTCCGCGACAGCCGTGAGGTGAGCAGCGCATGCCAGGCCCCCCCCTCACTCTTGCCAACTGACAGTGCAAGTGTTCACGGGGCGCCCGCGCATGATCAAGACTGGACCATACAATGTATCTCGTATTGTTTCTTGAAAGGGATGTTGAGCCTGCGCGCAGCAGGCAATCTGCCAGCATTCCCCTTTATCCTTATCCGAAACACACACACACGCACATTGGAAGTGATCGTGTGGACCAGATCTGGGCTTCAAGCTTCGCGACTCCTTGTCTATTCAGGAGGCTTGCGCCATTCCGCCGACCCCCAGAAAAGGGGCATGAAGCCTGCGGGGCGAGGCTTTTTGGGGGGCCCCTTGGGGAACCCCCTGGGCCCCTTTTTGGGGTCTCTTGGGGGCCCCGCCCGTGCCCCCCTCTTGGGAGTTCCTTGGGCACCTGGCGGTCTCGGGGGTCCTCTTGGAGCGGAGGGCTCCGCATGTCTGTTCGAGGTATCTCTCTCGGGCCCCTCCCTGGGGCCGTGATGGGGCTCTCTTGGGCCACCTGGGGCGAAACTTGAGCCGTCTTGGGACTTCGAACGAGGTTCCAGGTGAGGCTGTGTAGCGAACGCTAATTATATCCGACGCTACGTTTGCTTCAGGCAGCGGTGTCGGAGTTGCTATTTTGCACGGCCGCGTGCGATGCTATTGGGATCATAGCATCGGAGATAAGCCGCGCCTATCTATGATCCGCCCTACATCCCATGGCTTCTCTCTCACATCCTCGCCACGCTTGCCATAAAAGGGGTGTGTTGTGGGATGATCCTCGGTAAGTCGCCGTCGTTTTATCACCCTATGGTCAAGCCCTGTACCCTTGGTTCCCACTTGGTATCGGAGCTGGCTACGTCTTCGTGTGCTGGCTCTTACATCAGGTGTTGCGCACGCACATAGCAACTTACCACGTCACAGTGAATTACCCGACTGCGCCGGCGCTTAGCCACTACACTCCCGATTCTTTCGAACCAATTGGTAATCTACAGTCCTATACCTCCATCTCCCCACCGCGTGGCCAACCTTTCCTGGGTGGAAGCAGCTCGACCCCCTCCTGTTTATAGGAGTGAAGGGGGTCGGCTGCTCTTCGTTCCCGTTCCCACCCCCCGCCCAAAAGTACCCCCTGCTAGGGTTAGGGTTGATCTACCCCCCTCGCCCCCCCTTCTCATGGGGGGAAGTTCCATGCTGGCGGCCATCGGCTGCGGACATCAACGAGCAAGCGCTCTACCCCCCCTTCGCCCCCCCTTCGCTTGGGGGGGGGAGAACAGATCTATATTGCCTCGGCGGCATCGACAGTGCGGCGTCGACAGCGACGCTTTGGAACGCGGCTGGGGGCTTCTCTGAGTGGGCCGAAGCACGACGACGACGAACCCGTCCCTGAGGGGTCTGGACGAGCGGGGAGCAGAGGAGGAAGAGGAGGAGGAGAGCAGGAGAGGCGACGACGACGCCGCCGACGACCATGACGACCTGGACGACGGCGGCGAAAAAAGAGAGAGGACGATTGCGCCGGCGCCGAGCGCGCGCCGCCAGCAACGCTTTGGACCTTCCCTCTGCTTTCGGCGGCGCCATGCCGCGCGCTGGGCCTGGCCAGGTGCGCAGCTCCGAGAGGCGCGCGGCGGCCCTGGTTGCCGCCGACGCCGGGCGCCCCGCGCCGACGGAGCCTACGGCCAGGCGGTCGGCGGCGCCGCGCCCGGCGCCGGGATCGGGGGCGCCGGGAGCGGGACCGGGGGCGCCGACGCCGGGAGCGGGAGCAAAGGAGGAGGTGGAGGAGGAGGAGGAGGCGGGGGGGGCGACTCCCAGCCCGCACGCGACGAGGCAGGGGGAAGGAACGACGGACCCAGGGGAAGGAGGAGGGAACCGCGCAAGCTGCCCGCGCAGGGCGCTGGGGAGCGCGCGCGCGATGAGCGCGCCCATGGAGGGCCCCAATTGCGGCGCCAGGGAGCGCGGTGGCGTTTCAGGGCGCCCCCAGGTCGAGAAGTGGCGCGCGGGGCACATCGCCTCGTTCGCGAACCTCTGGTCGGCGCCGGAGACGGGGTGCGTGGAGGAGGATGCGGGGCGCGAGGTTGTCGGCGCCGAGGGTCTCATGCGCGACCGCGTCACAGGTGGTCGTCGTCCCTTCGCGTCGCTGTTGTCATTATTGTCGTCGTCGTTGTCGTCGTCGTTGTCGTCGTCGCCCAGGGCAGCTCGCGGCTTATCGCGTCTGGGATGGGAGACGCGCGTCCTTGGGAGGGGGCGTCCCTCCAGCTGCGCCGGGGCGGCACGGGCGGGCGCGTGGCGGCGCGGAACTCGCAGCTTCGGGGCTGGGTCGGCGACCGCGTGCGCCATCCGGGCAAGGGCGTGTAGCCATGGCGAAGCGCGCGCAGACGGGGGGGCGCGCGGCGGCGGCGGGCTCGGTTTCGGAAAAGATGCGCACGCGCGCGGCAGCGACGCACGTCGCTTTGCTCGTGCCGGCGGGGGGGAGGAGGGAGGGCGGAGGAGGCGCGCGCGTGTGAAATGTAGTGGTTTTTTAGTCAATGAGGGGCAGGAGGGGGAGGGGGAGGAGGTCCACGAGGAAGGTTGCATGTCGCTCGCGCGTGCTTTAGCGTCGCCAAAGGCCCTTTAATCGTTGTATCGGGGCCCCCCGTGTGGGTCCTCAGGGGCCCCCGCGGCGCAGGGAAAATATTCTCTCGGGCTCCGAGGCCGCGCGGGAGGCGGCGGGGGCGCTGACAGTCGCGCGCGCCGTTGCCCCTGAACCCCCGCGCGCTTGAGCGTCGTCGAAGGCCCGTCAATCGTTGTCTTTGGGGCCCCCATGTGGGCGCCCGGTGGCCCCCGCAGCTCAGGGGGTATATTCCCAAATTGGCGGCAGCGGGAAGGATTCAGCGACGCGATTGAATAAGGGGGCACTAGCGTGATTTGTTTGCGCGTTGCCGATCGTCCTTGCTTTCTGGTGTGGTTATTCGCAAGGTCCTGGAAGCCAAAAGCTCGCTCGTTGTGTTGGTTTCGATGTTGGCATGCGTTTTCGACCGTTTTGATGCATGGTTTACGTTCGATCGCCGCGCTTTCTTGTCCCAGACGGTGCCCGGGGGTTCACAATTTGCTCTGGGGATAAGAAATGCAAATGTGCTCGTTAAGACATGTTGGCACTTCCCTGTCAACAGGGCGTTTGGGGCGAACCGCAATGGATTGTAACACGTTCGCGCGTCTCTGGGGCGAATCGTAGAGGATTGTAACACGTTGCGAGTGGTTTTGACAGCGCCCCGACGTTTCATTGCAGGGATTTTGGTCGAGGTCTCCGGGGCTGGGCACAGCACCCCGAATCGCAAATGCATTGAATTTGCTGCATTCGGTGCCACTGTTCGATCCGCCTTGAAGTTTTATTTCATCTCGTATCCCAGGAGAGCTTTGCTTGTGGTCGCCGTCGGCATGGTTCCCTCGGAGCGCTCGAGGGGCCGTCGTCATTGTCGTCGTCGTCGTGGCTCATGGGAGCGCTCGAAGGAGTCATCGTCGTCGTCGTCGTCGCGGTCGTCGTCGCGTGGTTTCTGGGGACCGCTTCACGGAGGGGCGTCGTCGTCGCCGTCGATGTGGTTCCGTAGGAGCGCTCGAGGGAGCTGACTTCGTCGTCGTCGTGGGCGTCGTGGTGCATGGGGGCGCTCGAGAAAACCATCGTTGTTGTCGTCGCGCGGCTCCCTGGGAACGTTCGAGGGAGCCGTCGTCGTCGTCGCCGCCGGTGTGGTTCCCTGGGAGGGAACGGATGTCGTCGTCGTCGTCGCGGCGCTCGAGAGCGCTTGAGGGAACCATCGTCGTGGGCGTCGTCGTGCGGTTCCGTCGGGGCGCTCGAAGGGGCCGCCGTCATCGTCGCCGTTTGTGTGGTTCCCTGGGAGCGTTCCAGTGTGCGGGCGTCGTCGTCGTCGTGGCTTTCCGGGAGCGCTCGAGGGGACCATCGTCGTCGCAGTTGGTGTGGTCGTTGTCGTGTGGTTTTGTGGGAGCGTTCGAAGGAGCCGTCGTCGTCGTCGCCGTCGGCGTGGTACCTGGGAACGCTCGAGGGAGCGGACGTCGTCGTCGTCGTCGTCGTCGCCGTCGTCATCGTGACTTTTGGGAGCGCTCGAGGGAATCATCGTCGCGGTCGTCGTCGTGTGGCTCCTTGGGAGCGCTCGATGGGGCCGTCGACGTCGTCGCCGTCGGTGTGGTTCCCCAGGAGCGCTCCACGGGGCGGACGTCGTCGTCGTCGTCGTCACCGTCGTCGTTTTCGGGAGCGCGCGAGGAGACCAACGCCAGGAAACGCACGCTTAGGTGTCTGAGTCGGCTTGAAATCGCGAGTATACGAAAGCATTTTACCGTTTTTTTTGTCCGGCCGGGGGCGTTCGGACGTCTCGGCGTTTGCGTGGCGCCTCAGCAGTAGGATTGCGCTACGGTCGTGGCGAGCGCGATCCATCTGGGTCGAAACGCCCGTAAACCTACGTTTAGGTGTTTGAATATCACGAGTCGACGGTAAATTTTTTACCGTTTTCTGGCCCGCCCAGAGGCGCTCGGGCGTCACGGCGTATGTGTAGGATTGTTCCACCGTCGTCGCGAGCGCGATTCGTTCGTGTCGAAATGCAGGGAAACGTATGTCTAGGTGTCCGAATCGGTTTGGAATCACGAGTGGACGAAAAAACCTCGAAGGGGCTGCGTCGTCGCGCCACCGTTCCCTTGAGGTGCTGGAGCAGCCAGGGACCCACTGCAAAGGCTCGGAAGGGCCGTTTTCGTCGTCGCCGTCGCTCCCGGGGGGGCCATGGAGTTCATGCTGCCTAGAGGCCGCCTCCCTTTGGGGGGTGGAGTTTCGGGCAGAGCGCCCAGAAACCGCCTCCCTTCGGGGAGGTTGAGCTTCGGGCGCTGGCCCAGGGGCCGCCCCCCTTCGGGGGGGCGGGGCTCTGGGTCACAGTGCCCGGAGGCCGCTCCCCTGCAGGGAGGTGGAGCTTCGGGCAGCGCACCCAGAGGCCAGCCCCCGTCGGGGGGGTGGATCTTCGGGTGCTGGCCCAGGGGCCACTTCCTTTCGGGAGGGTGGAGCTCTGGGTTACACTGCCCAGGGGCCGCCTCCCTTCTGGGAGGTGGAGCTTCGGGCAGAGCGCCCAAGGGCCGCCGCCCTTCGGGGGGGTGGAGCTTCGGGTGCTGGCCCAGGGGCCGCCTGCCTTCGGGGGGGCGGAGCTCCGGGTCACGCTGCCCAGAGGCCGCGCCGCCTCCCTGCGGGGGGGGGGTTCGGGCAGGGCGTCCAGAGGCACCCCTCCTTTGGGGGTGAAGCTCCGGGTGCAACCCGAACACCGATAGCTATCGGCAATTTGACGGCCACGTCGGACCAGGCACCCAGTCGCAGCCCAACGGACGCGACAATATCTGATCATGAGCAACCTAACGGCATTAGCTACGACATGAGCATGCGTCACGTTAAGGTCGCCATGTCTGGAACTATCTGGGCATGTCTGGGCATTGCCGCGGCATGCGTGTGAGGGGGAAGACTAGATGAAACGCGCGCTCGAGGTCCTTGCCGGGGCCCCGCAGGCAACGTGCCCTTCCGCTATTTTGCTCGCGAAGCTCGCGCACGGTTTAGCGTCGCAAGCGGAAGCGCGTTCCCACCGCGACAGGCCGCTGCTTTACAGCGCGGTCTTGGAGGATTGGCTAGGCAGTAGCCATGGGCGCCGTCCACCATCGCCAACTAGTATGGCGTCACGTTACAGGGGGGCTCACCGACGGAGTCACGTACATCATGTATCTATTAAGTACCAAATAAGAAAACCTTGAGGGCCGGCGGCAGCCCACCTCGGGGGCCGCCCGCGTCGACTTCAGGGTCGGTAGAGGCGAACGCATTGACTTCGCACTGGCCCGATTCGAGATGGCCAGGCTGGGGGCAGACTCAGCGGGCTTTAACATTCCCACATGCCAGGTCCTTAATCCGATCGAATGTCGCGCCTTGGGGGTTGGTGCCTCCCGAGCGACGCAGCTGCTGCGGCCGCTGAACCATCGGCTCCCGCGCGCAACGACGGCGCGACCAACTCGCGGGGCGAATGCGTAGCCGCGGACACTTGACCGAGCGCTCCCCAGGCGATATCGGGGCATCTTCCGCGGGCGCAACGCTGGCACCTACCGCGCCGCGATGAGTGACGCGCCGGGAGCCGCGCCGAACAACGCGCGAAACGATGGGGAACCCTCTGAGCCCACTACGCTTCTAGGCCAAGACGTCAACAATAACGACGAACGGCCTCCTGGCTCAAACGTGGGCTCGCCGTCGGCGGCTTGCTATGCGCCGCCTGGGGCGACTGCTCTCTGGGGCCCACCCGGCCGCCGAGACGTCCGGCACGGACGCCGATGCGGCCTCCTCTACCGGCGCCGGATGCCTCCAGGGGTCAGACCGACTCGCCGCTGATGATGCAGTTGCGCAATACTTGCACCTGGGATATTTTCGCGCAAGAAGAACGCGTCGGCGACATATGACGACGCCAGTTAGGAGGCCCAGTCGAGCCGCGCGTCGCGTCTACCCCCGCGGAGGAAAGGGTCGCGGCGAAGGTGGTGGGCGCGCCCGCAGATTGCGCGGCAAAGGCACGGTCGCGTTCATCGCTCGATTGACCGGCTGCGACCTTGAAGAATTTTTCCGGGGGGGCACAGGCAGAGGCAGAGGTCGCGGGCGCGCAGCGGGCAAGGTCAAGGGGCGCAGGCTTGATCCGATAGGGAATAACGGGCACCGAATGACATGATATACCTGCGGGAGAAACAAACATGTCCAAGCGTAGTGTTCCGCGGGAGGGGGGCGGGGGGGCGGATCCGTATTTATTGGGTCGCCCCCTTGCCTCTCGAACCAGTTCGTCTTGGCTTTTTAAGGCCCCTTTTTGCCGACGCCGCCATGTCCGTAGAGCGGCGCGCGGGGTGCCTCCGCAACGGAGTCGAGGAGCGCCGCGACGCCCCCGCTGAGGATAGGGTCGGCGCGCGTTGGCGCGGACACGCGCAGGAATAATCTGGATATGACGACGAGGACGATTGCATGTTGGATGCGGAGACCACGCCTGCCACTGGCGCTGCACTAGCCGAACCGCTCTGGCACGAGCAGAATCGCCCGCGCCCGCCCCCAACCCCAGCAGCGCGCGGACTCGCGGGGGGGGGGTGGGCGGCGGTAGGTTGAGGCCAGATCCGCGCCAACACATTCATGGTGCGGGGGTAATTCTGGCAAGCCTGGCAAGGCCCCAATCGGCTCTGGCGAGCCTTGCAATGGCTGCAAATGGAGCGGTCGCAGAGGCCGCAGCTCTACGGCCCGCTAGCAGCAGGCGTTCCAGGCGAAGCCGGAAAACGCAGCCCGGGCACGGGCGGCCATGGCCGTGGACGCAGCCATTTTCGAGGTGCTGGCCATTTTCTAAGGCAACAGGCTATGCCGATCCAGCTGGGCCCGCGCATGGCTCGAGCTCCAGCGAGAGAGGAGGGGGGGGGGGCCTTCTCGGACAAGGCGCGCGCCTTTCTCGCGCGACAGCCGCGGCCCCCACCTGGGCGACTCTTGTATGGTTTATTTCCTCGAGCGAGGCTCTGCAGGGGCCCAGATTTGTCATCGGTGGTCTCTGAAACATTGTTGTCTGTGACGACAGGGGCCGCGTCGCCAAAACGTCGGGCCGCCGTGCCAGAGACAGCAACGATGAGCGGGCTTTCGAGCGTCAGGCGATTGACGCGCGCAGGGGGCACCGCGCGTGGCCGCGCCCATCTCGCAGAGAAAATTGTGGAATTTGCCCGATTGATCGCTCATCGCGCAGTCCAAGTCATGGCATGACGCCCTGGCCTCCTTACCCACGGCGATGGCATTGGCAGCGGGGTGGCCGCATCCATTGCAGACTGCGTCTCGTTTTCCGACAACGAAGTACAAGAGACAGAAGGCATGGGATGAAGTACCGGATGACCACGCCCTTGAGGCATGACAGCCTGGCTTGCGTTATCAAAGCGATTGCTGAAGACGCTAGCGACAGCGATGGCAGCGCTCACCCCCGTCACCGCGAGTTGAACACGACGGGGCAGATCGCTGGCAATTCTAGGGCTGCAGCACCTGCGCCCCTTCCTGGATGGATTCAAGCGGCAGATGAAAAGCCCGGCGGGGGGGGGGGGGGGGGGGGGGGGGCGGGCCCCCCGCGCCGACCTCGTCTGCTGGGTTAACGGGCGGGCGCGCCCAGGAGACCCGCGAAGACGTGGCCCCCGGGAAGAAGCTACGCCCAGAGCAAGAGGTGGATCTGGGCGAATCTCCCGAGTTCGAAGATAAGGACAATAACGAGATGAGTCGCCAGGGTGCGCGCGGTTCTCCCGGGCGATGGCAGCGCCGAGCAGGGGGCTGAGAGAGGTCCAATGGCAGTTCGACGCTTATGCCCGACCAGCCGGCCATTAACAGGTCCGAAAAGCCCTGACAGGACCTGGCATTCTGGGGCATTGGACACCGAAACTACCTGCTGCAAGTCAGAGAGGCTCGAGCTCTGCCACGAGCAAGGATCAGCCAAATCCCGACGCTTCATTCGGCGCGGCAGCGGTGAGAAAACGCGGGGCCGCGAGACCTGGCGCCGAAAACCAAGGGGGAATAATGCCAGGACGCCGGCACATTACCACGACCACTTCCGGCGGGCATGCAGCCACAGCCCAAGCTGGTGGACCGCCTTCGGCAAAGTTCCAGGGTGGACCGCCCGCCGACGCACCTGCGGGGTCGTCGGCCGCGGCCCCGTCATCAGCCCGGCCGCCGCCGACTGTGCTGGGTTCGCCAAGGTCAAAGGCGGCGCCCCCTAGGCCTGTCGGCGCCGACGTCCCGGCGGGGGCGGGCGCGCCAGGTTCTCCAGGACAAGAAGATGCGGGCGCGCCCGACGGAGAGAACAGCGCTGGCCCACCCGCGATGCCGACGCAGCATGCCGCCGCGACACCGCAATAAGAGTTGCGCTGGAATCTTCGTCTCGTGGACCCTGTGACTCTCCAGGGGGGGCAGCAACGGTTGGAAACATTACCGAAGAGGCAACAATGCGAAGTCTGGCCCTTGCCGAATCATGAGGACATGGCTGCAATGTCTGCGCGGTGGTCACACACCTGCAGGCGTGGGCCATTTCGTTACAATCAGCACTGCCAGTGATTCATGAGGGATTACTCGTCCTAGGGCCCTTACGATGGATTGATAAAGGTCGAAGATGCCGTGGCCAGCGTCTGGGGTTGTCGTAATTGCGAGACCGTCGCCCATCGGATGGTAGGTCCACCAACCGAATATGTGACGCGGCTACTACTGCACATCGCCGGGGTGACGGGCAAGTCGGGCGCCGCGATGGCACGCCCCCAGCTAGAACGCTCGCGCGACGACGGCGACAACCCAACGCGGTGGATCAGAGCTACCAACGGACATTCGCCTCTGGGCATCACACTCCAAGAATCACTGCGCGCCCCAGTGCTAGATGCAGCCAGCGATGGCGCTCCAAAGTTCTCCATGCATGGAACCGGGGGAGAATGTCTCCAGCACGTCCGCGAGCACGGACTGTCCTGCCGCCCAGAGCGCGACCCAAGAACGGGACAGAGTGGGCATTTGTGCGTGGATGCCCGCATCTGCCAGGCGACCCTAGGATTCAATCAGGCCTCATGTCCGATTCGAATCTATACATATTATCTCATGCCTGCTGCAAGTCGGTGCGCAGTTGTGGCGCTCCACCAGTGCCATTGTTATGGCGGGCGGCTTCGATGGCGTAATTCCGACCAAGCACTTCATCCAGATCGCGATGAAGCCCGCATTCGAGCGGAGACACGTCTGGCAGGTTCCCCAATATTTCGATGACGAGTCGCACGAGCTTCGGGACGAACCGATAACCTTAGCAGACCTCGAACGCGCAGACGGCTGGTTCGAGCCCGATCTGCCGCTGGTGTCGGGGTGGGCACCCATGGGGTCTCTTGGATGGGAATGCTACAGACCTGGGGTCACATGGGGATCCGCACCCCATATCGAATCATACTCTTCGCCATCAGGATATGCAGAACACGCCGGCCTACTGATGAATGCGGGGGCACTTGCGGACGATGCCACGCCGACGTCTGCCGTGCCACCAGCAGCCTTGCCGACCGACTCAGTCCCATCATCGCGGATGATGCCTCAATCCAATGACGTCGCAACTCTGTCGGTCGCATCTGGTGGGTTCGATCCGCGGGCCGGCGCCCTGCGAAATGCACCAGCAATTAGGTTCGAGCCCATGGCACTCGGTCAGCCAAGTTCCAGGCCGAGCCCAGCGCAAGGGGCGGACGCGCCAAATGGATTCCATGCCGCACCGACGAGCAATGAGGACCTGATGCAGCGCATGGCCATGGCCACTGTATAAGGGTCATAGCAGCCGCTATAAGGGTCATAGCGCCCTTTGGCACTCCACGCCAAGGCCAGGCCACTGGCAGTTTGGCCGTTCGTGGACAAATTGAAAAGCAAACAGCGCAGACCTTCTCTCTTTGAGAGAGACCGGAACGAACGAAAGCCCGAATTGAAAAAAACAAGAAACAGGCATACAGGCGCGCAGACTTGAACCGCGCACCGAAGACACCCCGCGCGGCGAAGGCACGCAGCTGACCAACCGAGCCGGCGCCGACGATGACATCCAACCGGACAGAAAGACTGGAGCGGCCGAAAAGTCGATGAGGACAGAAAATTGACTCCATAATAATCGCTCCGACAAGCGAAGCCGTTTAGTAAACGCACAGAAGGAATGAATCGAATAGGGGGGGTTTTGTAGTCAACGCCAATGGCCGTTTAGTAAACGTCAATTGTCTAGTCCAGGTGTTTTTTTCCTCCTTTGAGGGTGGGTCGCTGGGTGGGTCGCGAGTGGATCGCGGGGTGGGTCGCGGGGTGGGTCGCGGGTGGGTCGCGGATGGGTCGCGGATGGGTCGCGGGTGGGTCGCGGGTGGGTCGCCTGGTGGGTCGCGGGTGGGTCGCGGGTGGGTCGCGGGTGGGTCGCAGGGTGGGTCGCGGGTGGGTCGCGGGTTGGGTCGCGGGGTGGTCGCGGGTGGGACGGCGACGACATTAAACAACACAGAATTCTCATCACAAATTCTTTTTTTTCAGCCACGCACGCAGGGACAGTGAATGACCGCTCGGCCCCTTCACTCAGATTTGTTTATAATTGTTGTGATACGTTTGCCTAATCCCTGGTTCCTGGGATTCACTTGGGCCCAAGATTTCGAAATCCATGGATAAGGCAAATTCGCAAAATAGTTTGAAACAATCGTTACTTTTCGTTTGAGGGAACACCTTGCTACTTTGCCTGATGCATGGTTCCTGGGATTCACTTGAGCCCAGGATCTGGGGAACCAAGGATCAGGCAAAGTAGCAGTTTTGTTTGAACGCTTTCTCAAATTCTTGTTTTGAAGAAAAGTTGGTGGCTACCGATGTTTTGACTTGAAAATTCAAAATGTGTGTGTTGCTTTTGTTAATCTTGGGATTCTGGAATTCAGCTTTTTGAGGATCCTTCAGGTTCTTCTACGAAAGAGTCAACAGCAGGGACGGCGCAGAGCTCAAGCATATGCGAGAGATGGAGAATCAAGACAGGAGCTTTGAACTCGCAGCTTGGAGGTACGACCGAAAGGGGGGGGAGGTGGCTGGGAAGTGATGCTGGTCGGCCGTGGCCCCCTCCCCCCCTGCCCCCCCCACGAATCTGATTTCAGACCCGAGGGGAGTTGGAAAGGGGGACGGGGACAGCCCCGGCAAGCTGGGGTCGGCGGAATGTCAGGGATGGTGTGGAGAGAGAGGGTCGTCATGGTTCCGCGTTTGCCGCCGGTCATCTGGGGGAGGGGGTGCACACCAACGAGGAGAAGCAGGTTGGAGTAACGAATTCCCTAAGCCACCAGAGGGCTGGAACGATTTACCAGTGGTTCTCAGCATCAATCGGTCGCTCCATCTTCTTATCGATTTCCTTTAGGGCTTAGCCCTCTGATTCCGCCGCCCTCTCTACCATCATGGGATATTATGCAGGAGCTATATTGGGATGCCTGGGCGCCGTCGTGAAGCATCATCATCGCAACCTCGTCCGAGGATGACTTGTAATCTTCAAGACACATTGAGATTCAGATGAGATTGTTGAACTTTGTGTTGCCTTGTTCGGACTTCCCCTCGTGCTGTGTCCCGGAGGCCTTCTTGGAACGACTGTGGGCTGCTTGAGGCCGCGTTTGGCAAAATCGCGTGTTTTGGACGGTCTTCGGCTTCCTCGGCGTTTTTTTACAAGGGACCGTCGCTTCCGGGACGCGACCCTGGCACAAATTGCTAGGAATCGTTGCCTCGAGGGCACGAGTACGGCGCAATTCGCTAGATAACGTGGTCCCGGCGCGAACATTGTACACTTCACCAGGGGTTTTGGCCTCGGGGACACAACTTTGGTGTAATCTTTTAGTGCGTATGGCTTCGGGGGCGCATACGTTATGCATTTTACAAGGGATCGTTGCTTTGAGGGCGCGATTGCCATGTAATTGTTTAGGTATTAAGGTTCGGGGACGCAGGTGTTGTTTAATGTGCAAAAAGATTTTGGCCTCGAGGATGTAAGTATTGTATAATTAACCAGGGGTTGTGGCTTCGTGGATGCGAGTGCGGGTCATTTACGATGGTGTGTGGCGTCGGCGACGCAACTATGATATGATTTACAAAGGATGTTGGCCTCGGGGACGCGAATACGATGTAATTTACGACAGTGTACGGCCTCGGGCACGCGAAAATAGTGTAATCTACAAGGAGTTATTGTTTTTGGGGCGCGAGTCTCATGTACTGATTCTTACGTGTCCCACGACCCCCCCCTGGAATTTGGAGATCACTCGGAGGGTGTGGTGTGGGGTTGTTTGGGTCTCGTAGGAAGCAGAAAGTAAAACCGTCACACTGGAAGCTGGAAGCTGGAACTGGCGCAGGGAGCAGCAAGCCACAGCCCCGCAGCCTGTTGGCCCAACAAAAAGGGGGCCGGCGGATTTTCACACCGATCTCACACTCTATTGTGAAGGCCTTTCGTCCGCTGCCGCCGGCCCTGAAGGGGGAGTCCGAGGCGCCTCGGAGGCAAGGAATCGAGATGTCAAGCAGTGTCGAAGCGTCCTGGCGTGCCCATAGGCCTACCAAACAATGTTCTGAGAACATTTTTCGGGTTCCAAGAGCATGTCGTCGTAGGCCCATAGGAATGCTGGGACGGTCGGTCCCTGCTCGGAGATGGGGAGAGCTTCTCCCAGGGAGGGGTGCCCCCCCCCAGGGGGGGTCACAACCCCCGGGACCCCCCCCCCCTTCACCACCCCCATCCTTCCAAATTCCTCCAGCGCGGGGGAGGGAGTGAAGAGGAGGGGCTTCCCTTCGACGCGAGGATGACCTTCCTTTTCTCCTGTCCGTTTGGCTGGTGCGTTGGAAAGGAGGGCCCTCCGGCAGGGACAGGGGGGAGCGGTGACTGCGACGACGACGACGAGGACGACGCTTCGAGTTGAAAAGCCGCTCACACACGCCGACGGTCGGTGGATTTACGGCCCAGTATCTGTCTCTTTGTAGTCGTGACAGCCGCGGGAGCCACGGGACAACCGCGGGGACAACCCCACGGGCAACCGCGGGACAACCACGGGACACCCGTGGGAGAGCCACGCAACAACCACGGAACAACGACGGGTCGGACAACCAATCGCAGGCCTAGAGATTGACACCAACACCAATATCGGCGGTGTTCCTCCACTGAGGGAAGAAAGATCCCGATCTCGGCGATGGTGGTAATATTCTGGCTTCCAAGGTGACCGAAATATTACCACCCACACCGAAATCGAGGACCATATCCTCCCTGTTGAGGCAGCCCCCTGTCTTGGTGTTGGTGCCCATTTCCAGGCCTCCAAACCACGGGACAACCGCAGGCAAGCCGCGGGACACATTTGCGCACGCCCCGGCGCACGGGGAATCGATTCCCTTCGGCGCGACCTGGGCCCACAGTCAGGACGCTGAAATAAGGATGGCCTTGGGCTCCGGAGTGGCCAGGGTTTTCGAGTGGTTCCTTAGATTTTTTGTCGCGAAACTTACGTGTGGCCTAGACCAGCCGTGGCCATTCGTTCTTGATTATGTGTTCCTACTGGCAGCATGATGACTGCAGGTGCAGTGCAGGAACTCGCCCAGCTTCGCCTCGCCCGTACGCGCGGCACGAACCGAAACCGAAAGCGATCTCTCGATCGAGGGATACTTGGCGGCGCGCAAAGGGGATAGGGGGAGCGGGGAAGGCTTCTTAGAGGGGAAGGCTTCTTAGAAGGAGGCTGCTTCCTAGAAGGCGCCAGCTCTACATCTACAGAGAAGGCCCGCGCCTCCTAAGAATCAGTGGTGCTTCTGAGAAGCCCTCCCCTCTCCCCCTGACCCTGTTCGCGCCGCCAAGATACCCTTCCGCTTCGGCCTCGCCCCCGGCCGCCGATCAAGTCTGGTCCTCGAGCCTCCGAGCTGCGAGTCTCGAACGCCCTCCCAGAGGTCGACCAAAATCGGGGGTGGACAGAACCCCCAACAGTGACACGTCGATTAGTGAATTGTCTGTTTTCGGTTCTCGAGAGGGCGCCGTGGCCATTATTTTCCAGGCTTGCGCCCGCCAGGTTTGGGCCTCAGGTCGTTTTCACTAAACCACGTTTTACTAAAGGGAGGTCTGTCCATCCCCGACAAAACGTTGTTTTGGCAGTCTCGTGGATCGTTTACGCTTTCTCCTCGTTTTCATTCGGTGTTCATTCTAGGGCCCACCGTTGGCCCATCACGACTTCGGATCTGCGCCAAAACGCTGTTCCGTGCAATCCGTCGGACCGTCAAGACGCTTCACAAAGAGAACGAAACGAACATCAGACCCAAAGCGATGTTTTGCTCGACCCCTGTCCCTTCCTCTTCCCGCTTCATCGGGAGCAATACCGATTAATCCAGCGTGATCCCACTTAATCCTTCTCACTCTGGATCATATTTGGTCTGGATCTGGTCTACTCTGGCTTAATGGCTCTTGAGTCGGGCGTAATCAGCCTGACCCGTTCTTACGAAGACCTTTCAGGAAGTCCTTCTCAATTCGAACCTCGAAGCCTCTCCCTGCATCAGTGCGCCGTTCTACTCGCTGGGGACGGTCGTAGATGGGAAGATCTCATTCAAGACGAGCACCTTTTGAGAGAGCGCGTGAAGGTACATGCGCGCCCTACCGGGCTCACGGCATCGCGCGCGTCTCTTCTCCCTGCCCTCCTCCCCCCTCGCCGTGGCTGAGTGGAGCGTTTGGCGTGACGAAGCGGCGCCAGAGGAAGCCGCCCAAGTGTCGCCCCTCTCTCGCGTGTCCCTGTGTCGTCCCCTTTGCCGTTCGTCCCTCCCTCGCTCCGACTGGCCTCGCGTGCTCGCTCGTCGTGCGTACCTCTTACCCTTCGCGCGTGCTCAATTTTCCCTCCTCCTCCTCCTCCTCCTCCTCCTCCTCCTCCCCCTCCTCCTCCTCCTCCCCCTCCCCCTCCTCCTCCTCCTCCTCCTCCTCCTCCTCCTCCTCCTCCTCCTCCTCCTCCTCCTCCTCCTCCTCCTCCTCCTCCTCCTCCTCCTCCTCCCCCCCCTCCTCCTCCTCTCGAAGCCCAGGCCCAGCGGACAGCCCTGACGCACGTTGCGCCCGCCGACGCGCCACCGAGCGTATGGCCACCCGACCTGACCTGACCGGACTGCTCCTGCACCCCCCCCCCTTGACGGCGGCTGTGCCGGCGCCCGGGTGGAGGCAAGTACGGCCTGCGCGGCCCGATCGAGGTCTTCTCCCGGCGGGCCGTGCGGCAGCTGGGCGTGGACTGGCAGGCTGCCGCCTCCACGGCTCGTCTCTTGCTCCCTCCTCTTCCTCCTCCTCCTCCTCCTCCTCCTCATCCTCCTCGGCGTCCTCCTACCTCATCTAAAATAATCATTAATCATACCTCCCCTCCTCCTCCTCACACTCCGACTCTCCTCCTCCTTCGCCTACTCTCAGCTCTCATCCTCCCCGTCCTACCCTTCGCCTCCTCCTCCGCCTCCTCCTCCTCCCCGTCCTCCTCCTCCTCCTCGTCCTACTCCTCGTCCTCCTCCTCTGTCTGGCTATCCTCGCGACAACGGGCGTGACCTGTGTGGGGGAGGGGGCTCCTCCTCCTACTCCTCCTCGTCCTCCTCCTCCGCCTCCTCCTCGGCCTCCTCCTCCTCATCCTCCATCCTCCTCATCCTCCTCATCCTCCTCTCCTCCTTCCTCCCTACCCTCCTCCTCCTCCTGCTCCTATACTGTCTGCTTTCCTGGCGACAAAACGGACGTGACTGGGCGGGAGGAGGGAGGGGAGTGGGGCCGGTCGCGTCGCCATTAGCGCGGGCGCCGTCTGGACTAGTGGCCTGACCAGGGGGGGGGGAGGGGGGTTGGGGAGGGGGGAGGAGGAGGAGGAGGAAGAGGAGAGAGGAGGAGGAGGTAGGAGGAGGAGGAGGAGGAGGAGGAGGAGGGGAAGGAGGAGGAGGGGGGGAGGGGGGGGCGGGGCCTGGCATCATCGCGAGTAATGGAAAACAGGCTCTTGGTTCTCTTCCTCCCCCTCCTACGGTAGGTTTGCGTCGTGTCGACCAGCGGCGACCCCAGTGCGGGCGTTCAAGGTTGAACGCCGCCGGCGACCCAGAATCGATCGATGTTGAACGATCGGACGTTGCGGCAGCGGCCGATCGTTCAAGGTTGAACGATCCCTGCGGTGTCAAAAACCAACGCTGGGGTCGGCACGACACGAACCTGCCGTACTCTTTCTCCTCCTCCTTCACTGAAGGGCCCTTACCTTCAGCTCCTCTTCTTCCCCCGCCTCTCGAAGGCCTCAAAACGGAGTGGTGACCACCGCGTGATGAGGGACTCGCGGGGACCCCGCAGTGACGCCTGGCAGACCTCCAGGGAATGGAGGGCGAGCGCCCCCGCAGTGCGGTATGCTGCAGCGCACAAGCTCGCAGCTGCCCAAGACCACATACTGCGAAGCATAACGAGCTGGACAAGCGTACGTATCTTTTCGGGAGTCGTCGCGGATCTCTCCGATCGTCGCTTGGCCCCTCTGGCGGCGCCCGCCGCCTCTCGTGGGCTCAGGGGCAACCCGACATCCGTGCGGACCTCCGATCGTTTGTGTCTGTGCTGTGCTCGGGGGTGGACAGAACCCCCAACAGTGACGCGTCGATTAGTGCATTGTCCGTTTTCGGTTCTCGAGAGGGCGCCGTGGCCGTTATTTTCCAGGCTTGCGCCCGCCAGGTTTGGGCCTCAGGTCGTTTTCACGAAACCACGTTCTACTACAGGGGGGTCTGTCCATCCCCGATGTTCGTCTTCTGAAACACTGCGAGCCACCAGCGGCTCACTGCGATCCCCGCCCGACGGGGCAGCTCCTTCGGATACAGAGACAGACTGTTCAGGCCCACGCGCGTGTCGGGCCGGACGAAAGGGGGGGGGATTGGGAAGGGGGGGGGGTACGAAATCTGCTGCGTGCAGCTGGTTTCGGCCCACCGAGGGGCCCATTCCTCGATGCGTGGGCCGCCTCTGGCGCCAGGGAGGCGCCGGGAAAATCGGCTACGCGAGCTGATACTCAACCCCCCCCCTTTGCTATCCCCCCCTCTCGCCCGACCCGAGCGTCGTTCTCGCCCTCTCTCTACCGACTCCTGCTGCGCCCATTCCTGCTTTGATTTTTCCTGCGACCCTATTCGCGCCATCGCTGGTGAGTTTTCGGTCACAGAACGTTTGATTGGAAAGGAGTTTTGCAGGAAAAAAGTAAGCCCGAAATCGTGGCATCTTTTGTTGGGGCACCGCTCCCACGAGAGTGTGTGCAGGCTGCTGCCCACCAGGCGCCGTCGGCTGCAGCAGCCCGGGGCGAGCCCCCGCCGTTCTCCCGGGCCGTGCCGCGCAGCGCCGCCGCCCGAGCGCAGGGCCGCGGCCTCGGCGCCCTGGGCGTTCGACTCCTCCTCCTCCTCCTCCTCCTCCTCCTCCTCCTCCTCCTCCTCCTCCTCCTCCCCCTCCTCCTCCTCCTCCTCTTCCTGTCCTCTTCCTCCTCCTCCTCCTCCTCCTCCTCCTCCTGAGCCCTGGGCGGCGGCAGTCGAGCAGTGGCGAAGCGTCCTGGCTCGCCTGTGGCCCCACCAGACCATGTTCTGAGAACCTTTTGTGGTTCCCACGGCATGTTCTCAGAACGTGTCTGGTTGGGACTGTCTTGTTTTTTATCACATTTTTGGGGTCTAAGAACATTTCGTGGTAGGACAATAGGAACGCCGGGACGGTCGGTCCCTGCTCAAGACATTGAAATCAGCTTTTCTTGCATGTGGACAGCGTGGGGGCCACGTTTGGCCCATCCTTCTGCTCCTCCTCTCCCCTCCTGGTCCCCCTGCCCCTCCTCGTTCTCCCAGCCCCCACGAAGCCAGTCCAAGTCTCGTCCCAATCTGGTCCAAATGTGTTCCAGATCCGGTCCAGATCAGGCCCAAGTTGGACAGTGCCAGGGGCCACGCAGGCTCCCATGGAACGGACACCAGACGGACGCCGCGCCAGGCGGCACGCGCCGTCGACCGCACCGGCAACCGAGCGATGCAGGCGGCCCAGATTAGTGGGTCGACCCTGCCAGCTCTGGGCGTAAGAGTAAAACAGGGCTAGGATCGGGATAAATCGCTCCAGAGCGTTCCAGAGCGTTCCAGAGCGTTCCGATTTTGTCCCGATCTTCGTGTCGTTTTAAAGAGTGACCTTTCGCCGGAGTGACCTCTCGTGCGGGCACAGATGGGTCCCCAGGTGGCTGAAAACGAGGCAGTCGAGGCTGCCTGCGCGCCCAGGTTTGGTCCCCCCGCGGCTCCCAAAAGGTCGCGCACCAAAGGCCACTCTTACCCAGGGTCACTCCTGCGTGTGGCCGAAGGGTACCCTTGTGTCTGTCCTGTGCCTCGCGACGCGTGCCTTCTTACACTCCAATGGCGATGTGGCCCTCGGAAGGGTTTTGTGCCCTCTCGCGTGTCCTCTTCAATCAAGGCCGACTGTAGCAATTGGTGACCCCCTGGGCCCACTGCCCCCCCCCTTACCGACAGTCGCACTTGCATCGCAGCCGCGCAGATCCTGCGTGAGCCGCCCCTGGCCGCCGGCCCGACGCGTGCAGTGGCCGCTCCCTGCTCGCGCTCCTGCGCCTTGTGTGTTCCCTCTGCTGCCTCCTCGCCTCTTCTATCTTTGGCGGCGAGCGAGGGAGGGAGGTGAGGAGGGGCGGGCCTTCGCAGAAGGCTCGGAAGTCCCCCGGCCTTTTGAGAAGTGTATACGCTCTCCCCGAAGGCACAGAAAACCTTTCGGAAGGCGCGAGGGCTTCCGAGAAGCCCCGCCGCCTTCTGAGAATGCCTCCTCCTTTCCATCTCCACCCCTCGCTCGCCGCCGATACCTGCGTGCTGGGCACAGCTCGTTCCGCGCGGAGCCCGCCCGGTCTTGCGCGCGCTCTGCGACCGCCAGCGCCGTTGTCAAAAGAGCATGCAGGCTGCCTGTGGGAAGCCTGTGAGCGCGAGCGTAGCCCTGAAGCCCCCGGCCCCCCCCCCTCCCCCCCCACCCCCCCCCCCATCCCCCCCCTCCCTCCTCCCTCCTTCCTCTCCTCCTCCCTTCCTCTCCTCCTCCCTCCTCCTCCTCCTCCTCCTCCTCCTCCTCCTCCTCTGCTACTCCCCGCTCCTCCTCCTGCTCCTCCATCCTGCTCTTCCTCCTCCTCCCCTCCTCCTCCTCCTCCTCCTCCATCCCTCCTCCTCTTCCTCCTCCTCCTCCTCATCCTCCTCCTCTTCCTCCCCCCTCTGGGAGGAGGAACCGAAAGGGTGCGGCCAAGGCCGCGGAACGAACCTCCCTTATCTGGTTTCGGTGAGGGCTCGGAGTTGCTCGGGTCCTTCCCTGCCCGTTCCTTGTGGGCTCTCTCGTGCGTTCCGATTCTTGGTCCTTTCCCACCTCTTCGACTCCGGCTCCGACTCCGTTGGGACACGGGCCTTCGTCCAGCAAGTACGGTCACCGGGCCCCAGCCCACCCGAGCTGCCCCCAGGGGGGCCCGCTGGCCGACCGGCCGGCGGACTCGGCGCGCTCCTCCACCCCCACTCGCTCAGTGGGTGCCGACAGGGGCTCGGTAGCCCACCCCGCCCAGGAGCGCACGCCTTCGATCGACATGGGGGACCCATCGCTGATCTGTGGGTGGTGTACAACCGATTCCAGCTCGCTGCCCCCCCCCCCCCCACCTGAGCCGATCCCCTCCTTGTCGCCCCCCCTCGTGCCAGGCCCTGACACGCTCTGAAACTCACGCCCGGCCCTGGCAGCCAGGGCCGGGCGTGAGTTTCAGAGCGTGTCCGCGGTTTTGGTTGGCTGTCTCGCAGGCGGCTGCGTTCGGCCGTGTCGGTGCGGCCGGTGTGCTTCCCCTGTGCGGGTCCTGTGGCGCCGCCCGCCCTGGCGCTTCTCCCTCTGCTCACCCCGGGAGCGAAACAAGGACCTGCACGCACACGAATCAGGAGGGGAGCGAAACACACAGACACAAGCAATCGTCGATTCCCAGGAAAAGATGGGAGAATATGGGAAGGGGGGGGGGAAAGCAAACAAAAACAAAAACAGAAAATATAGGGAATCCTGTTATTGGTGTGTATTTATTTGTGTGTCCAGGGGCCCCTTGGATGAACCCACGTCGGTTTCGAACATGCGAATTGCGCGGACGCGCATAGCACGAGGTTGGCCTCGCGGCGTGGGGGGCCGTGCTCGTGCACAGGTGCACCGTGCGGACGAGCGAATTTCCAAGGCCACCCTTGCATCCTGCGGCTCATTGTTGGCAGTTTTTTCGCTGGCCGCGCAACTCCCGATCGACATGGCCGTCCGAGGCCATGGCATCCTCACCGCGGCGGCGAGCCCGAGTGGGAAGTGAGAAGGGGCCCGCCTTCCAGGAGGCTCGGAGGTCTCTCAGAAGGCGCGAGGGCCTCTGAGAAGCTCCGCCGCCTTGCGAGAAGGCCTCCGCCTTCTCATTCGGCCTCCCTTTTGGGCGCGCCGCCGAATTATCTGTCAAAGTTGATCTCTGGGCCCTTCCACCCGACGCGAACTTGCACCCCCGATCCGGTTTGGGGGATCCCGGGGGCCCGAAAGCATTGCGAAAAGCGCGAAACAACGCCTCGAGCCTCGAGCTTCGAGCCCCGAAGTTCCCTTCGCTCGCCGCCGACGCGCGTCCTTCTGACACGCCTCGACGGTGCGTGGCCAAAGGCGTGCACGTCCCCCTTTCGGTGGTTCAAAGGTGGGGCCCCGAGGGATGGGGTCCTGAGGATGGGTAATTAGGGATCCAGGGGTGGATTTGCATTGAGGAGGAGGAGGAGGAGGAGGAGGAGGAGGAGGAGGAGGAGGAGGTCTTTAGGACCCCATCCCACGTGAGCGTTTTTTGTTATGAAGTCTTCTGCCTATCGGCGCGGGCCCTCGAACCCCCCCTCCTCTCCCCCCCCCTGGAGTGGGGTCCTGAGGATAGGGAGGGATCCAGGGGTGGATTTGCATTGCAACACCCCGTCTTTAGGACCTCATCCCATGGGAGCGTTTTTTTTTATGAAGTCTTTTGCCTATCGGCGCGGGCCCTCGCACCCCCCCTCCTCTCCCCCCCCCTGGAGTGGATCCTGGCTGTGTCGAGCAGGCGGAGTCCCTCCCCCATGGGACGCACCGCCGCAGATAGTCGCACTGAGCAGAGGTCCAGAGCCGGACACCTCCCCCTCCCCCCCTTTCTGCCCAATGTCGAAACGCCGAATAAAAAAACGCCCACCATCAGAATCCCATTTGTCAGGAGGGGAAAAGCACACAGACACAAAGAATCGTCGATTCCCAGGAAAAGATGGGAAAACATGGGGAGTGCGGCGGCAGGCAATAAACAGAAAAACCCAGAAGACACGAGAAACAGTGGGGAATGTTGGCATTTATATGTATCTATCTGTGTGTGTGTCCTATGGCGCCTTCAATGTGGGAACTACCGTTAGGTTGGGCGTGTCCCCCTACAGGGGGATTTTCGACGAAAAATGAAAATATACCCCCAAAAATAGTACAAATATAGTCCACAAATAGTCTGGGGACTATTTTTTTGAGTATTTTGTTGACCTTTTTGGAGTATTGTTTTAAACTTATTTTTCGTCGAAGCTCCCCCTGTCGGGGGACGCCCGACGAGAAATCGAAAATACCCCCAAAATAGTAAAACAAATAGTCCACAAAGAGTCTGGGGACTTTTTTTTGAGTGTATTTTGTTGACCTCTTTATAGTCTTTTTAAAATTTTTCGTCGAAGCTCCCCCTGTAGGGGGACGCCCGACGAGAAATAAAACATACCCCCAAAATAGTAAACAAATAGTCTACAAATGGTCTGGGGACTGTTTTTTGATTATTTTGTTGACCTTTTTGGGGTATGTTTGGGGTATTTTTTAAATTTTTCGTCGAAGCTCCCCCTGTAGGGGGGACACGCCCGACATCAAACCGCCGGCTCCTGCGGGTGCCCCTGCGCTCCGCGGAGCCCCCCCGCGCGAACGGGGGGGGGGGGCCCGCCCGCAGGCCTGCCGGGACCAGCTCCGGGCGCTGTGCCAGGGGCCCTGCCCCTGGGGCGAGGCCGCGCCCGCCGCCCCCCCTGGGCAGATAGAGAGAGAGAGGACACAGCAGAAGAGGAAGGGAGGGGGCGAGGAGGAGGAGGAGGAGGAGGAGGAGGAGGAGGAGGAGGAGGAGGAGGAGGGAGGAGGGAGGAGGGAGAGGGAGGAGGGAGGAGGGAGGAGGGAGGAGGGAGGAGGAGGAGGAGGAGGGAGGAGGGAGGAGGAGGAGGAGGGAGGAGGAGGAGGAGGAGGAGGAGGAGGAGGAGGAGGAGGAGGAGGAGGAGGAGGAGAGGAGGAGGAGGAGGAGGAGGGGGGAGGAGGAGGATGGAGGAGGAGGAGGAGGAGGAGGAGGAGGAGGAGGAGGAGGAAAGAGGAGGAGGAGGAGGAGGAGGAGGAGGAGGAGGAGGAGGAGGAGGAGGAGGAGGAGAGGAGAGAGGGAGAGGAGGAGGGAGAGAGAGGGAGACAGGGCGAGGAGGAGGAGAAGAAGGAGGAGGGGGAGGAGGGAGGGCGAAGAGGAGGAGGAGGCAAAGGGAGGGCGAAGGAGGAGGAGGAGGAGGAGGAAAAGGGAGGGCGAAGGAGGAGGAGGAGGAGGAGGAGGAGGAGGAGGGTGCATATAGCCGTTTTGGCTCAAGCCTCGGTTTGCCGAAATGCGCTGCGCAATTCACGCACTCATTTTCCCCCCGAGCGCCCCGCCGCTGCGATCGCGTGTGTGGGGATACTGAGGTGTGTCCAGGTCCTGCAGTCTCCACTGCACCGCAGCCCTGATGTCCGGACTGATGTCGGCTGACCTGGACCTTGGGCTTTCAATTTTTGTTGTCTGTGCGCAGGTGTCCTGTCTCTGCCTATATGGACTGCGATTGTGACCATCCAGCTCACGATTAATTGCTGCATCTCTGATTCAGGCGTCCAGGAATACCCATCCAGTGGTGCGGCTGTCCTGGCCGCGCGTGCTGTGCTTCCCCGCCCTCTCTTCGGGACACTACCAGAAGTGAACAGGGCAGTTGGCTGTTCCGAGGGGCGGGAGTGTGTACCTGACCACCGCTCGGAGGATCGATTTTTTCGGGGACCTCGGCGGGCGGTGGATACGGGTATGCTCTGGCCCCCCGGGGCCCAAAGATATCCATATCCACCGCCCGCTGGGGCACCAGGGCGTCGGTTCCCAGGCGGTGGATGTGGATAACCCCCCAGCCTCGCGGCCATGCTAAGTAGTCACAATGTTGTTCGTTTGTTCCAGAGAGTATTCGCTGCTTCCTTAGATTATTCGCTGTTTCCTAAGATTGTTCGATGTCTTCCTGGGATTATTTGCTTTTCAAAGATGATGTGGCAGGCGGCGCGAGCGCTCGAAGCTCGAGGCAGATGCACAGTCCCCTGTTCCTTCGGCCCCTGTGGTCGTTCGACTCCTGAGGAGGTGGCAGTGGAGGCTCTTGCAGCGCATGCAGCCCGCTGTTGCCACTACAGTTAGGTCGGGCCTGTCCCCCTACAGGGGGATTTTCGACGAACAATTGTTGTTTTTATTATTATTTATATATATATATATAAATACCCCAAAAAGGTCAAACCATACTCAAAAATTAGTCCCCAGACTATTGTTTTAGTATTTTTTGTGGTAGCGACTGCTTACCTGGAAGCGTGGGCGACATAACGGCTGGGGTCCCCAGCACCATCGATGAGAAGCTAAAGCATGTCGGCGCTGAGATGCAATCCCGCCTCGGTTCTTCTGTCTCGAGCCTTGGGGGCGCAGTGCAGTCCAGCTTTGCCGCTGAATGTCAGACGATCTGAAATGAGATGGATGAGAAGATTGCTTCGTCTAGAGAGGATGTGGGTGTGGTTTCTTCAAACGGCTCCCCAGGATGTCGCCAGCGTCGTGCATCATGGCTTTCCTCTGGGAGAGCAGGTCAGTCCTGTTGACCTCAAAGCCAGCGCTCGCAATGGATCGCCTGGGATTGTCTGTGGAGGAGATGATGGTCGAGTTTTCTTGGGGTTCGTCCGTTGTGAAGCGCCAGACGGGTGCGGGACAGAGATGCCGGTGCTATGGTTCTTGAAGCGTTGGCTGCCGCAGCGTTTACGTGCTCATCGGAGGCTGCGCCTATTCCGGTCTCGACCTCAATGTTGCTGAGTTCTTTGTTGTCCACGTGCGAGGAGGAGGATGGGGAGGAGGAGGGGGAAACGCATACTTTTGCCATGCGGGCCTACATCTGTATGCCTGTCGTTTCGGCACTGTCCTCTTCCTGCTGCGACGGCCACGCTTACCTGGTCGCGCTATGCCTGAATCGGCAAGGGTGCCTTCTTTGTTCTCGCCCCAGAGAGCGCTACAACCCATCCCTTTTGAGTCTGCGCAGCGTCAACAAGAGGAGGAGGAGGAGGCGGAAGAGGAGGAGAAGGAGGAGGAGGAGGCGGAAGAGGAGGAGAAGGAGGAGGAGGAGGAGGGGGACCAGGAACAGGACTAGGAACATGAACAGGAGGAGGAGAAGGAGGAGGAGGAGGAGGAAGGAGGAGGAGGGGGAGGAGGAGGAGGAGGAGGAGGGCGGAGGAGGGCGGAGGAGGGCGAGGAGGAGGAGGAGGAGGAGGAGAGAGGACGAGGAGGACGAGGAGGAGGGGAGGAGGCGAGGAGGACGAGGAGGACGAGGAGGAGGAGGAGGAGGAGGAGGAGGGCGAGGAGGAAGAGGAGTAGGAGGAGGAGAGGAGAGGAGGAGGAGGAGGAGGAGGAGGAGGAGGAGCAGGAGGAGGAGGAGGAGCAGGAGGAGGGGGAGTTGGGGAAGGAGGAGGAGGAGGAGGACGAGGATGAGGAGGATCAGGAGGAGGAGGGAGGAGGAGGGAGGAGGAGGAGGAGGAGCAGGAGGAGGAGGAGGAGGAGGAGGAGGACGACGAGGATGATGATGATGATGATGATGATGGGTGTTCTTGAACTTTAATTCTGGGGCAGAATGAGTGCCGCTGGACATCAATGTCCATCTCGGAGTTGCTGGATAAGGTCATCTTTATCTGCCTCCGCAGCCTTTTCTCTCGAGATGCGGCCAGAGGAGGCCTGGATTTCATCGATCGCCCTCCTCTTGGCCGGGTTCGCCCTCGGTCCAGCCTCGCGCGGGCTCGCGCCTTCTGGTGGCGGGCCGCCACCACCCGATCCTCCGCCGGCTGCGGAGGCGCCCTTGGAGCCAGAGGCGCCCTCAGCCGAGGCCTGCGCCGCCTGGGTCCAGCCTGCTCCGCCGTGCGCGGAGCCGATCGTGGAGCTGCGGCCGCCCTCCATCGAGGAGTGCATCGCCTTGCTCCAGGAGTGCTCGGCGGGGGCCGGGCAGGAGCCTGGGCAGCAGCTTGCAGTGTCGCTCGCGGGCCCGCTGCTCGTGGAGGCGCTTCGGTGGCTGCTTGCCGGGCTGGGGTGCTGCCGACGCGCCCTGGTGGAGCAGCCTCCACCGGCGCCCCGGCCAGCGCCGTCTGTGTTGCCTGCGGGCAGCCGAGCGCATCAGCAGCCGCGTGGTTCGGGCGTGATTAAATGATAGAGGGTGATGAGCTGTTCATCGAGTATGCGGTCGACCCTCCGTTGCTGCATGGCCGCACTGTGGTGGGTGTTTCTCAGCTTCAGCCCCTCCACGCAGTGGTGGTCACTCCCGACAACGATCTGTACGTGGAGGAGCTGGAGCCCGCCAACACGGACATCCGCGCCTGGTATCGCAGGGTTCCTGGCGGGGGGCCCCCGCCGGCCGCGGCTGCAGGCATCCCCGTGTACGACTTCGCGCAGCCCCTCACGCTCGCCGACTACCACGCGCTGCGCCCTGCAGCCCTCAGGCTCGTCGCCGAGCACGACGCCGCCTTGGCCGCCGCAGGGGGCGCCGATGCCGTCGTGCCTGCCGGGCTGGGCCACGCCGCGGCCGCTGCAGCAGCGGCGCCCATCGCACCTGCCGCTGCAGCCGGGCCTGCCGGCCTCGCCGGTGCTCTGGCGCCTCCGCCCATTCCCGGGGCTCCTGCTCCAGCGTACGTCGCAGCGGGTGCTGGAGCTGCTGGCGCTGCAGCCGCCTTTGGCCCAGCAGCGGGGGCCCCCGCGGCAGGAGGCATGGGCGGCGGCGCGGCCGCCGCCGCCGCTGCGGCTGGGCACGAAGGCCTCCACGCTGCTCTCGCAGGGGGCGCTGGGCTTCCACCAGCTGCTGCAGGGGACGACTTCCGCACGCTGGCCGTCACCTACGACCAGGAGGGCCGGCGTCACAAGGAGTTCCGCGAGGGGGTCAGAGCCATGCGCCAGCAGTCTTGGCCGGACTGGGTCGTGCCTGGCCCGTGTACGGTCCTGTGGTGTGCCAACTACATGCTCGAGAATGGCGGGTCGGCGGTCGGGCACCACATCGCTTTCCGCTCCGCCTGCCGCCTGGGGCTGGACGATCCCGTCATGCTGCTTCACTCGGAGATGTCAAAGATCTTCCAGACCGCGCTGTGCTACGATCAGCTGGACGCCAGCAACATCGCCGCTCTCGAACTCATCTGCCGCCAGATCCAATTGTGCGAGGAAAAGCTCAAAGACGTTCTGCTTGGGTCGTCGGGCCCTGATGGCCAGCATGACGAGAGCTTCTTTTTCACAGGGCTGCAGAACACTCGAGGGATCATGGTGTGCCCGGCTTTGGCAAAGTGGATTTCTGAGCAGGTCGCCGCCGAGAACGCCGTGGCCAAGGAGCGCCGCAAGGCGCGGGAGGAGAGGGCTCTCGCGAGGCCGCCGCCGGGCCGGGGGCCACGGCCGGGCCGCGGCAGCGGCTCGTGAGCCGCGGGGCCTCTCGACAGGACAAGGCTGCTGCCCGCGCCCTGGCCGCGCGCGGGAGCTCCCAGTGCAGGCCCTTCGCTCCTGGCCCAACATGGTGGCCAGTCGTCAGCGAGACATTTTCCCTCTCTCCCCGCTCGTCGTGCCCGCCAGCCTGCCTGGCGGCTCCCGGGCTATTCAGCGACGGCGTCAGCGGCTTCAGCACAGCGCTAGGCTCGCCAACCACGCTATCGAGTCCCTCAATTTTATGGCTGGCCGCTCCTACGACGGGCCCGCCCAGCTGGACACGGTCACCCAGTCCCTCGCAAAGGAGCGCGTGCTGGACAACTGCGTTGCGCTGGGGCCCAAGCCGCAGGACGTCAGCGCCCGCGGGGGCCTCCGCGAGCTCTGTGGGAATGCCATCGCGTATGGCGACTCCTCCCCGGTCGTGCCCTACAACAAGGACCTCGTGTCCTGGCCCGAGACGGGCGCGGCGCCAGTGCAGCTGTCGGACGCGCTCGCCCCGGAGCACCACACATGGTTGAGGGATCTATTGGCCAACTCGCGTCGCAGTGCCGCTGACGCTGACCGCCTCAGGATGGAGCTGGGCTTGGTGCGCCCTTACTCCGACCCAGCCTTCCGCACCATCTCCAACTACGCTGGCTTCGTCAAGCAGATGCACTCCCGTGGCATGGTGCGCTGCGCCCTCGCCACTGGCCGGCCGCCGTCGCTTGGCATCTTCATGGTGGCCAAGAAGAGCGGGGCCCAGCGTATCATTTTCGACACGAGGTGGGCAAACCTGGACTTCCTTCCTCCGCCTCGGACCCAGCTGCCGATGGCGGCCGCGTTCAGCCAGATCGAGTCGGCCGATTGCGACGTGTGCTACTTCTCTGCCGGGGACATCCAGAACGCGTTCTACGCCATCGCCATCCCTGCCGAGCTGGGCGACGCTTTCAGGCTGAAGACGGTCCGAGCTGGTGCCGTTGGCTGCCCGGCCGTGGATGGCCGCCCAACTCGCCCGGGAGACCTGTTGACCCCGCACCTCGCAGTGCTCCCCATGGGCTGGAGCTGGGCGCTGCACCTCTGCCAGCTCGTGGTTGAAGAGGGCGCCCGACGAGGGGGCCTGCCCGCCGATCGGCTGCTCAGCGATCGCTCGGCTGCGTCGCCGCTGGCCCCCGCTGTCCTGCAGGGGGCCGTCTACGTCGACAACTTTTTGGTGCTCGGCGGGCCCCGCCAGGCCGTTGCATCCGCTGGGCAGCAAGTGGCGAGCGCCTTCTCCGACTCCGGCTTCGTGGCGCACGAGGAGACCGGCGCGTCGTCGAAGGTGAACTTCGTTGGGCTCGAGCTGGACGGTGTGAACCATACTGTGCGGGTCTCGCGGAAGCGAGTGTGGCGCCTGAAGGTAGCTCTGGCCGAGCTGCTCTCCCAGGGGCGCTGCAGTGGCGACGTCATGGAGATCCTGGTCGGCCACCTGACGTGGGTCATGTTGCTCCAGCGGTCCGCGCTCTCCGTCCTGTCCAGCGTGTACGCCTTCGCGCAGGCTGGCAAAGGGCGCGTGCTGGACTTGTGGCTCTCGGTTCGCCAGGAGCTGACGACGGCCATGGGCCTGCTCCCGCTGCTCGTCGTCCGCACCGACGCCGTCTGGCACAGCGTCGTCGCGGCCAGCGACGCCTCCCACTGGGGCTGCGGGGTATGCCGCCGGCACTGCCAGGTGTCGGAGGCCGCCTCTTTCGGCCGTGTGGCGGAGCGCTGGCGCTACCGCGCTGCTGGGGCAGCCAACGCGCGCGCCCACGCCTTCCTTGCCGAGGGCGCGGCCCCGGACGTCGGCGCTGGCGCGGGCACCGAGTCCGACTCGGCGCTCCAGGACGAGCAGCTTGGCTTCACCGCTGGACTGCTGCAGGCGCACGCGGACGCGTGCTCGTTCGACCCCGTCGACGCCGACTTCATGCATCCCAGCCGGTGGCAGGTGGTCCAGAGCTTCAAATGGGGGGCCGACGCAAACATCCTCCGCCTCGAGGGCTTGGCCTTGTCTTCGGCTCTTCGTCACCTGCTCCGGAGCCGCTCGGCGTTCGGGCGACGGCTGCTCGTCTTCGTCGACAACCTCGGGCTGGCTCTCGCAGTGGGAAAAGGGCGGTCGGGGGCTTTTCAGATTCGAGACGTCCTTCGAGAAGTTTGCGCCTTGTCGTTGGCTTGCGGGGTCAGGCTTTCTGTCCGATGGGTTCCGTCTGAACGCAATCCCTCGGCCCGAGGTCGTCTCTTCATCAAGCAGGCGCGCGACCCGGGCGCCTCGGCTGCTGCTCCTGGTGCTGTGGCTGCTGACGGTGACGCCGAGCCTCTGCCGGCCGTCCCGCCATTCCCGAGCCTCATCAAGGACGGCCCCATACACGACGCGGACTCTGCAGCCGGAGGCCCACGCGTGGCAGGCGGGGCAGACTGCGATTCCCAGCGGGGTTCAGACGGCAGCGCGCCGACGCTGCCTGCCGCTGCCCCCGTCGCCTTTCGCCCTGCCGACCTTGCAGCAGCTGACCTATTTGGAGGGGCGGTCGGTGAAGCCCGCGACGTACAAGGACTACCACCGCCGAGCCCTGGCCTTCGTCCAGTGGGCCACGGCAGCCCGCCAGGGTTGGGAGAACTACGAGCAGCTGGACCTCTGCCTGGTGCTGTTCCTGGACAAGCTGTTCTTCGGGGGCTTCACTGGCGACGATGCGAGCAAGCTGGTCGCCGCGGTGAAGTTCTTCTACCCAGACCTCGGCCGCTGGGGCGTTGCTGCGCTCCCGCGCACATCGCGGGCCCTGGCAGGATGGGGCAAAGTCGTGCCGCGCCGGTCACGGATGCCGTTGCCCTGGGTCCTGCTGGCTGCGATCATTGGCGTCCTGTTGCACCGGAACCTTGTGGAGCATGCTGTGGCACTCCTGGTCTCGTTCGCGGCCTACCTTCGGCCAGGCGAATGCGACTCGCTCACGTCGCTCCAGCTGGTCGCCCCCGTCGCGGCGGCCGGAGGGGCCGCGGACGTCTGGGGCCTGCTGCTGGCGCCGGCGGAGCTGGGCAACCCCAGCAAGACCAACAGCTGGGGCGACGCGGTGCTCCTGGACTCGATCCCGTTTGTGCACCCCTGCCTCCTGGTCTTGAAGCGCCGGTGCCAGTCGTCAACGGACCGCATCTGGAACTACCCGCCCGGGGACCTCTCGACCAAGCTGGCGGAGGCGGCGGCAGAGCTCCAGCTGACGCACCTGGGGATCACGCTGTACGGGCTTCGCCACGGGGGAGTGTCACACGACATCCTGCACCGTCTGCGGACCCCGTTGGAGGCAAAGCTCAGGATGCGCGTGACGTCAGACTCGACCCTGAAACGGTACGCCAAGCAGACAAGGGTGGTCTCGGAGCTGAGCAAGGCACCGCCGCTGGTAGTGACCTTCGGCAACCACGTCTCGTCCCTGCTCGCCGCCGTGTTCGCCGGCTTGGCCTCGGTGCCGAGCCCGCCCGTGCTGCCAGGCAACCAGGGTGCTCTGAGGGCAGACTGAGCGATCGACAGGTGGCCGCCCGAATGCGCTCATTGCTCAGGGCAGCGCTGTCGGCTGCCCGTCGCAACAAACGACATAGTTTTCTAGAGCTCTTTGCAGGCTCCGAGGGGCTCAGCCGAGGGGTGAAAAATCTGGGGTATGGTGTGATCGCTGCAGACATCGTTTCTCGTCCGTGGTTTGATTTGGATCGGCCTGTCATCCAACGCACCCTTCTCGGCTGGGTCTCCTCAGGGCTCGTGCTGGCCGTCTGGCTCGGCACCCCTTGTAACACGTGGTCCCAGGCGCGCCACGGCCCCCCAGAATCCAGCTGGCGTAGACTGCGTGCACCAAATGCAATCTGGGGGCTCCCAGGCCTCCAGGGCCGAGCCTTGGCCGCGGCACGACACGGCAACAGTCAGGCTATCTTTTCTCTGAAAGTCATTCGAGCATGTCTGCGTCTTGGGACCCCTGCCTTCCTCGAGAACCCTGCCTCCTCCTTCTTGTGGTCTGTTCCCCCTCTCTTGAAACTCGCCTCTCACCCTAGCTCTCAAAGCCTTGTTTTTGATTTCTGCGGGTTCGGGACCCGATGGAGGAAACGCACTCGTGTCCAGGCGTGGTGCAGCGGATTCAGAATCCGCTTGCCCAAGTTGTGTAATTTGCGAGGGGGAATCTGCGCTCACACGCTCAAGCCCCACATCGTCCTCACTGGTCGCGACCCAGCCTCTGGAAAGCTCTGGACCCAGGTCGCGCAAAGTTACCCCAGGAGGATGGCCAACTGCTTTGCTTCCGCAATCATGCGTACTGTCCAGAGCCTGCACCTGGCCCGTGTGCAACAAATGATATCCATTTAATCGTTTTGACGGCATTTTGCCAGTAACCATCTTGGGACTTGGGGTCCCTCTCCTTCCCCCTCCTCGTCGGTGGTGGTGGTGTGTCCTCCTTCCTGCTCCCTTTCCTCCCCCACTGCCCGCTCTCTTTGGCATGAGTCGGTCCGTGTTCAGTGATCTCTCGCCTGGCCTGCGAACACAAAAACGTTCTCTGGCACGGGTGGCGCGCAGGATGGGTGTTCTTGAACTTTCATCCTGGGGCAGAATGAGTGCCGCTGGACATCAATGTCCATCTCGGAGTTGCTGGATAAGGTCATCTTTATCTGCCTCCGCAGCCTTTTCTCTCGCCCGCCCTCCCTCCCCTTTTTCCCCTCCTCGTCGGTGGTGGTGGTGTGTCCTCCTTCCTGCTCCCTTTCCTCCCCCACTGCCCGCTCTCTTTGGCATGAGTCGGTCCGTGTTCAGTGATCTCTCGCCTGGCCTGCGAACACAAAACGTTCTCTGGCACGGGTGGCGCGCAGGATGATGATGATGATGTATGATTGATGATGATGATGATGTTGAGATGATGATGATGATGGATGATGATGATGATCATGATGATGAGGTTGAGGATGGGATAGAGGATGAGGATGAGGTGATGATGTGGATGACGATGAGGATGATGGGATATGAGGATGAGGATTGAGGTTGAGGAGGGTGATGAATGATGATGATGATGAGGCGGGGAGGGAGGAGGAGGAGGGTGGGAGGAGGAGGAGGGTGGAGGTGGAGGAGAGGAGGATTGGAGGCAGGAGGAGGAGGAGGAGGAGGAGGAGGAGGGAGGAGGAGTGAGGAGGAGGGAGGAGGGGGAGGGAGGAGGAGGGCGGAGGAGGAGGAGAGGGAGGAGGAGGAGGAGGAGGAGGAGGAAGGAGGAGGAGGAGGAGGTAGAGGCAGGGGAGGATAAGGAGGAGGAGAGGAGGAGGAGGAGGAGGAGGTAGGAGGAGGAGGAGGAGGAGGAGGAGGAGGGAGAGGAGGAGGGAAAGGAGGAGGGCGGGAGGAGGAGGAGGAGGAGGAGGAGGGGAGGAGGAGGAGGAGGAGGAGGAGGAGGAGGAGGAGGGGGAGGAGCAGGGGAGGAGGAGGGATGGGTTAGGAGGAGGAGCAGCAGGAGGAGGAGGAGGAAGAGGCGGAAGAGGAGGAGAGGGTAGGAGGCTACTCATAATCTTAATAGTATGAAGACGACGAAGAATAGTAATGCTCATATTGGTAACAGAAGAAAAGCAGACTAATGATACTAATACTAAGAAGAAACATGCTAATACGGTGAATACTAATATGAAGGTGAAACATAATAAGAGGAGGAGGAGAAGGAGGAGGAGGAGGTGGAGGAGGGGGAGGGGGAGGGGAGGGGGGGGATGATGATGATGATGTTGATGATGATGATGATGATGGGTGGAGGAGAGGAGGAGGAGGAGGAGGAGGTTGGAGGAGGATGGAGGCGGGGGGGGGGAGGAGGAGGAGGAGGAGGTGGAGGAGGAGGAGGAGGAGAGGAGGAGGAGGAGGAATACGAGATGCCAAGCAGCAGTTGCTGTTAATTGTGAACGGGACTCAATGTCCGCGCCGCCGCGGTCTGTGTCCATTTGAGACAGAAGGCCTCTTGCCCAACAGCGGCCGCTGTTGGTTCTGGACAACAGTTGTTGGCGGGCATTGTGCTCATGTTTTCCGTACCCATTTCGGGCGTCCAAAGCTTCTTTTTGGCGAAGAGCGGCTTGGGCGCGAAGCGGCCTCCCTACCAAAATGGTCGCGGAGTAGCAGGAGGAGGAGGAGGAGGAGGAGGAGGAGGAGGAGGAGGAGGATTGCAAGGGCAGGTGACGAGGATTGTTCCTGGGCTTTTCGTGGCTGCGCAGGGGGCCGTACGTGTAAGGGGCCCCGGCGGTGGGCACATTTTACGTACGCACGGTCTCTCCGAGCTATAGGGCACGTTGCATTGAAATGTACTCCAGATTTCGTAATAAAAGGAGGGGGGTCTCATTTCGGGGGGGGTCTCTTCCAGGCTGTCTTGGAGGGCCTGGGGGGGTCTGGGGACGATGTTTTGGAGGGTTCTCTCACGGGGGAGGTCTGAAATGGCTTGTCTTGGAGGGTCCGGACCCCCTCCCTTTTATTACGAAATCTGGAGTAGCCTGATGACGTTCCTGAGAGGACCCAAGTTGTGTCAGCGATGCGGCACTACACCCACCCGTCCCTGGTCCCCTCCTCGCACGTTCGTGCAATATTCCCTTCTCGCTACGGCAAGCGCCCTCTTTCGAAGACCAGCACTACATGGGCCTGTCCTGTTCTCGAAGGCACCGGTTTGAACAGAACTGGCCTTGCATCCTTCTGTCACGTATTCAAGAATGCGAGCAACTATGATCATACAGTCCGATCAGTTGTCCGGGGAGAAAGAGGACCACCCCCCACCCTGTGCACACATTTACCATTTGTTCATAGATTTATTGGACGTCTCAAGCGAGATCTCAATGTGAAAGGAACCTCCTTTGATCCGTGCAGTGCTACATGTGTTGAAGCATCGGGTCCTTGCGAGTGGGGAAGTCTCGAGCGATAACCGCATGGCGAACGCATTTTCCTATCTCCATTCGCATCCAGCGTTGAAACATATACGTGCGCGGCGCTAAGGCGGGAGCTCCCTTTCGACAACCACCTGAACTCCATCCCTATATATATATATATATATATATTATATATATATATATATATATATATTTATATATTAAACGTTGCTGCACTGTGCGGCGCGCGACGACGAGGCGAGAGCCGTCGTTTGACAAAGGGCCGCCCTCCATCCTGGGCACTGCTGCATCGTCTGGAGGCGCACGTGCGCGGCGCTCGGGCGAGAGCAACATGCCGACAACCAGCCCCTCCGTCCCTGAAGCGACTGCCTCCTTGGACGACGAGTGCGCGCGGAGCTGCGGCGGGAGTCCCCTCCCGAGAAGACGCCCCGTCCAGCCATGCAGTTGTTGCGGACTGCCATGTCCGCACGGTACTCCAGATTTCGTAATAAAGGGAGGGGGGTCTCATTTCGGGGGGGGGGTCTCTTCCAGGCTATCTTGGAGGGCCTGGGGGGGTCTGGGGACGATGTTTTGGAGGGTTCTCCCACGGGGGAGGTCTGAAATGGCTTGTCTTTGAGGGTCCGGACCCCCTCCCTTTTATTACGAAATCTGGAGTAAGTGTGTGAGGAAGGCTCAGGCGGAACGTCTTGCCCGCTCCACCGACATACCGGGAGGTGCGACAGGGAGGGGTGACGCACCGAAGGAGACGGGATGGACGAGAGACATCGCGGACAAGTAGGGAGACGGGGATGTACTGAGGGGGATGTGCGCTGCATCGGCGATTGATTTCCAGGGCCGCTGCTGGGGCGCTCTCGGGATCGGAAGGCCCCGGCAAGA
This sequence comes from Prorocentrum cordatum, assembly GCA_963575745.1. Classification (NCBI taxonomy): domain Eukaryota; class Dinophyceae; order Prorocentrales; family Prorocentraceae; genus Prorocentrum; species Prorocentrum cordatum. The sequence goes on along the minus strand of CAUYUJ010020593.1, from coordinate 309,484 downwards.
GACACAGCGGCATCAGCAGCAGGCACCCAATACATGATGAGGCGCACGTGACCAAGCGATTTGTCAAATTTTGATTTGTCTGTGCGCGGCGTCGAGCTTGCACCTAGGCGGACAGTCTATCAGGGGAATTTCGCTTGTTTGCTGGGTTCCCATTCATCATAAACGCCTCTTCCTCTTCACTGCAAGCACCCTTGCGACGACATGTTCACTTTCGTCTCGTGACGAGCCGTTCCTTTACAACTCGAAGCCCAGGAGAGAAACGTATTTCGAGAGGCGTTTTAAGTATGTTGTACAAGAAATCACGTGAGTCGACACTCGAACGTATTTATTATCCGGTGATCTTGCAGCGTGAGCCATGACGCAGGGCTGAATCGCAACTTGTGTGTATACGTGTTGTATCGTGGGTCAGTTTGTCATGCAGTGCTGTGTCCTGCCGCAGGATATGTTCATCGACCAGTGTCTGAAGCGGGTGCTGAAGACTCCCCCGAGCTTTCCCAATATCTTCTTTTGCCTCAATGTTGTGTGTGGTCTGCAGAGTGCCGCCACTGCCATAACACGGTTTGCCTCTACTTTTGCCTCTTCTTGTCTCTTCTGATCCCCCATTCCGCGGACCATTCTTCTATGAAGCCTCTTGGGAGTCTTTTGGGGCTTCCGGGAGGCCCCTGGGGGCCTCTTTGTGGCGCTTTGAAGGCTTGCATGCGGCTTTGAGGCCATCTTCAGGTAACGGATTCCTGGGAACGGTTTGAGGCCTCTTGCGACACCTTGAAATCTGGCTTGCGGCGCTGGGGGCCACTTTTGAGGAACGGCTTCCTGGGAACGGGCTCTCGAGTACTCTCGAGGCTTCTTCGAATTTTCCCCCTCCCTGGGCCCTCTTGGGTACATCTTCTGGGGCTGCGTTGTACGCTCTTCAGACCGTCACGACGAGCTTGCGGACATCCTGCAAGCGCGTAGGTCGTTCACCACCACCAACCGAAGCACCCCGACCCAACCAGAAGACCCTACTTTGCGCTCCATTCCCAGAGTGTGTGTGTATGTGTGTGTGTGTGTGTGTGTGTGTGTGTGCGTGCGTGCGTGCGTGCGTGCGTGCGTGCGTGTGTGTGTGTGTGTGTGTGTGTGTATGTGTGTGGGGCGTCGGGGACCATTGGGAAAAACACGTGGAACCCGTACCCTCCCCCCAGCCCGAAATCTGGATCTTCGGGTTGGGCTGGGGTGGACTGGCAGGTCGTCGATCTAGTGATGTTGGCGCCCTGCGCGAGCCCCCAGGGCCGCCAAGATGGCCCAAGGAACTTCCCAGAGCGGCCCAGGGCGGGCCTTTGGGCCATCTCAGTGCATGGAAGCTTGGAGTATGAACCACGGCCCCTGGGCTTCGGGAGGCGTAGCCCGACTGCCCAGAAGAGCTTCGGACTCCGTTGGCTTAAACTTTGCGGCCCGGCAGTATTGTGCATTGTGGCGCATGCGCAAACGAAACGGACTGGGACCTGAGGACGTTCCGCCCAGAGCCTACGACATTTGGACGGCATTGTATGAGCTTGGACTGTTCACATCGGCCGTACGCATGAACAATGACATGATTAGCGTGCGGTGTGGATACAGCTTGAGATGCGTAGAGTGCGGTGTGAAACCTCCCTCACGGTTCAGCTGTAGAGCGGTCCTTTTGGGGCACCGAGGATGCTTGGCCGAGAGACTACCCACCGTGGGATGAGTTGTGCATGCGTGGTTATGAGGCATAAGCGGCCGACGCTGTATACACATATATATATATATACATTTATATATATACTGCGCAGTCTCGGGCGATCTCCTTGCTGTTGCCCTCGTTGTTGTTTTCGTCGCTGCGCCCCTCTCCTCTCTCGCGTGCCCCACCCCCATGTTTCGGGTGTTGCTAGAAGTGCCCCTGGCCCAAGGTGCCCCCAGCTTTGCGCTCCGTTTTGGAGCCCCTGGGGCCCTCTGGGCCTCGTGGGGCGGGGGGCCCTGGAGGCCGTCTGGGACACCCTGAGAATCCTGGGGTTACCACCAACACTCTCCTGGAGGCGCTGGCGGGCGAGGAGGAAGGGGGAGGAGGAGGAGGAGGAGGAGGAGGAGGAGGAGGAGGAGGAGGAGAGGAGGAGGAGGAGGGGGAGGGGGAGGAGGAGGAGGAGGGAGGAGGAGAGGAAGAGGAAGGAGGAAGGAGGGGAGGAGGGAGGAGGAGGAGGAGGAGGGGAGGAGGAGGAGGAGGGGTCGGGGTGAGGGTGGGGGGTGGAGGGGGAGGGGAGGGGTGAGGGGGAGAGGGGGAGGAGGAGGAGGAGATGGAGGAGGAGGAGGTGGAGGAGAGGAGGAGAGGAAGACGAGGAGGGGGGAGGAGGAGGGAGGGGAGGGAAGGAGGAGGAGGAGGAGGGGGAGGAGGAGGAGGAGGAGGAGGAGGAGGAGGAGGAGGAGGAGGAGGAGGCCGTCGGGCCACCGGAGAATTGGGCAGGGTATTCTAGCAAACTCCCGACTGCTGTCCCTCCCTCTTTCATTTTTTCCGTTTTGACCCCCCACCACGCATCCCTCCGCCGTCCGAGCGCCGCTTTTCCGCCCTGCACTGCCCTGCCCCAGGGCTCGAGTTCAACAGTGCTTTCCGTTTTCGTTTTGGTTTCGTCATCCCTAGTTCTGTCTTCGCTCCACATTTGTTGCAGAACGAAGTCAAAGCGAAAACGTCCACGAGATTGCCAAACCACCGTTTGGCTCGAGCCCTGCCCTGCCCCAATCCCTCGACCTGCTCCGCCGCATCCGCTCTTCTCCCCTTCCGCCCCCCCCCCCTCGTCGCCCTCCCCTCCCCCTTCCCCCCCCCTCGTCCTCCAGGGCGCCCTCGAGGGCGCGAGTGGATTCGCGCGTCGCGGTTCGGCTCCGATTCGTCGTCATGTTCCTTTCTGTTCCTTTGGGGAGGGGGGGGCGCGAGAGCGCGAAGTTTACTCACGCTTCGCGCAGCGCGACGCGCGAAGTTAGGTGCCCCTACGTCCTCGCCTCCTCCCCCCTTCCCGCCCCCCCGTGTCTCCACAGCCTCATCATCTGCGCGATGCAGTCGGCTGTGGGCATCATGGCGGCAGACCTTGACGGGGGGGGCGGGTCGTCCGTGGCACAGTTGGGCAGAGCGCCTTCACTTTCCCCGCCCATCGAGTTTGCCCTGACGAGCCGAGCAAGCCTCCTCCCTTCCCCCACGGCTCAGCATATCGCCAGGATCGAGCGGAGGATGGAGCTGACGCTGCTCATGGAGGACCTCGTCGCTTGCTTCGCCGTGGCTCCCTTGTTAGTCGTCGCTCTCCTCGTCCTCCTGGCCATCATCGTGCAAGGTCGCAGTCTTCCCCGAGCCGCGTCTGGTCGGGCCTTCCCCGCAAAAGGAGAGGATATGCGTTGGCCGCTTTCTTGCTAACACTGCTGCCAGGGTGAGGAAGGAGCGAGGAGGCCGAGGGAGGAGGCAGCCGGGACGGAGGAGGCAGGAGGAAGGAGGCCGGAAGGACGGAGGAAGTGAAAGAGGGATGATGATGTACACGAACAACAATTAGAGTAATAGCACATAGTGGGAGTCATACCCATGAGAGTATTAATGAAGATAGTCATCATCAGCTTATCAGTCTGCAGACGATGCATCATATTCGTAAGGGGAAGGACGAGGGCGTAGGGAGGAGGGAGAAGGGATTACGAGGCAGGAATGGGGAGGAGGAGGAGGAGGAGGAGGAGGAGGAGGAGGAGGAGGAGAACGAGGAGGAGAACGAGGAGGAGGAGGAGGAGGAGGAGGAGAAATAGGACGATCAGCAGCAGAGGGCTTGATCAGAAGGGACGAGAAGGGGAGGTGAGAAGGGAAGGAGGACGAGCAGGAGGTTGAGGACGAGGAGTGGGCGGAGGAGGGAGGTGAGAGGAGGCTGGAGGAGGAGGAGGAGTGAGGACTGATGTTGTCTTTTGACAAACCGATGGGCCAAGAAAAGAGTCTGGAGGCCCGCACTCAGACAAGCATCAGCGCCCCGGTGCTCGTGGGCCGCGGGAGCTCGGAGGAGACCCCGGCATTTGGAGACACCTGGAATAATTTGGAAAACATCCAGTCCCCACCGACACGATACGGCAGAGGGACATGATTACCGAACCTCCCCCCTCAGGGCTCGTTTCTTTTCCGCCGAGTCGGTTTGATTCGACTTCGATGGCTTCCGATTCCGATTCGATGCGGCTTGGGATTTCGATTTGGACTCCGATTTTCCACTGGAGGCATACCAGCCTGCCGGTGCCCGCCGATTCGACGTTTCCCGGCTCGGCTGCCGATCTCCGCCGGTCCGGTCCACGCCCATCCGCCGCTCCGGATGGTAGGCTCGACTCTGGGCCCTCCTGCCCCCTCCCCTCCAGACCAGAGGAGTGGGCCGACGCGGCCGCCGCACCACCGTGGCATGGGCCGGAGCACGGTTTTGTGATCCATGGTCGAGCCCGAGACGTAGGAGCGACCCCTGCCAGCAGGCTGCGTCGCTTGCCCTTCTTCGGGCGCTGCGGCTCCGCCCCGCGGAGTCCCCTCGCGTGGGCATTCCTGCCCCCTCCCCTCCAGAGACGAGTGGATCGACGTGGCCACAGCACCTCTGTGGAATGAGCCGGAACACTGTTTTGTGATCCATGTCGGGGCTCAAGAGACGGGGGTCAGTGCAAGCGGGGGTCAGCCAGAGCGCCCCGCTCTTGCAGGATCCCTGCAGGGCCAGGGTCGCATTGGCCCGGGCTTGGGCGCAGGATCCTGCATGAGCTTGCAGGATCCTTCGCGTTGACCTGGGTTGGGGTGCAGGATCTCCGAGGATCTTGCAGGATCCTGCAAGGCCTGACTGACCCGGGTCTGGATTGACCCGGGTCAGCAGATCCCCGACCATGGTCTAGCCTGAGACGTAGTAGCGACCCTTGCCAGCAGTCTGCGTCGCTTGCCCTTCTTCGGGCGCTCCGGCTCCGCCCCGCGGAGTCCTTTCGCGTGGACACTCTTGCGGGCACCGTCACCGTCACGTCGGCGATGCATCGGCGACGTGGGCGTGGAGAACATCGGGCTCCGCGTCGAGCCGCGTCGCCCAGGCGTCGCGATCCTCCGACCCCATCTGCTCCGACCCCATCCAAGAGGCCCAGCGGAGGCGTGCGACGCACGGGGGTCGCCGGGGCCGTGCCTCCTCGGATCAGTCGCGCGCAGAGGGGGATGGGGGGGGAGGAGGGGGCGATGGGGTCAGATCCCAGCGCGACGGCCCAGATCCCAGCCGCCAGACAGGGCTATGTAAACAACATGGTTTGTTGCATGGTCGTCTTGGCAATGAAAGCTCGAATGGTATGGTATCCCTTGGGGGAACTCTCTCGGTTTTCATCGCGCGGAGTTGGGATTTAGTCTGCTCCACTGCGTCATCATATGCGAGTTCTAAGTATCTTAGGAGAGTTTGATAGACTCAAGGCATTCCAAGACGGCAGTGCCAACGATAGTATACGAAACTATACCGAATTTGTTTCACACGGTTCCGAAACTGATGGGGCGCGCATCCAGAAGTTAGCTTCAACGCGTGCGAAACGTACATATGCGGTACGTTTCAGAAGCGCGTTCGAAACGTTTGCCAACCGACCACGAAGCGTATGCGCAACGTCTTTGACAAGTAGATGGCTTGTCTCTGAAACGCATCCAAAACGGATACGAAGCGTACATGGGAGAGAGCGCGCCCACAGTGCCGACGCAAAGGTGTGAGGGGTTTCCCCTTAGCTACCCCCCCCCTCCCTTCCACCTCCCCTGCTGCAAGCCCCCCCCATCCCCCCCTTTTTCGCCTCCCCCCTGAAGCTACACCCCCCTCCCCCCCTTGCGCCACTCCGAAGCTACGTCCCCCCCTCCTCCCCTTTCCAAAGGGAGGGGGGAGCTTAGCTACCCCCCCCCCTTTCCAAAGGGAGGGGGGAGCTTAGCTACCCCCCCCTCCCCTTGACCCCCTCTGCCGGAAGCTATCCCCCCCCCCCTTGGTGGTTCCAAAGGGGGGGGGAGCTTAGAGCCCCCCCTTTCGCGCACTGGGAAGCTTACCCCCCTTCCCCCTTACGCAAAGGGAGGAAGGGCTCAGCTTACCACCACCCTCCCCGGGACCCCTCGGCCGGAAGCTTCCCCCCCCTGTTTTGGTCCCATAGGGGGGGTAGACTTTTATTTAGCAAGGCCCCCCCCCCCCCCCCCCCCCCATCCCCCTTTCGGCACCCGGGAAATTACCCCCGCCCTTCCCCCCTACGCTGTGTGTGGGGTTTGTTAGCGTTCCCCCCCTTCCCTTGACCCCCCTCTGCCGGAAGCTACCCCCCCCCCCTCCCCCCCTTTACTTTCAAATGGGGGGGGGCGTAGCAGTCCCCTCCCCCCTTTCGGCACCCAGGCTACCCCCCCTCCCCTCCTTACGAAAAGGAAAGAGGGGAGCTTAGATACCCCCCCACATTCCCCTTAACCCTCCTCTGCCGGAAGCTCCCCCCCTCCCCCAGTTTTACTTCCAAAGGGAATGGCGGACTTAGCAGCCCCCCCTCCTCCCTTTCGGCACCCGGGAAGCCCCCCCTCCCCCCTCCCCCACCTTACGAAATGGGAAGGCGGAGCATAGCAACATCCCTCCCTCCCTTGACCTTCCTCTGGCGGAAGCCCCTCCCTCCTCAATCCCTTTCGGCACCCGGGAAGCCCCCCCTCCCCCCTCCCCCACCTTACGAAATGGGAAGGCGGAGCATAGCAACATCCCTCCCTCCCTTGACCTTCCTCTGGCGGAAGCCCCTCCCTCCTCAATGTTGTTCCTTTTCCCCTGCAGGAAACTACTCCCCCCCCTTTCCAAAAGGATGAAAGGCGGCTTAGCTACCACCCCCCTCCCTTGAACTCCCCCTATCGGACGATCCTCCCCCGTCGCCGTCATCGTTGCCGTCGCCGTCGCTCGACGTCTTCGTACGACACCATCGTCGTCCTCGTCGTCGTTGTCGCCGCCGTCGCCGTCATTGTCGCCCATTTCGTATGACCTCGTCGTGGTCGTCACGACGAGGACAAGGTCATGCGAAGACGACGACGGACGACAGACGACGCGCGACCGACGACCGACGACGACGACGACCCAGGGTCAGAGAAAACGAGACCACGACCCAGGGGCTGAGAAAACGAGAAAACACACAGCAGGGTCCGAGAAAACGACCCACGACCCAGGGGCCGAGAAAAAAGAAAACTAACCACGGTACAAACGAACCAAGGTCCGAGAAAACGAGACCTCGACCCAGGAGCCGAGAAAACAAAAAAAAACGAAGCAGGGTCAGAAAAAAAAACGAGACCACGACCCAGGGGCCGAAAAAACGAGACAACGAGAAAACGAACCAGGGCCCGAAAACACGAGAACACGACCCATGGGCAGAGAAAACGAGACAACCAACCAGGGCACGAGAAAACGGAACAAAAACCCAGAAGCCGAGAACATGAGACCATGAACCAGGGTCAGAGAAAACGAGATAACGACCCAGGGGCCGAGAAAACGAGAAAACGAGAAAACAAACCAAAGCCCGAGAAAACGAGACCACGACCCAGAGAAAACGAGACCACGACCCAGGGACCGAGAAAACGAGAAAACGATAAAAGGAATCAGGGTTCGAGAACACGAAGCTACAAACCAGGGGCTGAGAAAACGAGGAAGCGAGAAAACAAACCAGCGTCCGAGATATCGAAACCACAGCCCAGGGGCCGAGAAAACAAGAAAACGATACAACTAACCAGGGTCCGAGAAAGCTGGACCACGACGCGAGCCGAGAAAACAAGAAACGACAACACGAACCACGGTCAGAGAAAGCGAGACGACGACCCAGGGGCAGATGAAACGAGAAAACAAGAAAACGAACCAGGGTCAGAGAAAACCGAACCACGACCCAGGGGCAGAGAAAACGAGGAAACGAACCATGGCCCGAGAAAACCAAACCACGATCCAGGGGCAGAGAAAACGAGATGAGATCACGAACCAGGGCCCGAGAAAACGAGACCACGAACCAGAGAAACGAACCCAGGAGCCAAGACAAAAAGAAAACGATAAAACCAAACGGGGTCCGAGAAAACGATACCACAACCAAAGGACAGGGAAAACGCAAAAACGAGAAAACAAACCAGTGCCCGAGACAACGAAACCACGACCCAGGGGCCAAGAAACCGAGAAAACGAGAAAACGAACCAGGGTGCAAGAAAACAAAGCCACGACCCAGGACACGATAAAACAAGAAAACAAGACAACGAAGCAGTGTCAGAGAAAACGAGACCACGACCCAGGGGCAGAGAACACGAGAAAACAAGACAACGAACCAGGGGCCGAGAACACGAAACAAAAACCCAGGGGCAAAGAAAACGAGAGAACGAACCGGGGCCCGAGAAACCGAGACCACGACCCGACCCAGGGGCCGAGACAACGATAAAACGAAAAAAACAACCAGCGCCCGAGAATACGAGACCACGACCCAGGGGCCGAGAAAACGAGAAAACGAGATAACGAACCAGGGCCAGAGAAAACAAAGCCGCAATCCATGGGCCGACATACGGAGAACACGAGATCAAGGGTCCGAGAAAACAGAAATCGAACCAGGGTCAGAGAAAACGAGACCACGACCCAGGGGCCGAGAATACGAGAAAACCAGACAACTAACAAGGGATCGAGGAAAAATGGCACCACGACCCAGGGGCCGACAAAACAAGAAAACGAGATCACGAACCAGGGCCAGAAAAAAAAAAAAAAAAAAAAAAAAAAAAAAAAAAAAAAAAAAAAAAAAAAAAAAAAAAAAAAAAAAAAAAAAAAAAAAAAAAAAAAAATCCGAGAAAACGAAACATCGAAAAACGAACCGGGGCCCGAGAAACCGAGACCACGACCCGACCCAGGGGCCGAGAAAACGAAAAAACGAGAAAACCAACCAGCGCCCGAGAAAACGATACCACAACCCAAGGGCACAGAAAACGCGAAAACCAACCAGGGTCCGAGAAAACACGACCACGACCCAGGGGCCGAGAAAACGGGAAAACGATAAAAGGAATCAGTGCCCGAAAAAGCGAGACTACGAACCAGGGGCCGAGAAAACAAGAAAGCGAAACAACGAACCAGGGTCAGAGAAAACAAGACCACGACCCAGGGGCCGAGAAAACGAAGAAACGAGTAAACGAACCAGGCCCTGAGAAAATGAGACCACGACCCAAGGGCCGAGGAGATGAAAAACGCGAAAACGACCCACGATCCAGGGGCAAAGAAAACGCGAAAACGGGAAAACGAAGCAGGGTCCGAGGAAACCACGACCCAAGGGCCGAGATCACCAGACAACGCTTGGATCGAGAAAGCGAGACAACACGACCCAAGAGCCGAGAAAACGAGAGAACGAGAAAACGAAGCAAGGTCAGAGAAACGAGACCACCACCCGGGGGCCGAGACAACGATAAAACGACAATACGAACCAGCGTCCGAGAAAAACAAAACCACGATCCAGAGGCCACAAAAACGAGAAAACGAGAACACGAACCAAGGTCCGAGAAAGCACAACCACGACCCAGGCGCCGAGAAAACGAGAAACCGAAAACACGAACCAAGGTCAGAGAAAGCGGGACCGCGACCCAGGAGCCGGAAACACGAGAAAACAGGAGAACAAACCAGGGACCGAGAAAACGAGAAAACGATCGAATGAATAAGGACCCGAGAAAACGAGACTACGAACCGGGGGCCGAGAAAACAAGAAAACAAGAAAACGAACCAGGGGTCGACGTTATTGTCCAATGCGTTCTCTAGCGCTGCGGTGCGCACCTGTCGCCAAGGATTCTGCCATTTTGCCAGAGCCCCAGAAGGGAGGGAAAGGGGGGCGTAGCTTCGGAAGCCCCCCCCCACCCTTTGCAAAGGAGGGGGGAGGGGAATAGCTTGAAGCCGCCCCCCCTGTGCCCAGACCAAAAAAGAAGGAGGGGGGTACCTTCCGAAGCACCCCCCCCCCTTGAAAAGGGATGCCCGGGCTCACCTTCTGCTCCGGAAAAAAGGGGGAGGGAATGGAGAGGGGTAGCTTCGAAGCCCCCTCCTGCAGGTTCACCGATAGGTGTCCCTGAATAAGTGTTGATGCAATGTCGTCAACTCTTTCTAGGTCCGTGGATCTCAAGCTCTCTTTTACCTCAGCACGCGCGAAGCCAAATATGTATATCTCTCCTCGCCGCAAGCGTTGGTCTGCACGCAGTCCGGGTATTCTCCAGATAGCCAGCCCTCGAATCTATCCCAGGGAAATCTCTTTGTCTGAATATTCTGATATGCAATCTCGATAATCTGGCTGGCTCTCTCTGGAACCAGCAAGTAATTGTCTGACCGCCCAAAAGGCGGCTCAAGGGGTCCCTAAGCCACCATGATTACGGATAACTGCAAATAACACTCGTCTCGCACTTACGGAAACGAAACGGACACGATTGAGTTCGCATCCCCAGAAATCTTTGTTGCAGCTACTCCATGGAAACTGCTTGGAGCCTCGAAACGTCCGCACCCGCTCTGGCGCGTCTCAGAAATAAAACACGCAGTAGAACAGGCCATAAGACAGGCAACAGGACAGGCAACTGCAGCATAGCGGCGTCAGCCATAGGATGTAGGTTCACTCACTATCATGTTATCGTCATCATTGCCATCACCATCTGCTGCATCTGGTAACGACACTCCCACTTTCATGAATGCCATCTTGATGAGGCCAGGGATATCCTTGTTGTTTTCGAACCTGCTCATCCCGCGCTCCTTACGCTTCCTGGCACTGAGCTGCTCGTCGTCGCCTACCCGCGCCCAGCTCCGCGTCTTCACGTACAGGTCGATGGGCCCTGTAGCTGTCGTCTTTGTCAAGCTGTCGGCCAGGTTGGCCTCGGAGTGGCACCGCCGCACAATCAACTCTGTCTCGTTGATGCACTTCTCGAAGGCCATCAGCTCGAGCGCCGTCCGCTTCTCGGCCAGGCTCTGCATCTGCACCTGCTTGGCCAGACAGTCGTAGATGCTCTCAGCGCCCACGCGCAGGCACGACCGCACCTGCTTCACGCCCTCCAGCATCGGCTTTGCCGTCTTGCTCTCGCTCGCGGTTCCCACGGCCACGACCGAAACAAAACCGTTCAGCTCGGCCCACATCATTCTTACCTTGAAAAGCTCGTCCTCTGTCACTGTCAGTGCCTGAGCCTCGGCCGCCAACGAACTCCTGGCCACGCGCTGTAGCTTACCACTGCGATGCGAAACCCAGCCAACTGGGGCCCGCTTGCCGTTCAGGATGTCCGCTGGCGCAATCCCGATCACAGATCCTCCTGTCGAGGGCCCGTCTGGTCAATTCGCCCAGGCTGCATCACTCCAGCCTACGACCACTCCTGCTCCCTCGAAACTCTCGAACTTCAGCTGGTAGCCGTGAAGGCTCTTCATCTGTCTGATCAGCTTGTTGATCCCGAAGAGCGTCTCCACTGTCGCCGTCGGTCCACTGCTCTGATATATTGAGCACTGCGCCTGATATTTCGGCATCGTCTGCGTCGCCACCCACTGGATCTCGCCCAGTGCCCCCCGAAGCATCATCATCTCCTTATCCGTCAGCTTCTGGTCCCGTTGTTTGCGACGCCCCTGTCCGATGTTGATCTCGGTGATGTTGTCGATGAACTCCTTCTGGTGCATGGTGATCTCGCTGCTGGCCGTCTGCATGACCGACAGCCCGGTCTGCTTGAAGCGTCCTTCCTCCCATGGAGTCCAGCGGAACGCCTTCTGCAACTTCACCTCGATCTCTCGCCATCGAACTCCACCATCTCCGGCGATCAAGAAGTCGCCCACGTGTGTGCCAACTACCCCGAACACGTTGTTGTTCTCGTCGCTGAAAACCCAGACGCACGGGTCAGACACGCATCGTTGGCCACCGAGCTGCTCCATCAGGGTGTCCACGCTTTCGTACCACGACTTTGGTGCTTGACATAGTCCGTACACTGCCTTCTTTAGTCTCACCGCTGTCCCTCCAGGTACTCCGAACTCCTCCGCCAGCTCACCGTTGGCCTCGATGTAGGTCGGCTTGTCGTCTGGCATCCCTTTCCTTGCAGGAAAGCAGCCTTGACGTCCCCCTTCTTCAGCTTCCACTTCTTCATGGCCGTCAGCTGGAAGATCATGTTCCGAGCTCTCCTGGTCATGGTCGGCGATGCCACTGGCTCTTCTCCTAGCCGAGGATCTTGATATCCCAGCACTACCAGTCTCGCCTTTGCTCGGCTGCCTCCTGTCGCTTCGTCCTTCTTCCAGGTGAGTACCCAGCGCGTCTTCAGGACGTCCGACGACGTCGGCTTGATGCGCGGCGGTAACCTCTCCAGCACGTCGTTGGCGATCCAGTCTCTCACCTCGACCAGCTTCGCCCCCTTCATCAGACTCTTCTGCTCGTCGGTCATGTGCATGACACTTGCCTCAGACCTTCCTTTCTTCATCGCCTTGGTGATGTACTGCTCCGGCTGCCTCGTGAACTTGTTCATACTGTTCGCGTCGAACGCCTCGAGCGCTACCTCGATGTAGTCGATCCCCGTCGGGATCTCCAGGTCCCCCTGGATCTCCGTAGCAGCCCATGCCGCCACGTCGAAGTTCTCCCAGTCGAGCTTGTCCCAGTCCATCTGGTCACCGTCCGCGATCTTGTCATTGAAGAAGGCACTGTAGCTCCTCAGTGCTGGTCCGAAGTTGGTCCGCATCCTGACCCCCCTCTTCGTCTTCTCGAACACGTCGGTCTTGACATTTCTCTTCTCGACGATCCGTCTTTTGAGATCTGCTCCTCCTGCAATTGTCTGTTTCGTGTTCTTTACCTGCTCGCTCTCGATGTCATCCATTGACGGCTGGTCTTTCCCATTGTCCCCATGGGTTTCCGGTACCTGCTCCACGACCATCTTCTTCGCCTTCTCATGGATCACCTCCTTGGCGTTCTGGTATACCTTCATCTCCTCTGGCTTGTCCGTGATGGGAAACAAGTAGGTCCTGCCAGTCCAGCGTCGTCCCATTGACCTCGTAGACTTCCCATACACGTTCCAGTTGTCGTCCTTGACCGTCTCCTCGGATCCGTCCTCATACCTGATCACGGTGATCCTTTCCATGGTCGTCTTTTCCGGTTTGGATCTGAAGCCTCTTGGCGTAAACAACGCCACTCTCGGTCGTAAATGTACTCTGATGTGTGCAGGTCGTCCTTCGAACTCACCTTCTTCCCAGTGGTTCCCCTTGTCTCCGTCTTCTGGTGCACGAGCTGTGGCCTCCGGTGTATAGGTCTCCTCATTCATCGGCGCGTCCTCTTTGTCCACGGAAATCACCTCCCCCTTGTTGAGACTCTCCAGTCCTTCCACGAATGTCCAGGGTGCGTGCTTTTCCTCGAAGAACATCTCTTCTTCTCTTGGACTTGCCGCTCGTAGTTGTTCGGGTGCACACCTCCACAGCCTCGACCCCATCACGACCCATACCTTTCTGGATTGAACGAGCGTCCCGTCGCTTGTCTTGGTCGTCTGCACCCCGAGGATGGTACCTGGTCCAAACCATCTGCCCTTGTCAATCCGATGATGTCGTGGTCCTGCTGGTGCTGGTCGTTTAGCCTGCTTGCCACATCTCAATGCACATACAGGCATCCCAGGATACAGGCGTTGTGGTCGTTGATCTCGTGCTGCTGCTGCTGCTCTCGTCTGCTGCTGCTTGAGAATCCGCTCGCCAATGATCTTTGATGCCAGCACCAGCTTGGACAGGTTCTCCATGTAGCTCTGGTTCGTGCACTTCACGACGTCCAGGCGATCCTCCTTCTTGAGAGTCCCTGACCAAGTCTTGTCTCGCCCGCAGGCCCATTGGCTCGGACTGTATCCATCGACTCTCTCGACCGTGTTGTGTGCCTCCACCGCCGCATGTACAGCTGCCTCCAGGTCGGTCTCATGATCACGATGCATGGCCTTGGCGCACTCGAAGACCGTCTTGATTGCACGCTCCGCTATGCCATTCTGCCAGTGAGCCTGGATGGCACACGGATCCACCTGCACTCCTTCACCTGCAATGCTGTCATAGAACTCGTGTGACACGAATGCTCCTTCCGGATCGAGCCTCAGTACGCTTGGCATGCCATGCCGATCTGACCAATGTCCTCTGAACGCATCCAGCAGCTCCTTGGCGGTGCAGTTCCTCGACTCCTGAGCGGGTATTGAGAAGATCTTGACCGCCAACGTCAGCTTACTCGCCTCGCCCACGATCACAAGGTACTTCCGCTTGATCTGGTCGTTGCCGACGATCTCCTTCACGCCGATGCCGACCACCTGCCATAGATCTCGAGCTGGCTCGAGTACCGCTGCTGGTCTCGGTCTTGGTATCTGATTCTCAATGCACGAGCTGCACTTGATCTGCTTCACGGCTGCGATTGTCGTCGCTGAAGCCCCACGTCTTCGCAGGATCCTGATCATCACCCTCTGTGGTCGATGTCCAGTATTCCGATGCAGCCGCATCGCTGCTTTCATTAACTCATTCTGCTTCAGCGACGGCAGGTCGTTCCATTGTTGTTGCTCGTCGCTTGTCAGCTCTAGCTCCCTCTCATGGTCGAACATATCCTTGTTGTCGTTCGCCAGGGCTTCCTCCTGTCTCAGCTCCTCGATCATGCCCATCAGCTTCGGCGGTTCCACGATATTCCGCCAGGTGGTCCTTGCCATTCGTGCGGGGTATTTGCCCGATAGTGTAGCATCCTCCCCACAGCATTCTGCATGTCCGTGCCCTTGGGGATCTGGGCAGCGTTTGCCACTCAGGGCCGTTGCGAGCTTCTTCCTGCTGGTCCACAGCGTCCACGGTTTGTATATCGGCTCGCCCTTGGTGTTGACCACCCCGACCTGGCACCCGTCGAAGTTCACCTTCTCCATGCCCAGCTCACCAAAGAACTCTATCAGCTCCGGGAAGTACTTCCAGCCATGGCAGTTACGTGGCCACTCGAAGTGCACGTCCCCGCCATTGTCCTTGACAATCCTGCTCACTTCCATGAAGTGATTCACAATCTTCTTAAGGTTCTTCTTTCGTGCTTCGAGCTTCTTCCAGTACTGGCCATCCTGTCTGCCGATGTAACCGTTGTGAAGCGCGCTGACGGCTGTGCACGGTAGGCTTCCCCAGATGTCTGCTCCAGGGTTTTTCACCGCCAGGTTCTTGGCCAACTCCAGTCCATGCTTCGTGCTGAGATCCGCGTCCTTCCGCGTGATCCTGATGATCTCGGCGTCCTCGCGTTCCTCCGCGACCTTCCCGAGCTGGCTGTCCTCCTCCGTGCAGAACTCGATCAGCTGTTTCACGTAGAGGTCTGTCGCCATCCCAGCTTCTGTCACCTGCTCTAGCACCCAGCTGTAGTCCTTCAGGTTAATCTCCTCCTTGTGGTACTCGACGTCAATCCCGAACGCGATGACGTCGTCGTCCCCTGAGGGGACGTCTAGGTCGGTTCTCAAGGACCCACGGGCTCCCCAGCCTGGGGAGACTCCTTCTTCTTCCTGCGAGTCGGTGGGTCCGTCCTCCGCTTGGTGCTGTCGCGCATCTGGTCGAACATCATGTCGGCCTTGCTCATCTGATCGGTGCTCGGGCACGGCGTCTCCTCCTCCTCTGATCTCCGGCCTTCTCGAATGAGTCCTCCGAAGACACCTCTTCGATCTTGGTCCGGCTCTCTCTCTCTCTCTCTCTCTCTCTCTCTCTCTCTCTCTCTCTCTCTCTCTCTCTCTCTCTCTCGACGTCGCCTTCTCCTTGGTGACCTTCTCCTTCGTCACTTCTTCGATCTTGATCTTTCCCACGGTCGGTCCCAGAGCTCCCTTCTGCCTGTACCTGCCCGTCGCCCCGTGCTTCGGGATGTACAGCATGACCAGCTCGCATCTCACGCACTTGTAGCTCACCTTGTATCCGTTGGCGTGCCTCGCCAGCGGGTGTGTCGTGTCGTGCTCGCCGTAGCAGGGCTTGCCCGTGTAGCGATCGTCTTTCTCGTTGGCAGCCTCCGCTCTGTCCCAGTCCAGTCGTAGGTCCCGACGATCCAGTGTCATCCATTCGCCGATGGTCCGCTTGCCCCATCGCTCTGGATCGGTCTGTCGTCGCTGTCGGTCTCCACTGCCCCTCCGATGTCCTGAACCACCGTCGAGGCCTTGGTCCTTCTTGATGTTGCGGTGCTTGTTGCTGTCGATCGGGACGTCGGCTGCGGGCGTCGAAGCCGCCGCTGCCGCCCCGGGCATCGCCCCTGATGGCCTTGACCCGTTTGGCGTTGATCCACTGAAACCTGGATCTTGAGCCACCACGTTGCGGATCGCAATCAGCATCACCGCCACCATCATTCATGATTATCTGAGGTACTTTGCATTTCTCGTGTAGGACATCAGTTACTTTCATCTCTGGGGGCTTTGGAGTCTTCTCGAACCCATTCGAGACACTCTCAGGCCTCTGAGATCCCCTGAAAGAAGTCTCACACGTATCGGTAGTCACGTACTTCGATCGTGTCGGTGTGGTCTGGATCGCCGAAAATCTCCGAAATCGGGTCGAAGTACTCGCAGTCCTTGATCGAGCTGTCGTTCGTGTCGGACTCGCACATGTACTCGAAACCCGTTCCCGCTCGGAACTCGTCGGTCTTATTTCCAAACCCGTGCCCACGAAATCCTCAGTGGTTTCTGTAATGAAATTCACATCCTCGGAAGTCTCAAACGGTGCCCTCTTGCTCTCGGTCCCCTCCTCTGCTCTCACTGTCCTGGTAGGTCCTCCAATCCAGTGACGTGATGCTGGCTTTGTTTTCCTGAAACCAGCACCGCAGAAGGAGGGGCGCTGTCCCTATTCAGGGTTCGCGGCTGGATCGGCCGCCGCGACCCTCGCAGTGCCGAGAGCCTGCTGTAAATCCTCGAGCTTCTGCTTGAAGTCCCCCCTGTCAGTGTAGTTCACCTTCGCGTCGTAGAGGTCCTTCGTCATGTCGATGCACAGATGTCCCGTCGAGATCCGCTTGAGCTTCGCCACCTTGTTCTTCGTGATATTGATGAAGCAGGCGATCCCCGTCTCGAAGTCGATGATCGCTCCAGCACGCTTCAGGAAATCCACTGACCCCAGCAACGGCACGTAGCGGCCCCCTTGGTGTTCAGCGCGTAGCCCGACACGCTACCTAGATTGCCGTTCGCCTGCAGCGGGAGGTTCGTCCGGCACGAACACTGCTCCGCGTCGCCGTTAGCGAACCCGAACTTCGGTCGATCTGTCACATCGACCTTCACGTTGCTCGCGTCGATTCCTGCCTGCTGCTGCTTCTCGATGATCTTCTCGAGCGCCACGATCGACCCGAACGTCTTCGTCGCTCCGCTGTCGAGCACCATGCACCCCTCCGTCTCGTCCGCGAGACCGGCCAGCGCGTGCTCCACCTCGAACTCCGTGTAGGCCATCTCCAGGTCGTTCTCCTCGAGCTCGTCGTCGTTGGCCTCCCAGTTCGCGAAGCTGAACGCCAGCGCTCCAACCTGAGATGCTCGTCCGCGTGGCTGCTCCTTGTTTCGATTCTCCGGGTTCTTCGGGCAGTCGGCCTTCCTGCGCGGTCTGCTACAGATGAAGCACGGCCCTCCTTGGCCCTTGCCGCCTGTCTTGCCCTTGCCCTTGCCCTTCTGAAAGAACCCTCGGCTTTGCTTGATATCTTTCACCACGGCCCGCGCTTGTGCCAGCGTCCTCTTCTGGTTCTTGACGTCCTTCTTGGCTCCGGCGATGACCGCCAGTGCCTCCTCTGCCTCCGCGCGTTCCTCCTCGTCCAGACCTTCGAGGTCGAATTCGCCCTCGTCCCAGTCGATCTCCGCGTAGGCTTCGTATGTCGTCTTCCGGGTCGTAGTCGTCTGGAGCCTCCACCTGGTCATCTTCATCTTCTCCAAACACTCCTAGTGCTCGTCCACGGCCAGGTTTGCGCGGGAATATGTCTCTCTTCTTGTTGTGCGCGTCGTGCTCCTTCAGGTCCACGTCTGCCCACTGGCCCCGCAGCGCTGCCTCGATGTTCTTCAGATTCAGCGAGTTCTTGGCTGACGACAGGACTCCCGCGCGCTCTTGAGCATTCAGTCCGGCTCGTTGTAGTAGCAGCCAGCCCGCCATCACCGACGGGATCAGCGTCTCGCGCGCCTCTGTCGCCACCTCCTTCAGCGCCTTGATGTCGGCGTCGTCATCCTCCAGGTCGAAACGTGCCATCAGTGAGCACAGCGCATCCGTAGCCTTTTCCTTCAGCGTCATCTTCTTGTGTGCCTTCAGCGATGTCGTCGCCTGTGGCCAGGTCCAGCCAGCTGACCCCGTCGGTGAACTCGACCACCAGCTGCTGCCATACCACCAGCTACCCTTCCAGTAGCCGTCGTTCTCGTCCTTCCAGCTGCCGTCGTCCTCTGCGCCTTCATTTTCGCCTTCGGGGCCTTCTCGTTCGCGAGTGGACTCCAGCGTCACGGACTCTGTCTTCTCCTCGGGCCGCATCTTCTTGGCTAACTTGATCTCTGTCGTAGTGTCCTTCTCGTCAATTCGCCTGAAGCTCTGGTCCAACTTATCTGCCACGATCCTGCTCCTCTGAGCGTAGGCCTTCATGCCCTCGTTGTTCCTCCGTCGCAGCGTGAACAAATATTCCTTCAAGTACTTCGCGGCCTCCGGTATGGGTTCGTCCATGAGCGTCTCGTCCAGGAACTCTAAAAGGATCTTGTGGCCTCCAGTCTTTTCCAGCAGCTCTCGTCCTTCATCTGAAACCTCTTCGAGCGCCTTCCATGCTTCTCCTGTGAGAGCTGCCGCCAGTTTCGCTCCTGCCACTTGTTTGTCTCGATGTGAAAGACCAGCCACATACCATTTCACACGCTCTCGATACTCCTGGGATCTGGTGACGTCTCCATCCCACGTAGGTACCTTCTTGCCGTCGTCTCGAGATTTTCCCATCTTTGCCGGCTGTCCAGGTATTGGAGCCAACCGGCTCCGCTACCAATGCAGGTTCACCGATAGGTGTCTCTGAATAACTGTTGATGCAATGTCGTCAACTCTCTCTAGGTCCGTGGATCTCAAGCTCTCTTTTACCTCAGCACGCGCGAAGCCAAAAATGTATATCTCTCCTCGCCGCAAGCGTTGGTCTGCACGCAGTCCGGGTATTTTCCAGATAGCCAGCCCTCGAATCTATCCCAGGGAAATCTCTTTGTCTGAATATTATGATATTCGATCTCGGTAGTCTGGCTGGCTCTCTGGAACCAGCAAGTAATGTGTCTGACCGCCCAAAAGGCGGCTCAAGGGGCCCCTAAGCCACCATGATTACGGATAGCTGCAAATTACACTCGTCTCGCACTTACGGAAACGAAACGGACACGATTGAGTTCGCACCTCCCCCCTTTAGCCAGGGCCCCCTTCGTTTAGAAACCCTTACAGAAGGGAGGGGGGGGGAGTTTCGGAAGCTCCCCCCCCCTTTTGAAAGGGAGGGGGGAGGGAGGTAGCTTGAAGCTGGGGCCCCCCTGTGTCCAAACCAAAAAAGAAGGGAGGAAAAGGGTAACTTCCGACACCCCCCCCCTTTGAAAGGGATGCCCGGGCTCGCCTTCTGCTCCGGAAAATGAGGGGGGGGTAGCTTCGACGCCCCCCTCCAAAAGCCTGGGCCCCCCTCGCTTAGAAACCCTTGCAGGAGGGAGGGGGGAGGAGGGGTTCGGAAGCCCCTCCCCCCCTTTTGGAAGAGAGGGGGGGGGGCTTGAAACTGGGGCCCCCCCGTTTCGTATTCCCGGCACTGCGGGCGCGCTCTTTCAGATGTATCTAGCAATCCACTTGCAAGCGTGGTCACACAATTCTCCGTCACGCAGGATCACCAGAAGAGCATGATTCATTGGGAGCAAGAAGCCACCGTCATGATCCTGCCCACCGAACAATGACAAGAACTTAGTCGGTGGGCCACGCTGCTGGCGCTAAAACTGGAGAAGCACACGTCGTGAATATATGTGCATGGGAGCATGGTGAAATACTCGTACAAACGCGACGAGATGAAGGGGGCGATGGCGAGCAGCGCCCTCGGAAAATATTATGTCGAATTATATCGCAATGCTCTTACACGCGTGCACAAAACTCTTCCGTCGCGCAAGATAGTCCACAAATCATGGATAACCGGGAGAAGAACTGAGATGATCACGCCCACTGGCGGAAAAAATATAATAATGGCGCTGAAGGTGTCGTCGAACAAATAATGTTAATCCACACCATTAAAAATTCACTTTAGTCTCCAGGCCAACATGGCTATTTTTCTGTTGTCGGAAACGCTGGGCAAACGTGCGTTAATTTCAAAATCCAATAAGCGGCAAGTAAGGGTTCACTTTAGCTTCCAGGCCAACGGGGTGATTTTTCGACCGCGGCGAATTACGTGTCAACAGTGGACAAATCGCCTTGTTGGCCTCGGAATTAAGATACACTCCTACTGGTGACCAACCAGATTTCGGGTGACCCGCCCACGCGTGTTCCATGGTTTTTCCAAATCACCCAAGGCGTCCACAAAGTTTCATAGGTTGCCCCCGGTTGTCCATCGCTGTTCCTCAGTTTCAAAAAAAAAAAAAACGTCCTAAACCCACCCTGTCCTCGACCCAGAGACGACAGACAGACGACGGCGGTGGGAATCACAGGTGATACCTCGAGCCTCACAAACCTATCCAGTGCCAGGGCACCAACGTTCCAGCCTCTCCACTGCAGTAGAATGTATCGCGCTGACTCTGATTCAAATATATATAGGAAACTGCGACCTGTATATCAACTAGTAAGACTGACGGCGGGAAAGAAACAGCAAGGCAAACATGCAGACTCTGGCATGATGCTCAGAAGTCCCTCTCCCCCCCCGCCATCACCGCATGAGCACGCCTCCTAGCAGCCCCTGCCTGGGGCTCAGGCGTCTTGCGGCAATGCTTCCGCTCGGCAAAAGCTGGCCCTCGTGCGCCCCTCGGGCCGGCCGAGAAGGGGGGATAGAAAAGGGGGGGCTTGAGAATCAGCTCACGTAGCTGATCTTCCCGGCGCCTCCCGGCGCCGGAGGCGCCCATGTATCGAAGAATGGGCCCCATCGGTGGCGCCGAAACCGGCTGCGTGCAGCAGATTTCGTAACCCCCCCTTCCCTCTCCCCCCCTCTCGTCCGACCCGAGCCCCCATGGGGTGGCAACGGCCCCGTGGGAGGGCCTCGCCACGGCGACGTGTGCCCCCAACGAGGCGGCGCATGGGCCGCGATGTCAGCGCCAGGAGCCAGCCCCTGGGCGTGCCGGGCCGGGCCTCCAGGGGACCCCTCTCCAAGGAACCAACAAAAGGCGTACGCGCCCGAGCACGCACAAGAATACGGCCTCCCACTCCGCAAGGCCAGACTCGTGATGTCAGCGTTCGCGCAGTGCGTGCTTTCGAAACCAGCGCGGATTTTATGTACGTGTACGTCCTCCTGTCGCTTGTGACTCCCGTTCAGGAATCTGGGGTGCGCTTGCTGGGCCCGGCCTTTGATCAGAGCTGGGGTAGAACGAGAGGAATGACGCTGCGATGCGATTGGCTCAGGGTGCGCCCAAGGACTCCTGGAGTGTCTACGGCAAGTTCGTGTCGTGACGACCGCGGCGCTGGATACTGACACCGAGTGGCTCGTTCAACCTCGAACGATCGGCGGCTTTTCCGTCGCCGGATCGTTCCATGTTCGCCGACTCTGGGCCACCGGCGGCTGTCAACCTTGCACGGCCGCGGCGGGGTCACTGCCGCGTCGGGGCACGGCACGACCCTACAACAGAAGGCCTCGCGTCTGGGGACCGCGCGGGAAAACAGGAAGACCTGGAAATATGGCGACCTGGCGCCGCCTACGCGGACACACCGCATGGAGAAGAGGGCGCTTGCGTGCGGCCCTGCATGGGACATTCACGCGCGTCTGCCTGCGCAACCGACTCCGTTATCTTCCGTGGCTCGCTGCATGCGAACAAGGATGCCGCCACACGGCTGCGCACGCCCAGTGAGACAACAGCGCAGTGAAAACTGTACGCAGGCCCTATCGGCGAGATGAGTCGACGAGCTCCGCGCTGTGCGAATCAGAACGTCGCCAAGCAAACCGGGGACCTCACACGAGCCGACATGCGATAGAAAAAAGTGGAAACGATGTTGTTGTTTCATCGTGTCTGGTGACAACCATTGCCCTGGGCGGGTTGAGGCACGTCGGGGCGGGGGTGCGCTGCGATCGCCAGAGAAAGCGCGCGATCACCAACATGTGTGAGGAGGGTCCAGGCCCCCCTCTCCCCCTGCATACGGGGAGCCTGGGTAACGACCGTTACGCGCCAGAGGAAGAAACCACATAGCGGGCCCGGCGAAAGGGGGGCATAGCAAAAGGGGGGGGTGAGACTCAGCTCGCGTATAGCTGACTTTCCCGGCGCCAGGTATCGAGGAATGGGCCCGGCGGCGGGGCCGAAACCAGCTGCATGCAGCAGATTTCGCCCCCCCCCTCTCCCTCTCCCCCCCTCTACGTTCGGCCCGAACATACCTGGGCGATTGAGGACCGATCATCTCGCCCTGAGATGCTCCCCCCTAAGGGTGCCCATGGTGGCTTTCGGGCGATAGCTCGGGGGCCTCCGGCGGCCGCTCGGGACGACCCGTGCAGCCCCAGGCCGGCCTCGGCAAGGCGCAGCTGCTGAAGCGCATGCCGAGGCTGGGAAACCACCGAGAATCGGGCCGGGCGAAAGGGGGGCATAGCCAAGAGGGGGCCTGAGAATCAGCTCACGTAGCTGATTTTCCCGGCGCCTCCCGGCGCCAGAGGCGGCCATGTATCGAGGAATGGGGCCCTCGGTGGGGCCGAAACCAGCTGCATGCAGCAGACTTCGTCCCCCCCCCTTTCCCAATCCCCCCCTCGTTTGGCCCAGGAGAACCGACGAAGACGCACGAACACCCAGTACCTCGAGCCTATCCCTCCTATGTCAATCTCAACCTTAGGACGCATCACTATCGTGACATGCTCGACTGCTCCCAGGCCGAAGATAGGAGCCTCCCAGATGAAGTCCGAGCAAATGGGGTCGGAGGGTCGCGCAGCATCGGCGATGCCTCGGCGATGTCGGCCAAACACCGGCGACGTCGACATGGAACAAATCTGGCTCCACTTCGAGCAACATCGTCGACTGATCGGCGACGCTGGGCGATCCTCCGACCACATCCACTCGGACCCAATTCGGGAGGCCTGGAATCGCCAACAATGGGAAAAGAACTCGTGGGCCCGCAGTGGCATTTTGGGGCTGTTAACGGTCACTGTCTAGCAATCCTCAATCCCCCTGGTTTGTTGCCTCCCCCCCACTACCAATGCGGCGCGGTCCTTGGAACCCATCCAATCGGACCCCCTTCTGCGGGCTAGAGTTGTATCCATATCCACTGCGTCTTCGAATTTCGGGCTCCCTCCCCAGAAAGCACAGGCGCAGTGGATATGGATGAGAGTCTGGCATCTATGGATCAAAAATCTGGACCTTCTGGCGCCCCTTAAAACAAAAGCCAATACGCAACGGATGTTGGGGAAACTAAACAGTACAAGTGCGGCCACTCCCTGGACCTCTCCCGGGTTGCAATCGGTTCGAAGCGAATCCAACGGCCACGAGGGCCTCCCACACGGCCCGAAACGGGGAAACCGAAGGGAAGTGGTATGGATACCTCCTCCTCCTGAAACATGGATACGCAACGTGCCCGCACGTTTGGGAGGCCTGGGGCGGCTGGCAAGAGCCTTGGAGGCCTGCGGCGCCCCGCAGTTCCAGCGGTTCCTCGGCGTGGCGGGCGCGGAGGCCTCGCAGGCGCGCGCGGCGCCGCGGCGGCCGCGGCCGCTGGCGGCGTGCGGCGTCGCGCGCTGCGCGGCGGCCCGCGGGCCGAGGAGAAGGAGGAAGAGGAGGAGGAGGAGGAGAAGGAGGAGGAGGAGGAGGAGGAGGAGGGGGAGGGGGAGGACGAGACCCGCCGATCTGATTGTTTCAATTCGCGGCCCCAGCACTTCATGAGAGCTGGAAGGGCCACCGCCACCAAAACTCCATGGAACGCCGCTCCCGAAGGCCACCCCTCCGAGCTGGCGGGTTCTCTCGGGGGGCGCGCCCAAACAGGGGTGCCACCAGCTCGGGGGGGGGGGGGGGCTGCTAGCCCCTCGAGCTGGCGGTGGTAGTTTTAGGTCGGGCCGGTCCCCCATACAGGGGGAATTGGGGCGAATAAGTAAAAAAGAATTTGCAACAATTCGCAAAAAAATGATCAAACATAATCAAAACATCGACCCCTGACGTATTGACTATTTTTGAATATTCTTCCTGTAGAAGGACAGGCCCGAGTTACTAGTAGTTCTCTGTCTCCTCTGGTGAGAAATCCCGACCCGCTCCCCAGGGGCAATTTCTCGTTCCCGAGCCGTTTCTGATGGCCCGGGAGAACGATAACGGCCCCAGGAGGCTGCAGCCGACGAAAAACACCAGGACTGGGAACGACACGTCGTCGGAGATCTGGGACCCCTGGGGCTGGCCCGGCCGCGGCCCCACAACGAAGGGCAGCGTTAAGTGGGGGGGGACCGGCTCAGGGGGGGGAACATCAGCCTGGAACATCCGGTACATCGGCGGTGAATCGGCGATAAGCCTTCGATAGCGAATCCGCATGTTCCATGGTGGGGTGGGCTATCGGCCCCCCTTGTCGGCGATGACTGGGCGATTGGAGTGGGCAATCGCCCCCCCCACCCCCCACCCGAGCGTGTCCCCTCGGGCATCCGGATTGCCCCGAACGACCGCCGGAGGCCCGAGTTTTGGCTCGAAAACTGTTGGAGCGTTGTCAGGGGTGATCGAATCTGGGGGCCCTGAATAGGCCCAGGGGCCGTCAAGAGACGACTCGGGGCGAGAAACTTGCCCTAGGGGTGACGTCCACATCTGGGGGGGCCCACGCGTCGAAAGAATAGAAGAGCAGATGTTTTGGGGGGTGGGGAGGGGCCATCGGGGACGCACTGGCCCAGGTCAGCGCAAACCCAGGTCAGCCAGGGCCGGGGTTGCGAACCGAAGCTGGTCGCGAAATGACACCCGAAGCCGGGCCAGCGGAGGTCGGGGGAGCGGGGCCACCTCCAGGTGGGAATTGGCTGACCCCCTTTAAAACCTAAGCCGCCCTAGGGGGCACCGAGAACGTTTGCATATGGCACCTGGAACTTGTCTGTCTTTGGGCCAGTTGGCCTTGGCGTAGCGCGACCCGGGGCCGATAAGGACTCACCCTCCCCAGGAAGGATGCCCCGGCGAACGTCGCCGCGCGGCGTTGGTTTCAGAATGGAGCCGCGTTGGGCGACGTTGGGGCCATTGGTGTCGTCTTTGAGCCATAACGGACCGTCCTGGAGTTGGATTGGAGCAAACATTGGGTCATGGGTTCATATTGGGCCATGTCAGGGTCGACTCGGCGCTCCGTGGCGCCCCTGGCCCCACTTTGGCGCCACAGGGGCACTATTGGGGTATTGTTGGGGTCCGTGGTGCCACCTTGGGACCATCTTGGGGTCGCGAAATCGCATTGCACTTGTGGCGCGAGATCGCGTTGGGGTCATCATGGGGCCCTGATGGGGTCGCCTTGGAAGCACCGCGGGGTCACAGTGGATCGCGTTTTCGTCGTGGGATCATCCTGGCGTCGCGCTAGGGAGCATCCTGGCGACGACCCTCACAAGCATCGATGTTGTCACCAAGGTCAAAACACCGACCCCGCGCCGCCAGCCAATGATCGCGGTACTTGGCTGCCCCCCCCTCCCGCATAGGATGGCGAGCAGGAGGGAGGTTCGTCGCGGCCCGCGACCACAGTTCGACCCCAAGGCGACCTTCATGTGACACCGCGGTCCTGGGGTGGCCCCTGGACCCTAACGCGACACCAAAAAGACCCCGTGACAAAATGGCGATCCACCGCGACCCCGCGATGGTCCCAATACGACCCCAACAGGACCCTATGATGACCCTAGCTCCGTGGCCCAAGTGCAGTTCCCGAGCGAATCCGCGAAACCAGGATGATCCCAAGGCGGCCTATACGGACCCCGACACGACCCCAATAAAAGCCCTTGTGGCGCTAAGACGGAGCCAGAACCACCACGCGACGCCGATTCGACCCCGAGATGATCCAATGACTCAAATATGGCACCTACGGCCCAAATATGGCCCAATACTGCTCCAATTTGGAATCAATACAAGGATGCCATGCGGCCGCTCTCGTCGAATATTCCTTACTGGGGAAAGTAAGTCCCCATCAGCTCACGGCCGCGCTACGTCGAGGCCAGTTGGCCCAAAGACAGGCGCGTTCTAGGTGCCAGATGCAACTGTTCTAGGTGCCACTTAGGACGGCTTAGGTTCTTTACCGCTCACCCCCGTTTCTTGAACTCCGAAACTCAAAATACGACGAAGCCAAGACAATGTCAGAATCGGACCAAGACAAATGCATCAATAATCTCTGAGATCCGGCGGCTCTGGAGGATGCATCGGGAGCCGCGGACTTCTCAGAGCGCCCTGGAACGCTTCTGGTACGATTTGTCCCTGCCCCAGACCCACCCGAAGAAGGCGTTGAGAGGACCCTGAGATCCGACGTTGCGAAGAAGTCCCACCAGCCCGTTGGGCGACAGGTGGTCTAACGAGGGTCCCTTTCCTCGTCCACAACCCTTCTTCCCTTCGGGGAGGAACCCTCCCCCTCTCCTCTCTGATGTTTTTTTGGGAGGGGGTCACGACGAGGTAGAACGTCGTCCTTTTTCGGCCCCTGGGAGGGCCATTTTTTGCCACCCCTCACGAGGATCGTGGCCCCCGAGGGGGGGACGGCGAATAAAGGAAGCCCTTCTTTTGATCGGTAGCCTCCAAGATGGCCCCAAGAGGGCCTCCAGGGTTCCTAAGAGAGCCCCAAGAGGGCCCAAGGAGCGCCCCCAAAAAACCCAAGAGGCCTCCTAGAGGCACCCGAGAGGCCCCCAAGAGACCCCGAGCGGCCTCAGAGAGCCCAACATGACCTCCGAGATGGCTCAGCTAGCCCAAGCTGGCTCAAGATGGCTCCCAAGGTGCTCCAAACGACCCCCAAACCGCTCCAAGACGGCTCGAGATGGCCACGGAGCCTCCCAAGCCCTCCTTCGCTGTTTGTCTATGCGTGCCTCTTCCTCTCTCCCCCCGTCAGCTCTCACGGGCATCGTTTCTGGATGGGCTGGCGGGGATACTATTTAGTCAGCGGCCGCGGGCGAGCGCGCCGGCGGCGAGTCAGGTCCAAGCGGGCTAAGCAGAGACTAATTAGGCAGGCGACGCGCAAGGCAACAGCTACGCGGCAAACCGAGGCCTCACGCAGCGGCCCAGCGGCAGGGGATGGCGGCTGGTGGGGATACTTTTTAGTCAACGGCCGCGGGCGAAACCGCCGGCGGCGTGTCAAGTCAAAGCGGGTACGCGCCACAGACTCAGCAGAACTGGGGGACCGTACTGCCAGAGTGCGCATGCAAGAGGCCGAGGCGGAAAACTAGGCTGGTGGGGATATATATATATATATATATATATATATATATATATATATATATATATAATATAAGTCGCGGCGGCGGGCCGCGAAGCGCCAGCGGCGGGAGGTCGCGGGCGGGCTACGGCCGCGACTAAATTGCCGAACGCGCGCACTGGTGGGGATATGCGAAGCGTCCAGAATTGCAACATCGAGGAAAATCACGACTGAACCCCTCCCGACACCTGATTTTCCGAGCCGGATCGCTCTGTGATGGTCCTGGGGCCCGAAAACGAGCGAAACCGCCCGCTGTGAAGCAATCTCGACGCCAAGATCTCAGGGGAGGCCCACCGCTGACTGAAGAGGCAGGGCGTCGCGGAGGATCTCCGTCGAAGGCCAGGCCAGGCCTCGGGAACCCGCGGCGGGGTGAGGCGGCCGCGGCGGCGACAGAGCGGCCCCCTCCCGTGCAGAGGCCGCTCATCGGCCGCCCGCCCCGTGGTGCTCACGGCTGGATGGCCCGGGGCCCCGGCCGGCGACCCGAGCCGGCGGTCCGAGCCAGGCCCAGCGCGTGGGGCGGAATCCCCGGGATCTGGGCCTTGCAGCCGTATCACGCAGGCGTTTCCGCCCAGCTTCGTGCACAGGGCCATGGTCAGCGGATGCGCGTCGAGAGATGCAGCAGAAAGATGGAGTCTCGGGCTCTGGCCGTGATGTTTCGCAGGGTATGGGCGGAGACAAACAGACAGACAGACGCCGACAAATCGTTCTGGAGGACGTCCCTCTTGAGAGCACGGCGGTGGCGCTGAGGCACTGGAACACACTGCACTGGATGTAGAGTTGTTGTGCTATGATGTACTGCAGCTGGCGCAACTTGTTACCACACGCTGATCTACAACATGCAACTCAATAATATCAAACATGGGCATGATCACCAATCATAACTGCAACATTGAAAATACCTTTTCGGGTGTCCGCGCGGACTTCCTGGATCGGCGCTTGATGCGCCGACAGGGGGGGCCCGACGACGATCCAGGACCCGAAACTTGCGTGCGCAGCTCCTTGTCCTTCTTCGAGAGCTCTCCTTCTCCGTGGACGGAAGACACACCCACGTCCAGGGCCTGCTCCGACCGCGACCCCGCCGGAACGCTTTTGTCGCGGACGCCCCGCGCGGAACGTGTCCGTGAGACCGCGCATCCAGGGGACCGCGCCCCGGAATCCAGACCCCGAAGGCGTGGACACAGTCACCGTGCTGCGGTAAGGAACGTTGAATAAGGAACGAAGGGGCGTTCCTGGCCACGGGAACCTCGGCCACAAATATACGTTCCCCGACGCAGATCAAAGAACGGCCCGAAAACCGGGGCACCTCCTGATCCCAAGAGCTGTCCTTGCTTCAGCGCCTTGGCCCTTTACAGGTCGCGGACAAGGATGCACTCGCCGCTCGCAGCCTCTGCCCAGACCATGGCCAAGACCGACCTCCTGGCCACCGTCTATACGTGGATCATCCCTGACACAATCGGCGACGGCCAGCACGAACCATGACCAGGATCGGCTCTGACAGTCGGGAAGACGTAACACCTGAATTTGGAAGACACGCATTGGCCTGACGGGGCTCCCAAAAATGACGAGACTCAATCTGAGATTTAACGCGAACTCCCGCTGCAAACATCCCGCGAAAACCGAACTGTCAACTCCAGTATGGGTCTATCCGCGGTACATCGACGATAGGCCCCAAATAGCAAATCTGCCCGGTCCCGGGAAAGGAAGGGCTATCGGGCCCCTATCGGCGGTCAGTGGACCATTGGGGGCCGATGCACTCCTCCCTGAGCCGATCACCCCTGACAGCGATCCAATCAACTTCGAACCATAACTCGTGCCTCCAGCGGTCGTTCGGGACAATCCGGGCAGCCCCCGAACGCTCTCGGAAACCTCTAACCTAGAGCCCGACTTGTGCCCGCCCTAAACTTATCCCCCCCCCCCAAAACGCTGCCCCTGATGGGATGGCGCCCCCGAATCCAGACCGTTTGGGCGCGGACACATACGCTTAAATCGGGCGTGTCCCCCTACAAGGTGATTTTCGACGAAAGATACAACATAGCCAAAGCATGAAAACAAAAAAAAAGCAAAAAATCAAACATATGGACAGATCGTCCCCAGACTACTTTTGGACTACTTTTGAACATTCCCCCTGTAGAAGGACAGGCCCGACTTAAACATACGCCGCTCGTGGCTTCTGCCCCGAATCCCGCTCCTCGTGCCTGCCCCGGGAGGGTGGGGGCGGTGCTGCCTGAGGCCCGCCGAAGGAGCTCCACGTCGCCAGGGAGCTAAACACCGGCTCGGTGTCCTCGTCGCGCCAGGGGGCGGCCCAAGGCAGGATCAGCACGATGAGGGGGAACACTGCGGGGGGGGGGGGAGATTTTGTGAAGATTGAGGTTTCGGGATTCGAGGTTCAAGGATTTGAGCTTCTCAGTTTCAGAATTTTCATGCGCTTTCGTTGGTTCTGGGCGGCCCGCGGCTGTGCCTCGCCGACAGCGTCCGGGGGGTTCCCAGATCGTCCCGAATGGCCGCTGGAGGCCCGAAATGACGCGAAAACCACCAGGGGTCCGGCTCAAGGGGTGGCGGGGAGGAAACATCGACCTGGAATCGGTGATGCATCGGCGATAGATCGGCGACAGGTTCTCGATAGCGAATCCGCACGTTCCTGGGCGGGCTGGGCTATCGAGCCCCCATTGGCGACTGGTGGCCGATGCATCCCCCAAACGTTGACCCTCAAGGTCCCCCGACGCAGGATCAGCATGCAATGGGTCGGATGTTGAGTAGCCGAATCCCCTCGCTTCATTTGGCCTCTGCATGGGGGCACTCACAAGGCCCCAGGACCGACAACGAAGACGATTCAGGATGGAAAGCTTGTCCCGGGCGAATGGGGTCCCACACACGCCAACTCTTCCCCCCACGATTGCCGCCAGACTAGATTGGTTTGGGCCGCGTTCGGCCCTCCTCCGTGATCGGTGTTCCTCCCTTCCTCCTTCTCCTCCTCCTCCTCCCCCTTTTCCTCCTCCTCCTCCTCCTCTTCTTTCTCCTCCTCCTCCCCCCCCCGCTTCGAAAACATAATGTCTTACTATTGCGAAAAACGCGGCCGCCGCGCAAACTCAAAAAGAACGCTGACTACAGGCATCCTTGAAAACGGAATCCTCACTGAAGGAATCCTCCCTACAAGGGAGATTTATAATCAGGAACAGACCATCTGCGACTAGGACAATTTACTAAAATAGCCATCCCTAAAGCACCCTTGAACCACTGATCGCCCCCTTTTACAGGATGCCCAACTGAAGCGGGTCCTGAAGAAATCGGGTCCTGGAAATACCCCGCCGTTCTCGGAACCTCAGCGGGTCCTCCGCGGGCCTTCCACGGGCAACATGCCCAATAACAAGCGCCGTCACATACCGACAGCGGCCGCCATTGAGCGGGCGACCTCTAATTTCACATGGACAGTGTCCGCTGCGACACGGAAAGCGAGCTGCGAGCCGTGCTCAGCGTGGACTGGACCTTCCTATGGCAACTCATGGGAGCCTCCCATGTCACTTTGCTGGTCTTGCGGATCGACGCTAACCGACGCTAGTCGATGCTAAATCTGCGTCGATCGATGCTGGATCGGTGCTTCCTGATAGGTTGCCACACTCTAGGGAACTTCAGAAACGGACCTACGAAAACGCACAAGGTTCCCACGAGTTGCCACCGACAGAACAGTTGTCGGCCTTCGTCCCCGGTCTCTCCGTACGCATACCGATCGTACCGAATGGAGGGGTCGGGCGTTGCTGAACGGGGGGGCGATGGTGAGGAGGGAAAAACGTGCACCTTTCGTTCCCCTCTTGGGCTCCAAGGAGGGGGGGAGACCAGTATGGGAGTTACCTGGAGACCACCTGGGACCCCCCCGACAACAAAATACATAAGCACAAGATAAGAATTTGCTTTGCGGGTTTCTCCCCAAGATCCTACGGGGTGGGAAGTTTTGTTGGTTTTGGGCGGGGGGTCCAGGGGCCAGCGCAAAAAAAACAACAAAAAACAAATCTTGGCGATGGACCCAACCATATGCAGTTACGAATACCGCAAAGCAAGTTGAACGAATGAGAGGGAGCTCCCTATGAGCACACGAAACGTGTGAGGGGTGTGCCGAAATGGGTGCGGTGCCGCCATGCGGACGCAGCCACTGGGGCCCTCGGTGGAGCTCCCTATGGGGCCACGGAACGTGTGAGGGGTGTGCCGAAATGGGTGCGGTGCCGCCATGCGGACGCAGCCACTGGAGCCCTCGGTGGAGCTCCCTATGGGGCCACGAAGCGTGTGAGGGATGTGCCGAAACGAGTGCGGTGCCGCCATGCGAACGCAGCCACTGGGGCCCTCGGTGGAGCTCCCTATGGGGCCACGAAACGTGTGAGGGGTGTGCCGAAATGGGTGCGGTGCCGCCATGCGGACGCAGCCACTGGGGCCCTCGGTGGAGCTCCCTATGGGGCCACGAAACGTGTGAGGGGTGTGCCGAAATGGGTGCGGTGCCGCCATGCGGACGCAGCCACTGGGGCCCTCGGTGGAGCTCCCTATGGGGCCACGAAACGTGTGAGGGGTGTGCCGAAATGGGTGCGGTGCCGCCATGCGGACGCAGCCACTGGGGCCCTCGGTGGAGCTCCCTATGGGGCCACGAAACGTGTGAGGGGTGTGCCGAAATGGGTGCGGTGCCGCCATGCGACGCAGCCACTGGAGCCCTCGGTGGAGCTCCCTATGGGGCCACGAAAGGAATGTGCCATGCGAACTGGGGCCATGGGGCCACAAAAGTGTGAGGGGTGTGCCGAAATGGGTGCGGTGCCGCCATGCGGACGCAGCCACTGGGGCCCTCGGTGGAGCTCCTTATGGGGCCACGAAGCGTGTGAGGGGTGTGCCGAAATGGGTGCGGTGCCGCCATGCGGACGCAGCCACTGGGGCCCTCGGTGGAGCTCCCTATGGGACCACGGAACGTGTGAGGGGTGTGCCGAAATGGGTGCGGTGCCGCCATGCGGACGCAGCCACAGGGGCCCTCTGTGGAGCTCCCTATGGGGCCACGAAACGGGTGAGGGGTGTGCCGAAATGGGTGCGGTGCCGCCATGCGCCCGCAGCCATTGGGGCCCTCGGTGGGGCTCCCTATGGGGCCACGAAACGTGTGAGGGGTGGGAGGAGGGAGGAGGGAGGAGGCGGAGGAGGAGGAAGGAAGGAAGGAGAGGAGACGCGGGGCACCGTCTCTTCTAAACGAGGACCCAACACCACAGGACGGTTGGGAAATATTCATGACCCACTCTCAAGCAAAAGCCACAATAATTATCCTGGCGATGGACCCAACCATATGCAGTTACGAGTACCGCAAAGCAGGTTGAGCGAATGGGAGGGAACTCCCTAAGGGGCCACGCAACGTGTGAGAGGTGTGCCGAAATTGGTGCGGTGCCGCCATGCGAACGCAGCCACTGGGGCCCTCGGTGGAGCTCCCTATGGGGCCACGAAACGTGTGAGGGGTGTGCCGAAATGGGTGCGGTGCCGCCACGCGAACGCAGCCACTGGGGCCCTTGGTGGAGCTCCCTATGGGGCCACGAAGCGTGTGAGGGGTGTCCCGAAATGGGCGCGGTGCCGCCATGCGAACGCAGCCGCTGGGGCCCTCGGTGGAGCTCCCTATGGGGCCACGAAGCGTGTGAGGGGTGTGCCGAAATGGGCGCGGTGCCGCCATGCGACACAGCCACTGGGGCCCTCGGTGGAGCTCCCTATGGAGCCACGAAGCGTGTGAGGGGTGTACCGAAATGGGCGCGGTGCCGCCATGCGAACGCAGCCATTGGAGCCCTCGGTGGAGCTCCCTATGAGGCCACGAAGCGTGTGAGGGGTGTCCCGAAATGGATGCGGTGCCGCAATGCGAACGCAGCCACTGGGGCCCTCGGTGGAGCTCCCTGTGCCGAAATGGGTGCGGTGCCGCCATGCGAACGCAGCCACGGGGGCCCTCGGTGGAGCTCCCTCAGGGGACACGAAACGTGTGAGGGGTGTCCCGAAATGGGTGCGGTGCCGCCATGCGAACGCAGCCAGTGGGGCCTTCGGTGGAGCTCCCTATGGGGCCATGAAACGTGTGAGGGGTGTGCCGACATGGGTGCGGTGCCGCCATGCGAACGCAGCCTCTGGGGCCCTCGGTGGAGTTCCCTATGGGGCCACGAAGCGTGTGAGGGGTGTGCCGAAATGGGTGCGGTGCCGCCATGCGAACGCAGCCACTGGGGCCCCCGGTGGAGCTCCCTATGGGGCCACGAAACGTGTGAGGGGTGTGCCGAAATGTGCGCGGTGCCGCCATGCGGACGCAGCCACTGGGGCCCTCGGTGGAGCTCCCTATGGGGCCACGAAGCGTGTGAGGGGTGTGCCGAAATGGGCGCGGTGCCGCCATGCGAACGCAGCCACTGGAGCTGGAGCCTTCGGTGGAGCTCCCTATGGGGCCACGAAGCGCGTGAGGGGTGTGCCGAAATAGGTGCGGCCGCCATGCCAACGCAGCCGCTGGGAGCTTCGGTGGAGCTCCCTATGGAGCCACGAAACGTGTGAGGGGTGTACCGAAATGGGTGCGGCGCCGCCATGCGAACACAGCCTCTGGGACCTTCGGTGGAGCTCCCTATGGGGCCACGAAACGTGTGAGGGGTGTGCTGACATGGGTGCGGCGCCGCCATGCGGACGCAGCCACTGGGGCCTTCGGTGGAGCTCCCTATGGGGCCACGAAGCGTGTGAGGGGTGTGCCGAAATGGGTGCGGCGCCGCCATGCGGACGCAGCCACTGGGGCCCTCGGTGGAGCCCCTATGGGGCCACGAAACGTGTGAGGGGTGTGCCGAACTGTGCGCGGTGCCGCCATACGCCGCCAAGCGGACTGTTGAGTTCAGCGAAAGGCCCGCCGCCGCCGACGAAGACATCCGCCGCTCTAACCCGCGAGGCCCCTGGCGCGCCGAGACGCAAGAATCCCATGAGCCAGAAGGTAATTGAATCGACGGACCCCGCCTCGATGGCAGATCCCACCCCTGCGCGACGCCCAAATTTGCGAGGGCTCGGCGCGCCCGCCCCCGAAGGCGCCCCCGACGCAGTCGACTCTCGCCCCGGGCCGCGCGCGCGGGGCGGCGGCGGCCACTTGTATAATGGCCGATACGACCGATGTCTTTCTCGCGATTCGGCCCCGGAATCGCCGCCGGGCGACTCGGAAAACTCTGCCGCCCACTGCGCGCCGAGCGCGTCGCCCTGCGCCCGGGCGGGCGCGCGGCCGAAAGCAGCCATGCCGCGCAAGCCGCCGGAGTAGACCTGCGCCAGCGCCCCTCCTTGGTGCAGCGCGAAGACGGCCCGCCCTCGGCGGAGGCAGTGCGCCCCCCGCTCGGCCCCCGCGTCTGCGAGTGCATCGATGCGTTGCTCGTTTCGCGTCAATGTCACCTCTTGTTTGCGCTGCTTTAGCTGGCGGCTCAATCTCGCCGCTTCAAATGATTGCCTCTCTGGAACGTGTTGTTCTCGCAGTTTGGCATCCCGTCTCAGCGCGAGTAGTTCGCCAACTCGTGTTTGCTACTTGTGCCCCCCTGTTTTTCGCGCGAATGAAATCCAAGTGGGCCCTCGAGAATGTCGGCCGCCGCATCCTCAATAATTTGGCAGTCCAGCGTTCACGTTGTCAACGTTCCCCCCGTGCTCCCATTGCCGAGAGGCTTGTAGCTGATAGTGTAAATCACTCTCAATGGCTTGCAGCAGCTCTTTTCCATTGTGCCCATTGAGAAGGCAG
Source organism: Prorocentrum cordatum (assembly GCA_963575745.1). NCBI lineage: Eukaryota > Dinophyceae > Prorocentrales > Prorocentraceae > Prorocentrum > Prorocentrum cordatum. The sequence goes on along the minus strand of CAUYUJ010020593.1, from coordinate 274,384 downwards.
GCCTTGAGGTGCGATAGCGAACTCCATTCAAACGTATGCCTCTCGGATATACAAGCAGGAAGACGATATGTTGGCTGCTGGCTGCGCATGCACTGCAACGTTCTGCCCTTCACGTTTACTACGTGTGTCACCATTCGAAAGCATGCTCTGCGGTACTTCTATGAGATCGATACGCTTTCGCACTCCTGCTCGCACTCCGTTGCACGGCGACCCCGCTGGATAAAACGCGCTGGCAAGCGCCATGCTGTGCGCGTGCAATGTTGGTCGCAGCTGCAGATAGTTGGGGCCGTCTCTGTTTGGTTCTTCATCTCCTGCTGCTGAACGCGTTGCTTGATGCTGTGCGACAGTGCTGTTGAGATCTATTCCTATGATTGGTGCACTACGCGTGGGGGGTTATTCAATCTGCTCTGAATCCATTCCGTCAGTGGTGTAGAGTAAGCCGTTTATCTTCCCACCGCACATCTCACCGTGCCACTGGTCGGAAAAATTATCCTGGCGATGGGCCCAACCATATGCAGTTACGAACTCCGCAAAGCAGGTTAAGCGAATGAGAGGAACCTCCCTAAGGGGCCACGAAACGTTTGAGAGGTGTGCCGAAATCAATGCGGTGCCGCCATGCGAACGCAGCCACTGGGGCCCTCGGTGGAGCTCCCTATGGGGCCACGAAGCGTGTGAGGGGTGTGCCGAAATTGGTGCGGTGCCGCCATGCGCCCGCAGCCACTGGGGCCTTCGGTGGAGCTCCCTATGGGGCCACGAAGCGTGTGAAGGGTGTCCCGAAATGGGCGCGGTGCGGCCATGCGAACGCAGCCACTGGGGCCCTCGGTGGAGCTCCCTATGGGGCCACGAAGCGTGTGAGGGGTGTGCCGAAATGGGCGCGGTGCCGCCATGCGACACAGCCACTGGAGCCCTCGGTGGAGCTCCCTCTGGGGCCACGAAGCGTGTGAGGGGTGTACCGAAATGGGCGCGGTGCCGCCATGCGAACGCAGCGATTGAAGCCTTCGGTGGAGCTCCCTATGAGGCCACGAAGCGTGTGAGGGGTGTCCCGACATGGGTGCGGTGCCGCAGTGCGAACGCAGTCACTGGGGCCCCCGGTGGACCTCCCTAAGTGCCGAAATAAAAAATGTGGTGCCGCCATGCGAACGCAGCCACGGGGGCCCTCGGTGGAGCTCCCTATGGGGCCACGAAGCGTGTGAGGGGTGTGCCGACATGGGTGCGGTGCCGCCATGCGAACGCAGCCAGCGGGGCCCTCGGTGGAGCTCCCTCTGGGGCCACGAAGCGTGCGAGGGGTGTGCCGAAATTGGTGCGGTGCCGCCATGCGAACGCAGCCACTGGGGCCCCCGGTGGAGCTTCCCATCAGGCCACGAAACGTGTGAGGGGTGTGCCAAAATCTGCGCGGTGCCGCCATGCGCCCGCAGCCACTGGGGCCTTCGGTGGAGCTCCCTATGGGGCCACGAAGCGTGTGAAGGGTATGCCGAAATGGGCGCGGTGCCGCCATGCGAACGCAGCCACGGGGGCCCTCGGTGGAGCTCCTTATGGGGACACGGAGCGTGTGAGGGGTGTGCCGAAATGGGTGCGGTGCCACAATGCGAACGCAGCCACTGGGGCCCTCGGTGGAGCTCCCTATGGGGCCACGAAACGTGTGAGGGGTGTGCCGACATGGGTGCGGTCCCGCCATGCGAACGCAGCCAATCGGGTTTTCGGTGGAGCTCGCTATGGGGCCACGAAACGTGTGAGGGGTGTGCCGAAATGGGTGCGGTGCCGCCATGCGAACGCAGCCACTGGGGCCCTCGGTGGAGCTCCCTATGGGGCCACGGAACGTGTGAGGGGTGTGCCGAAATGGGCGCGGTGCCGCCATAAGAAAGCAACCACTGGAGCCGCCGGCGGAGCTCCTTATGGGGCCACGAAACGTGTGAGGGGTGTGCCGAAATGGGTGCGGTGCCGCCATGCGAACGCAGCCAATGGGGCCCTCGGTGGAGCTCCCTATGGGGCCACGAAACGTGTGAGGGGTGTGCCGAAATGGGTGCGGTGCCGCCATGCGCCCGCAGCCGCTGGGGCCTTCGGTGGAGCTCCCTATGGGGCCACGAAACGTGTGAGGGGTGTGCCGAAATGGGTGCGGTGCCAACATGTGCCCGCAGCCGCTGGGGCCTTCGGTGGAGCTCCCTATGGGGCCACGAAGCGTGTGAGGGGTGTGCCGAAATGGATGCGGTGCCGCCATGCGCCCGCAGCCACTGGGGCCTTCGGTGGAGCTCCCTATGGGGCCACGAAACGTGTGAGGGGTGTGCCGAAATGGGTGCGGTGCCGCCATGCGCTTGCAGCCATGGGGGCCTTCGAAGGAGCTCCCTATGGGGCCACGAAACGTGTGAGGGGTGTGCCGAAATGGGTGCGGTGCCGCCATGCGCCCGCAGCCATCGGGGCCTTCGGTGGAGCTCCCTATGGGGCCACGAAACGTGTGAGGGGTGTGCCGAAATGAGTGCGGTGCCGCCATGCGCCCGCAGCCACTGGGGCCTTCGGTGGAGCTCCCTATGGGGCCACGGAACGTGTGAGGGGTGTGCCGTGATATTGGGAGGAGGGAGGGAGGGGGGAGGGGGCAGCGGGAGGAAGGAAGGAGTGAACGCGGGGCGCTGTCTCTTCAAAACGAAGACCCAACACCACAGGATGGTAGGGAATAACAACAAAGGAAAACCATATCCTGTTGACCTCTGCGGCTGCGTAGACTAAGCTCACGCCACCTGCTCCACTTCTTTATTCAACGCCGCTGACGAACTCACTCTGGTGCTTCTTCTGGTTGAGCCCAATGGCAATTTCATATGCTTGGTTGGTTTATGTGCCATGCCCCGCGCGCCATTCACATGCTCTTTACTGCGCAAGCGCTCGACTGGCTTGGACAACGCTGCTTTGAACTATCCGTCTTGGGAAACTCCGCTGGAATACCATGCGGCCTGTCTGGTGCTGCTAGCATCAAAGGGTCGATGTAGACAAAGCGAAGCAGGCATCAGCCGCCGCTGCTCCTTCTCATCACCGTGACGTGAGATGGCGTGGAGTAGGAAAGAGGGGGAGGTTGGGTGCATTGGCGTCCTCAGTGGCCTGCTGCCTCCAGATCCAGGATGGCGACTATGTGCACATGGATATATATATATATATATATATATATATATATATATAGGCCTCAGCACCCCACATGAAACCCTTTTTTCTTTCGGAAGGTGCCAAGAGAACGAGGGGGGCGGAAGCGCGTTGACTTTCGGTTCTCGTGTTGTGTTGTGTTGTGCTGGTTGGAGCCAAAGCGTTGTGTTGTGTATCGGGGTGTTGTGTACCGGTTGCTGTGTTGGAGACGGAGGGACATGTGTAGAAGGTTAGTTTCAAGTTCATCTTGGGAGGGGGGGCCTGTGGAGTATCGGGCGCTGCGTTGGAAAAGGAGGCTGTTGAATACTGGATGGTGTGTTGGAGACGGAGGGAGTTGAGTAGAAGGTTATTTTCAAGTTCATCTTGGGGAGAGAGCCTGTCGAATATCGGGTGTTGTGTGGGAATAGGAGGCTGTTGAGTACTGGGTGCTGTGTTGGAGACGGAGGGAGCTGAGTAGAAGGTTGATTCCAAATTCGTCTTGGGGAGGGAGCCTGTCGAGTATCGGGTGCTGCGTTGGAGAAGGAGGCTGTTGAGAACTGGGTGCTGTGTTGGACACGGAGGAAATTGAGTAGAAGGTTATTTACAAGTTCATATTGGGGAGCCAGCCTGTCCAATATCGGGTGTTGTGTCGGAGAAGGAAGCTGTTGAGTACTGGGTGCTGTGTTGGAGACGGAGGGAGTTGAGTAGAAGGTTATTTCAAGTTCATCTTGGGGAGGGAGCCTGTTGAATATCGGCTGCTGTGTTGGAGAAGGAGGCTGTTGAGTACTGGGTGCTGTATTGGGGACGGAGGGAGTTGAGTAGAAGTTTATTTTCAAATTCATCTTGGGGAGGGAGCCTGTTGAGTATCGACTGTTGTGTTGGAGAAGGAGGCTGTTGAGAACTTGAGCCCAACAAGTCTTCCAAACCGCAGCCTCAAAATTGAGTCCAGACATCGTGGGAATCATATATGAATTCATAATCAGGAGAAAGGGGGTTCTTGATGGTTCGGAGGGCTGTGTGTATATATATATATATATAGATGTGTGTGCGTCTGTGTGTGTATGTGTGTGTGTGTGTGTGTGTGGGTGGGGGGGGGGGGGGGGCGCGCGCGCACATCGGCGCCCCTGCTTTTTTCTGGTGAACCTCATCATTTTGAAGGCCCCAATTCACATGTATGTCTGCGTCTGCGCATGCAACCGATCGATGCACAACGTGCACGCACATTCTTTTCAAACCCCCGTAAGCTCAGCGAAGGCAAGCGCGAGCGACTGAGGCGTCCCCAAACCAGACATACTGACGACGCCTAGCCAAATCACCTGCGCGCGGCCCAGCAGGCCTCCGGCTGCCGCGGCTGCTTTCCATCGAATCAGTGCCAATCCCTTGGCTTGCAATGCATTTGATTGCACCGGTTTGGATTGCAACCGCCGAAGTCTCCTTGTTGTGAACGGTTTCAACGCGAATCCTTTTCTGGAGGCTTTCTATAGGAATCCTTTTGTGGAGGATCTCAACAGGAATAATTATGTGGAATATTTCAATCAGATCTTTCTGTGGAAGATTTCAATCGGCATCCTTATGTGGCAAATGTGCTCCTTCCTCCTCCTCATCATCCTAATCCGCTCCATGTTCCCCCGCCCTCCTCATCCGCCTACTTCTCCTTTGTGTGAAAGGTTTCACTGGGAACCCTGCTGTGGAGGATTACATTCGGAATCCTTCTGTGGCGGCTTTCAATAAAAACCTTCTCCTCGTCCGCCGCATCTTCCTCCTCCTCGCCCGCCTCATTGTTTTTTGTCAAGGATTTCAACAAGAATCCTTGGGGAAGGGGGCAGGATGAAGGGCGAAGAGAAGGAGCAAGAGGAACAAAAAGGGTGAGGAAGAGGAGGAAGACGAGGAGGATGAGCGCGATGAGGGCGAGGCGCAACACATTACTCACAAAACTGCTTGTGGAGCTGCGTTGACAACTAGATTTGTGAGTAAAGCCTGGAAGCGGGGAAGAGAGGGCAGGATGAACAGGAGGAGGAAAAGGAAAAAGGGAGACGGGTGAGGAGGAAGAGGAACAAAACTAGTTGTGGAACGGCGTTCATACTTAATTTTGCGAGTAATATCTCGTAGTGCGAGGTTACGCGCAAAACTGGCTGTGGAGCTGCGTTCACGACTAGATTTGCGCGTAACGCCCCGATGCGGACAGGAGAGGGCAACATGAAGAAGAACAGGAGCAGGAGGAGGAGGGTGAGGAGGCAGAAGAAGAGGGTGAGGAGCATGACGAAGATGAGGAGGAACACGTTACTCACAACCTTACATGTGGAGCCGCGTTCACATTTAGTTGTGTGGGTAATGTCTCCTAACGGGAGGTCACTCGCAAAACTAGTTCTGGAGCTGCGTTCACATCGAGTTTTGTGGGTAACGCCTCGAAGTGGAGATGAGCGGGCAGAACGAGGAAGAGGAGGAGCAGGAGGAGGAGGGTGAGGAAGAAAAGGAGGTTGAGGAGCCTGACGACGGTGAGAAGGAACATGTTACTCACACAACTGGTTGTGGAGCCGCGTTCGCAACTAGTTTTGTGAGTCATGTCTCGTAGCGGTAGGTTATTCGCAAAATTAGTTGTGGAGCTGCGTTCACAACTACCTGTGTGAGTAACGCCTTGAAGCGGAGAAGGGGGGTGTAATGAAGAGGAGCAGGAGCAGGAGGACGGAGAGGAGCAGGAGGGCGAAGAGCTGTAGAGGATCTCGATAGGAATCTCCTTGCGTCGAGGATTCCGACAGGAATCCTTCTGTGGAGGATTTCGCCGCGAATCCTTCTTCGGAGGATTCCAATAGGAATCCTTCTGTGGATGATTTCAATGGAGATCCTCATGTGGATAGTTTCAATAGGTATTTTTCTGTGGAGGCCAAACGACATCGAAAATTCATCAGAAAACCCAGAACCACCCCCCAAAACACAAAAACTATGATGTCGGGAGAACCTCTGGGGAGAAGGGCGGGCAAGGCTCTCCCGACATCTTTTTTGTGTATTTCAAATGTTTTCATTGTTTTTGTTCGCACTGTCGCTGATTTGTCACAGGCGCCCGTGCGCGTTCGGAAAGGAAGGGGGGGAGGAAGAGGAGTGGAGAAGAGAAGTATCGATGCCAGAGTCTTCTTGCACGACAAGGGAAAGCAGGGGCACCGACACGCGCGCGTACCCATATATATATATGTATATATGCGGACGGATTTTAACACAAATATTGCTTTAAGACTAGGGGCCGAAGCCCCTCGAAAAAACAATCGAAAGACAATGGAACACACACCAAACAAACATCATAAACAACATTTCGGGAACAAACGAATACAAACACATTAGAAAAACATAGGGGGGTCCCAGGGGGGGGGTCGGCGAACTGCCACCCTGCTGCATGGGGAGCCATTCACGGCCCGTGAGGTACACCAATCTTGACCCCCTCAATCATCGCCCCCCTTTTCAGGGAGACGTACGACTCAGGTTCGGGGGGCTCGGGTTGGCCTGATGGGGCCGGCAGGAAAATGACGAGATCCAATTTGAAATTTGACGCGACCTACCGCTGCGAAATTAACTGGATAGCACAAATCCAATACAGGCTCGTCGAAAAGCGTCGCAAAACCCGAGTTCTGGCGAATTCGAACCTTACGCTTCCACGGCCACTGCGCGACGCCCGATGATCGCATCAGGAGCTGGGTCCCGAAGGGACCAGGTCCTGAAGTTAGCCGCCGTCTCGCCAGGGCCCCTGCACGCGGGGGCGTGCGCCCCGAGCCACCCACTGTGCCCCGTGCCGAGGCCAGGGAGGGAGGCGGAAACGAGGTGGTAGATTCAGCGTCCTGTTAACGGATTAACGCAACAATTAGCGCTGTTAGCGTCGACTGGAGCGAGTCGACCGTCGAGGTGCGAGGCGCGGGTTTATCCACAACTGGACAAACAAACACTCACAGAAAGATGAACGTTCGGAGGACCGCGCGGACTTCTTGAGTCGGCGCTGGCCCCCCCTCCCTGGCGCGAGGAGCGCGCCAATGGCGGCGCCGAGCACGCCGCCAAGGGGGGGTCACCGCCGATCCAAGAAATCCGTGCGAAGCTCCGGAAATCTATGAACGCAAGGGTGATCGATCTTCGGGGACCTCGGCAGGCGGTGGGTACCCGGAGGAGAGGAGGGAGGGGGGAAGTATGCGACCCCGTCGGCACGGTCGCCGACCAATGCGGCGAACCCTTCCGCCACACCCTGGGTGCAAAGGAGGCGGTGGGGCAGACCCAAGAAATTGCCCTGCGGATCGCGCGAACAAGCTAGACACAATGTCCATCGGCGGTGGCTCACAGCCACAGCGAAAAACAGAATGCACACCTCAATCTCCACTGCCCCTCCCCACTTCCAGCGTCCTCCTCAGACCTAAGGAAGGCAAGTCACTTCTCCTGCGCCATCGTGCGCTCATGGTAGATACCTTTTGTTTGCTCTTAAACTCCGCGCCCCACACACGGCAAAGCGGCAGACTGCTGAGCGTCCGAGTCGTAGCGGTCGAATCCCGAGACTCGGCGCACCTTCTCCGAAGGCCTGGCAGCGTGTTTTTGATGGGGGAAGCAACACTCATCCTCAACATCGTCCTGCTGTTGCTGCTGCTTCTTTGGACTCGTCTGTGCGGACAAACTTCGATGCGACCACCTGCACGCGAAGAGGCGCACCGGCGGATCGGGTGACACAACACGGTACTGATACTGCCAGCCCCGGGACCTCTCACGGGATGCGTTCTGACGAGAATGTTGGGGCGAATCCAGCCGCAGCGACAAGGGCCTCTCAGGAGGCCTCCCCAAGGCGAAACCGATGGAAGAATGGCGGTATCGGTACCTCTTCCTCCCCGGAGCACTGGCGGATCCCCTTCCTCCTCCTGCTGCCGCTCCTGCCGACTCCTTCTCCACCACCTGCTGCCGCGGCTGATCCTGCGGCTGCTCCCGCCGCTGAGGCTGGCTGCTTCTGAGTGTGGATTAGTACTCGTCTTCTTCTCACTGTGATTCTGCACACGTGTCTCATGCTCTGCTCTCCTGTTCTTCTCCGGGCTGGGCATGGGGGGCGCCCCGCCCGCAGCGTCAGCTTCGCTTCCTCCTCTTCATCATCCGATGGTCGTGAGCGCCTCAGTGGCTCGAAAATGCACATCGGCTCTGCCCAGCTGGCCAAGGAGAGACAGAAGCTATCCCCACCGCTCGGAAGAAGTGGGTAGAAACATGAAGTAGGAAGGCGTTGAAATATATTGGGCTTCCGCCCGCCAGTGGGTATCTTTTTCGTCACCGGCCTAGCCGCTACATCCAGAACTTCAGAGCTCTGACCCCTCCTCCTGGCTCCTCCTCCTCCCCCTCCTCCTCGTCCTCCTGCCCGTCCCCTCTTGTTCCTGCTCACGCCCGTCCTCGTGCCGTAGAGTGCCCCGCCCCGCCCCCTCCCGAGTGGGAATGCGAGAAGGGAACATCGAACTTGAACTTGCCATCGCCCCGACGTCCTTTCCCCGCGCATGCTCAGGTTCTGTGCGCACTCTCTCCCAGAGATGATCCGAGATGCTACAAGAGGGTCCAGATGCTCTGGCGCTGGCCACGCCGAGAAAACGCACGCGTCCGAGCGGTGCCCGTGGAATCTGCGAAGCTCCGCCGACGGATCGGCAGCAGGCCCCAAACAGCGAAACCCGCCTGCTCCTGGGCGGGGCGGGCCTCGGGCCCCCCCAGACACCCGGCGCTCCAGTGCCTGGAGCACTCCGCTGCAGGGCGGGCTTCTCATCCCGGGCCTTGTTTGGACGGCCCCGGAGCAGGTGGTGGGCCAAAAAACTGGCCGCTCCAGTTGTTATCGGAGCCTCGGATCCCTGGGCCCATCGGCGACGAGTGGGACAATTGGGGGTCGATGCATCCCCCTTCCTAACGCTGCCCCCGACCTCCCTGCTGGCCCCCTGGGTGCAAGAGCAGACACCAGGGGCTCACGCTGTGCCTCCCCCCGTGCCCCAGTCTGAAGACGCCCCCCCCACTGGAGGAACAACAAGACGACATAGGCGCAAACTTTTCGGAGCTCCGCGCAGATTTCTTGGAACAGCGCTGGGCCCTCCCTGGCGTGCTCCACGCGCCAGGGAGGTGGGCCCAGCGCCGATCCAAGAAATCCTCGCGGAGCTATGTTCACTATGCCATCTCGTCCCCTGACGTGACCTGGTGCCATTCATGCTTCTGTTATTGTAGTGTACGGCATTGCCATCCGTATCTGCATCAATGTTAAAACGATCCTGGGCTCCTCGAACGGAAACGACGGTCCCGAGGGCAGCGCAGCGCCGTGCACCGGGTCACACAACCTCGCGCACCGCGCCCCTCGATGTGAGAGACGCGCGGGGACCTTCGCGCCTCTGTGAGACCCCCTCCCCTGGGATCCGGGCCTTGTACAGACGGGCCGCTGACCTCAGGACGATAAACAAGGAACGAGGCCCTTTTGACAAACAAATACATGAAGTCCGAAGAAAGGCTCGCCGCCAAAACAAAGCGGAACGCACGCAAACCTAAGAAACGACCGAGCCCCTTTTGAAAAATAAGCGTTCCTTATTCAGCGGCCCGACTGCACTTGTGTTTACCACCAGGCCTCTCTGGAGGTGGGGTCCCTGGCGTCGGGGAGCCACGCGGCCTGCACCGCCTGGGTCTGAGAACCCCTCTGCGCGGGCACCCTCGCTTCCCTGACACCGAAACGTTGCGTTTCTCACAGCGGGCCGCTTCGCCCAGTTTGAGCTGCCACGGAAAGATTGTGTCTACTCCAAATCCCTTATTAATCGACCCCCCCCCTAAAGAACCGGACCCCCCTCCAAATGCGACCCAATATTCCGGACCCCCCTCTTCGACGGGGTGCCTTCCTAAACTGGACCCCCTAAGCTCCAATCCACAGAAAGCGCCCTAATAGATCGGACCCCCCCAGTTACAAAAAAGGCGCCTTAAAAAACCGGACCCGGGGGACGATTAATAAGGGATTTGGAGTACAGGGATCGTGCCGTGGTGCACAGGGACCCGGGGGACGATTACAGGGACCCGGGGGACGATTACAGGGATCGTGCCGTGGAGTACAGGGACCCGGAGGACGATTACACAGGGATCGTGCCGTGGTGCGTCGCGGTGCTGCGACGCTGCCGCAACTGACGTCGGATCTCGTGCAGAGCCCGGCCGGAGAGGGGCCGCTCTCCAGCCCCAGGCAGCGACGCGCGGCGCCCGCCTGCGGTCGCGCCCCTGGGGGTAGATCTTTGAGGGGGCCCTGGGGCACACAACTGGATAGACACAAAGAACAGGATTCCCAATGTTTTCCTATATCTTCTAAGTGCTTGTCTTCCCCCCCACTTCCCATGTTTTCCTATATTTTCGGGGGAATCGACGACTGATTGTGTCTGTGTGTTTTGTTCCCTCCTGAATCTTGTCGGAAAATCGTTCGGGAGACTTCCCTGGAGGTAGTTTTTCGCATCCGGTCAGGCTCTGACGGTCCAGGGTCCCAAAAACGGCCCTCCGAGGCGGCGAGAAGTATACAGTTCCGAGTCCGACGCAAAGCTAGGCGGCGCGACCCGACCGGAAATGAGAGGGGGCCGGCCTTCTCAGAAAGCTCGGAAAGCCTCACCTTTTGAGAATTGCTGTAAGCCTTCACCACAAAAAACTTCTCAAAGGCCGCAGACACCTCGCGGTCCGGCTTGTAAGAAGCCCCGCCACCTGAGAAAGGCTGCCCCGTTTTCACTACCCCCCCGGCTCGCCGCCAAACATCGACGATCAAAGTTGCATTCCTTGTCCAAGGCAGGGCGTGATGAGCAATAGAAATACCTCCAACCCTTTGGGAGGAGAACTAAATTAAGAGTGCTAGGAGCATCTGGGATAGGGGGTCGTTTTGAATGTGTACCAAACAAAACCACCCAAATGTTGAGGTGTATCCTTAAAACTGGGCCTGACTTAGGTTACGAATTCATCAGGGGTTGCATTACTTCATCTTCGTTTTTATAGTGCTCATTTTTACAATGCTCACTTTCGTTTTGAGGTCAACAAGGAGCCGCACATACACGCATATGCCGCACAGTCGCATGCCCATGCAACTCTGCAAAAGCCTCAACATCATGGCCGCACATGTCGCAGACGCCACACAGTCCGATGCACAGTCGGATGCACAGTCTGGACAGACTCCGAAGATATAATCGCACATGCCCGCACACCCCGCAGGGTCGAGGATTGGGTTGGGGAACAAAAACAAATGGCGAGGAAAAACGCCAGAGGGAAGAGAAATGAGGGACGGAGCGAGGGGAACGAGGGAAGTGGATGTGGCTGTCGAGCAGCAATACCATACCCAAATGTGTGGCCAGCGCTCCGATGATGTATCACGCGAGGGTGTCTCAGGCGAAAGTGGACTGACCACCTGAGCTCAGCAGAGTTGCGAGGATGTTTGAGGCGAAAGTGGCTGGACCACCATGGGACAGGGCACCTCCGAGGTCACGGATACAAGGATGTCTCAGGCGAATAAGGCCAGACCACCTCAGCTTATGTCATCTCGGAACCCATAAATGCGAGGATATCTCAGGCGAAAGGGGCCTGACCACATCAGCTCAGGGCATCTCGGAACCGGGCATTTCCGAGGTCAGATTTGCGAGGTTGTCTCAAGCCAAAGTGGCCTGACCACATTAGCTCAGGGCATCTCGGAACCCAGAGTTGCGAGGATGACTAAGGCGAAAGTGGCCAGACCACCATGGGGCATGGCATCTCCGAGGTCAGATTTGCGAGGATGCCTCAAGCGAAAATGGCCAGACCACCACGGGGCAGGCATCTCGGAGCCCAGAGTTGCGAGGGTGACTAAGGCGAAAGTGGCCAGACCACCATGGGGCATGGCATCTTCGAGATCAGAATTGCGAGGATGTCTCAAGCGAAAGTGGCCAGACCACCATGGGGCATGGCATCTCCGAGGTCAGAATTGCGAAGATGTCTCAGGCGAAACTGGCCTGACCACATGAGCTCAAACCAGAGTTGCGAGGATTTCTCAGGCGAACGTGGCCGAACCGCCCTGGGGCAATGCATCTCCGCGGTCAGAAATGCGAGGATGTCTCAAGCGAAAGTGGCCTAACCACCTGAGCTCAGGGCACCTCGGAACCCAGAGTTGCGAGGATGACTAAGGCGAAAGTGGCCAGACCACCATGGGGCATGGCATCTCCGAGGTCAAAGTTGAGAAGGTGGCCCGACCTCCTCAACTCAGGGAATTAACTTCCGAGATCGGAGATGCGAAGATGTCTCAAGCGAAAATGGCCAGACCACCATGGGGCCGGGCATCTCCGAGGTCAGAGTTGCGTGGATGTCCCAAGCGAAAGTGGCCTGATCACCTCAGCTCAGAGCATTTCCGCGGTGAGAATTGCAAGGATGTCTCAGGCGAAAACGGCGGGACCTCTGCTCTGGCATCCCGGTCCTGGCGGCGAACGCGGGCAGTGCAAGCGCTGCGAGTGCTTGCGCGGGGCGTGAGCGGGGCGCCAGATGCATCGGGGCCGCTTCTGGCCTGGCCAGCGCATGCCCCGCACAGCATTTGCACAGACCGAGCTCGCCAGCGGCCGACCCAGTCAAGCGGTTCTGCTATAAAGGTGGCGGACGATCCTATGCGTCCCCAGGAAAAACATGCGGGACTTCTTGAATCCCGTCTTCTCGGACCCCAACCCCGAAATTGTCTCACGCGAAACGGGTTGGAACACGTCAAGATCTGAGGATGTCCTAAGCAAATCGGGAAAGAACCGCATTTTGGAACGCAGAGTTGTGAGGGGATTTCCCAAGTGAAACGGGTCAGATCATTTCGGAGCCCAAGATTCTGAGGATGCCTCACGCGAAACGGGCTGGAACACTTTGAGAACCGTATCTTGGAACCCAGAGTTATGGGGATGTCCCAGGCGAATCGGGGCAAATCAGCTCGAGCCAACGCATCTCGGAGCTCTGAATTCTGAGAATGTCCCACGCGAAGCGGGCCTCCGCCTCCTCCTCCTCCTCGACCTCTTTCTCTCCCTCCCCCTGCATGCTCTGAGCCGGCATGCCGTCCGAAGCGCGGGCTGCGGACGCCTGCTCCTCCTCGTCCTCCTCCATGCTCTCCCCCCCTCCTGCTACTCCCCTCCCCGCCGTCTGGTTCCCTCCCTCCCCTCCTCCTCGCCCTCCTCCTCCTGTTCCTCTGGCCGAGCCGAGCCGGCGCGCGGGAGATCTTGAGAGGGGGCGCCAACAAGCTCTGTGCGGCCACTGGACGACGACAATGGTTGAAACACGTAGGCGCGACGCACGGGCGAGGAACCGCTCCCGCAAGCAGTGGGCGAGTCGAGCGTACAAAGGCTTTGCAGCACGTACGGCACCAGATCCCCTCGTGGCCGCGGAAGTCATTCGGAAGCCCTGGCCCTAGCGGACCCCAGGAAGCTCTGCGAAGGCGACGAGGTGGTGGGGAGGCACCTCGAGGGGTCCCTAACAACTCCGAAGGCATGTGCGTCGGCACGTGCGTCGGCATGGGCAGACGCGCACTTCAACGCATGTGCGTGCAAGTACGGGCCCGCGCGATGACCCGCAAGGAGATTGCACAGGCATGTGCATGGTCTGCGATAGGGGCAAAACTTTCGCATGTGCATGCATGTGCGTCGGCATGTGCGGCCACGTCCGGACACACGATGCACCAAACACAACGCACGTGGCCCTGCACATGCCCGGGCGCGCATGCACAATAGAACATTCGACCAAAAAGGCCCGCACATGCCGGGCACATGCCGGGCGCATGCCGCACACGTCAGCGCACAAGCGGCCGCACACACGCCCACCAAAGGGTGTAGAGATGAGTGCGATGCTTAATGAACTGTGGGTGCACGCTCTGGCCTTGCCCGAGCCCGCCCCCGCAGGCCTAATGGGCGGGTCCATCTCGCGCAGGCGCGCGAACTCCAGGCCTCCGGGTGAGGGCCCTCCCCCGTGGGCGGCGGCGGTCGCAACAACATAACTCTGCGGCAACTCATGGGGACCTCGCGTGCCTTATGTTGCATCCTCGGGGGGCCTTGCCTGTCCAATCGCGCCGCTACCCTCGTCGAGTCCGCGTCGGCTCCATGTCGAGCTTGTCGAATCCGTGTCGAATCCGTGTCGAATCCGTTTCGAATCCACGTCGGACCTGCATCGAGTTCGCGTCGAGCACACGTCGGGCACCAGAGAAGGGCAGCCATTTATAGGACAGACGACGTCCCATGAAATTGCAATTCACACACCATATTGTTGGCTCTTGCGATCTGAGGCTAATCGACGTCAGTCGACGCTAAATCGACGCTAGTCGGCACTGGTCGACTCAAATGATGGCTAAATCGGCGCTATCTCATCGATGACCAAACGCTAATCGATTCTGGTGCACTCTGAAGACAGAATTGCGAAGATACGCGAGGCTCCCATGATTTGCAACCGACGAAGAAGCAAATGGCCGCGAGGGCAGCGGGAGCAGCGTGTCGGACGGAACGTGCTCCCAAGCGGAGACCTGTCCACAGCAGAAGATCCTGGCGTTTCAATTTGTCGAGCTGGGCATTTTCGCGTGGATTCGGGCCTGGGTCCCTCACAGACCGACCCAGTTCGAAAAATGATGCAGCAATAGGGTCCAGGGCTCGGGTCGTGATTTGTCGCGATGTTGCATTTTCTCGCAACGTCAGATCTCAGGGTGTCCATATCCACCGCCTAGGGAACTGATGTCCTTGGACCCTTTTAATAGGGGGCGGCGGATCTGGGCACGTCTGGGGGCCCAAGGGGACCCGAACATATCCACATCCGCCGCCTGCCGAGGTCCCACCAAACTCGTCGATCGGTCACGGACAACGTTCGGCCTCCGACATTCCCGAGATCCGACGTTAAGACAACCTACGACGACGACGTCGCGAAAATCACGACCAGAGCCGCCCTAGACCAATCTGTCTGCGGAATTTTTCGAATCCGACCGATCTGTGATGGCACTGGGGCTTGAACCTGGGCGAAAAAGCCCCGTGTGATGCAACGCCCGGGGGGTGCAGGTCACCCCAGGGGCGCGAAGACACTCGGGCATCGAGCGTCGCAGCTTGGACAGGAGGGCCGCCCTTCTCCAGGCCCCGATATCCGACATTCCTTGCGAAACTTCCACATCGCGACCCCATGTCTCCGCGGCCATCTTCGAGCCGGATCGACCTTTGGTGGTCCAGGGGACCAAAACTGGACGAAACGGTCCGGTGTGTAACAAATGCAACGCCCGGATGTCAAACCCAAGCGGTGCACACCGCGTGGCCCCCCGACGCCAGGCCCCCCCCAAAAAGGCCCGGTGGAAAACAAAAATACAACGCCCAAATTCCAAGGGGGGGCCTCACGAGGGCGCGAAGACCGCCGCGAGTCTCGCGCATCGCGGGGCGCGATGCGCGAGGTGGTGTGGCCCGTGCGCGCGATGCTACGAGGTGTTGGCACGAAGAACAACTCGACGAGGCGGGCAAGCGAGGAGCGAACCGACTGCTGCAGGTACCTCCACCCGGGCTGCGCGGGCGTCTCTGCACTCGGTCTGCTGGAACACGCGCTGACTTCCTGCAGAGCCTGCTGGGCCGCCGAACTTCGCGCTTCGCGCCCAGCGAGGCGCGATTCCCGTCGTGCCCTCGCAGTGCTGCTTGGAGAGTGGCAGCACTCCAGCCCAGGACACGACGCGCGGAGCGCGGTCTTTGCGGCGCCCCCGAGACTCCGAATGCAACAAGCCCACTGCCAGCAGCCCAGGAAGGTCAGGACTCTCCTCCTTTCTTTTGGGGTGGAGGAAGGGGGAGCGCGCCACCCAGAATTCGACGGGACGGCAACGTATGACCGCAGTGCAGATCAGAGAGTCGCCGAACAGACCTGGAACGCCACACAAGACGATCTGCACTAGGCAAGCTCGTGCAGAGAACCTTGCCCTTGGAAAGACACATGGGCTACCAATAAAGTGACACCACAGGACTTCTCACCCCCTACGGAGCCAGAAGATAGGAAGCCAAACCCCTCCAGGAGTCCATCTGGCGCAATATGTCACCCTGGACCCGTTCCTGACGGCCTCCGGGCCCCGAAAGCGGCTCCCGGAGGCAGGAAATTGCCCCAAACCTGTTCGACTAGTTTATAAGTCGTCCTTGATCGGCGAGGGTAGGGTTGATAGCGTTCGGAATTCGCCGCCATGTCGGACCTGCCTCGGTGGCTTCGAGGTTCATGCAAGGAGGGGAGGAGCCCAGAATCGAATCGGGAAATCGGACTGGCAATCGAAATGAATCGGATCGGCGAAAATCGGCAGCCGAGTCGGGGGATATCGAATCCACAGGCCGCCACTGAGACATCGGAACCCAGATCGGAATCCGAAGTCGAATCGAATCGAAATCGGAAGCCATCGAAACGAACCGAATCGAATCGGAGGAATGTAAACGAGCCCTGGAGGTGGGGGTGACGTGATGAGCGGTCCGCACTGAGTCGGGACATCGGATTGAATCGGGATGTGCGTCGAGTCGGGCCGCATTGGCACGGAGTCGGAAACAGCTTAGGATCGGCCGCACCAGGAAGCACACAACAACGCTCAGGAGGCAACTCCTGGGAGGTCTTCGCCAGAGAGGCTATCAAGTCCGATAGGGGGGCCATTGGGCCAGGTTGGGCAGGATGAAGCCCAGGATGAAGCCAGATTAAGCGGGCTTAAGCTGGATGAGGCGGGAGAAAGCCGGATGAACCAGGACTAAGCCAGATCAGGCCAGCTTCCGACCAGGAATATGCCAGCGCCGGTTCTAAAATTAAACCTCCCAAAATTTGCATCCTAACAACGTCATGTAAACGTGTGGCCTTACCAAGATAATTCAAACAATGGAACCGAATCGGATCGGGCCGGCCAACATCAATATCGAGCCGGAGCGATCGGGTCAAAACGGATCCTGAAAGGGGGCGGGAAAGAAGGACGATTGCCGATGAGACTGTCACACCCGAACCGCTCGTCAGGACGATATTGATGCCACGATCGGATTCGCTGATGCGTTCCAGGATTTCCAGAGTATCTAGCGGCCCTCGTTTCTCAAGCCCGTTTGAGATGTTAAAGCAGATTGGAAGTCCTGAAAACCATGGAATTCCTGAAACGTGTCATCATCACGACCTCCTGCTCATCCGATCTATTCTGCTTCCTGCGATAGCCCCGCCATGCGCCACGCCCCCCAACAGGGCCGAAGAGGATTCCAGGAGGGCCCCACAAAGAGCTCCAGAGCGTCAGAGTCGTCGTCGACGTCGCCGCCGTCCCCATTCAGGGTCGGCGCACTGGCCGTAAGGCCTTTGCAGTCATGATGACCTCCTTCTCTTCCGATGTATGACGCTCCCCGCGGAAGCCCCGCAGTGCGCACAGATCAAACTTTAGAAGGCAACTACCGTGAGGTTTCCGTAGAAGGATTAAAGAAGATTAAGCCCCATTGGGGGGTTGTTACGCCGGAATGGGCCTGGGATTGAGCCGGATCAAGCGGGATCAAGCGGGAGTAAGCGGGATTGAGCGGGATTAGGCGGGATGAAGCCGGATTCCGGACCAGGGCAAAATCAGAATTTGACCTCCCAGGAGTTGCATCCGACTGACCACCACAGAGCGTGCGCGCGGAGCGCTCCCCCAGCCTGGTGCCGAGCTCGGGCCGTGCGGCCGTCCCCGCTGCAAGCGGGTGCGGACCGAGGACGCACCGCTGCGCACGGCGTGCCCCCTGCGAGGACGCGTGAACTGCCTGGGACAGGGCTGAACCTAAACGGCGTTTTCCGTTTTCATTTTGTTTCGTTTTCCCTTGTGTTGTCTCCAATCCGCCTTGAACGCAAAACGAAATCGAAACGAAAACGGCCCACGAAATCGCCAAAACACCGGTTAGGTCAACCCCTGGCCTAAGACCGAAACCGAAGGACCTGGACCCGCAAAAATGACGGCCGCGCCGCCCTCTCGCGAGCCGAAGACGGCCAATTCGCTGATCGATGCGTCAGGCTAGGAGGTCGATCACCTCCGAAAGTCAGAGAGCGTGAGGCAGGAGAGCCCAGAATCAAATCGACAAATCGGCTCACGATCGAAACGGACCGGATCGGCGGAAACCAGCAGCCGAATCGGGAGAAGTCGAGACGGCGGAGATCCGCATGTGTTAGTAAGGCCTTCACTGAGAAATCGGAACCCAGATCGGAATCCGACATGGAAATCGAATCGAATCGGATCGAAGGAATCGAAAAGAGCCCTGGAATGAATGAGAGCGGGGGGAGTCTCGAATGGTCTTGCTTGGCCCCCCGGGAGCGGTGGCGCGCGACGCTCTCCTGGTTCGACCACGTGCACGAATCCACGTTGGCTTCGAAAGTACGCATTGCGCGAACATTCAGATCACGAGACTAGTCTTACGGACTGCGGGGCCATATTCATACGTGCTCGGGCGCGTAATTACGTCTTTTGTGGGATCCCGACCTCCCTCGTACCCATACCCGACGTGCGATGGCCACGCAGCAGCGAGCAGACATCGCGCTGCCACAAGGAACGCTGAATACAGAACGAAGGGTCTGTTTTCTGGCCACGGCGAGTCTCGGGAACGGGTAGGGTCCCCGACCTCGATCTGAGGAGCGGCCCCACAGACCAAAAGCCCCTTCTGAACCGAAACATATCCATATTGTAACATCCTGCAATCTCCCTATGGGGGCAAGATGAGGGCCTGTCCTGGTCTGGGCGGCTCTGCTCAGGACGGGAAGCTATGCTGGGGAGGGGCAGCATACGCTTATACAAATCTGTCATCGCCCCCTTCGCCTCGCCCACCTCGTCGTTCTTATCGTCTCATCGTCATCCCCTCACCCTCCTCCTCCTCCTTGACGCTTGACGATGCGGGCAAATTTCTCCCAAGGACTGATGCACTCGATCCTCTCCAGCCTGGCGAAAAGCCAAACATCGGGTAGACGGATACGCTTACGCAAGTGACACGGCGGAGGAAAAAATCGGGGACGACCGAACGGCGGAGAGGCCGGATGAGGCAGCATCTTCCTCTCCTGTTGCCCTCCTGCCCCGTCGAACCAAAAGCCCCCCGCCCCAGGCAACAACGCCACGATGCGCCGGGCATGAAAGAAACGGGTCCTGAAGGAAACGGGCCAATTATCCCGGTAGAAAAGGAACCACACTACATGAACATTATCTGTTGTAGCTCCGCGTGGATCTCTTGGATCCGCACAAGACCCACCTCCCTGGCGCGTGCAGCGCACCAGGGGCGGCTCCGGAGGCGCCGCCAAAGGGGGCCCAGGCACGATCCCAGAAATCCGCGCGGAACTCCGAACAATCATGTTCATGACAACTGTCCTCCTCGATCTTGGGTGGCCCCGCCTCGGGGCCAGCTCTTCAGCCCGCGCCGCTCTCCGAGAGCCCCAGGGGCCCAACCGAGGTGGGCCTATAAAGCGACATGGGAGGGCCCCGAGAACCTGAACAGCTGCGGAAAACTTCAGGCCCCGCTGCACTCGGGACCCCTCTCCTTCACCCGAAGAACCAAGAACATGACCATTGATATTGAACACCAGAAATACAGGCATCCTGGCGAAAAAACCAAGTGCAATTGTGAATACCGTGTGGCGGCGCCGCTTTCGGTAGCGCTCCCTATGGGGGCACGACCCGTGAGAGGGGTGCGCCAAAATGGAGCTCCCTGTGGGGCAGCGAACCGTGTGAGGGGTGCGCCAAAATGGGGCGGCGGTGCAATGCGGACCCTCCCACTGAAGCCTTCGGTGGAGCGAACCGTCTGAAGGGTGCGCCAAAATGGGACGGCGGTGCCAAGCAGACCCTCCAACTGGGTCCTTCAGTGGAGATCTGGGGCCACGAACTGTGTAAAAGGTGTGCCAACATGGGGCGGCGGTGCCATGCAAACCTCCCACTTGGGCCTTCGGCGGAGCTCCCTATGGGGCCACGAACCGTGTGAGGGGTGCGCCAAAATGGGGCGGCGGTGCCTTGCGGACCCTCTGACTGGGGCTTTCGGTGGAGCTCCCTATATGGGGCCACGAGCCGTGTGAAAAGTGCGCCGAAATGGGGCGGCGCCACCATGTGGGCCATGCTACTTGGGCCTTCGGCGGAGCTCCCTATGGGGCCACGAACCGTGTGAGAGGTGTGCCAAAATGAAGCGGCAATGCCATGCTGACCCTCCCACTGGGGTCTTCGGTGGAACTCCCTGTGTGACCCGCGAACCGCGTGCAAAGTCCGCCAAAATGAAGCGGCAATGGCATGCGGACCCTCCCACTGGGGCTTTCGGTGGAGCCCCTATTGGACCCACGAACCGTGTCTGGTGCCTTCGGTGAAGCTTCCTATGGGGCCACGAACCGTGTGAAGGGTGAACCAACATGTGGCGGCGGTGCCATGCGGACCCTCCCACTGGGGACTTCGGTGGAGCGAACCATGTGAAAAGTGCGCCAAAATTGGGCGGCGGTGCCATGCGGACCCTCTGACTGGGGCCTTCGGTGCAACTCTGGGGCCACGTACCGTGTGAAAGGTGTGCCAACATGGGGCGGCGGTGCCATGCGGACCTCCCACTGGGGCCTTCGGCGGAACTCCCTATGGGGCCACGAACCGTGTGAAGGGTGCGCCAAAATGGGGCGGCGGTGCCATGCGGACCCTCCCACCGAATCTTTCGGTGGAACTCCCTATGTGACCCGCGAACCGCGTGCAAAATGCGCCAAAATGAGGCGGCGGTGGCTGGCAGACCCTGCCACTGGGGCCATCGGTTGAGCTCCCTATATGGCAACGAACCGTGTGAGGGGTAAAATGAGGGTGAGGATTGTGAAAATGACGGCTTTCGGAGAGCAGATTCAGGAATGTGAGGAGGGAGGAGGGGGGGTGGGAGGAGGAGAGGAGAGGAGAACGCGGGGCACGTCTCTTCAAAACGAGGACCCAACACCACAAGATGTTTGGGACTAACATGAACATTACTTGCATCGGGTGACATTCGTATTGTTCGGAAGAGAATGGATGAAATAAACAGAAATGTTCGAAGGTCCGCGCGGACTTCTTGGATCGACGCTGAACTCCCTGGCGGCGCCTCTGGCGCCGCCGCTGGCGCTGGAGGCGCGCCAGGAAAGGGAGGTCATCGCCGATCCAAGCGATCAGCGCGGGACTCCGACAATGTATGTTTATGCAAATGGTCGTTCCTTGATTCACGGCGACCCTGGGAAACGGAACCATGGATCGCTCCGAATATAGGCTTCCACCAGAACTTCGAATGGAAATCAGCCGTGGCGACGAGGAGCCGCCTGTACACTTCTGGGCTTCGTTCCTGGATGTGCTGGTTCGAATACGCGAATCGTTTAGACTTTACATGGGAGCCTGGCTGTTTCGACGCGGCGGCGATGCCTGAAGGGCTAAGAAAGCCAGAAACCTAACATAATCACCCCATAAGGGAACCCTAGCATCAATAAAGGTGAGGAGGCGGGTCGAGGAATCTATCGGCGATAAAACAAACAAGAAAGAGCACGGCCATGTGCTCCGTAACTTAATTTCCAACTATCCTAAGATGGGGCACTTGCTATTACTCAATCCGCGTCGACTCCCCCCTAACCTGCCTCCTTCTCCTCGGTCTCACGCTCACACTCACGCTCATTCATCACACTCAGATTTGCTCGCACTCAGACCCGCTCATACTCAGACTAACTCGTACTCAGGACTAACTCATACTTAGACTCACTCGTACTCAGACTCGCTCATACTCATATTCACTCCTAATCAGACTCACTCGTGCTCAGGCTCGCTCTTCACTACTCAAACTCAGTCGTATCACTTCTTCAATCAGACTGACCCATACACATAAGCACTCACGCACGCAGACTGTGAGGATGTCTCCGTGGAAACGCTGGCGTCAACACCCCAAGGGGGAGCCGCCCGGAGGTATGTCTCAGGCGTGTTGCCTGTTTGGGTGCCCCAGAACTCATTGCTTTTACAGCAGATTGTAGGGATGTCTCAAGCGAAGCGGCTGTTTCAACACCCGGAGGGGAGCCACGGGAACTTCACGGAACCGCTCGCGCACAGTGCGTGAGGATGTTTCAAGCGGGTTGCCTCTTTGGTGGCCAGCAAGAAGATTTGAAGGATGTCTCAGGCGAGGCGGTGGCTTCAGCAGGGTATCTCAGGGGCCCCTTCGCGCCCAGCTTGCGGAAATGGCTCAAGCGGTCTGCCTCTCTGAGTGCCCCACACCCTTTGCCGTCAGAGCAGACTGCGAGGATGTCTCCATGGAGGCGCTGGCGTCAGCACCCAAAGGGGGAGCCGCCCAGGGGTATGTCACGGGCCCGTTCTCGCCCAGATTGTGGGGACGTCTCAAGCGGTTTGCCTGCTTGCGTGGCCCACATCCGTTGCGTTCGAAGCAGACTGGCGTCTAGAGCAGGTTGTGAGGATATCTTAGGCGAAGCGATGGTTTCAACACCCGAATGGGGGAGCCGCCAGGGGGTATTTCACGGACCCGTTCGCCCCCATGTTGTTCGGATGTCTCAAGCGGTTTGCCTGTTTCGACCCCCACCCCCAGGCTTCCCCTTGGACTTGTGTTACCTGGACGCTTCCGAACCTCACTCACTTACTCACCTCCCCCTCTTCCTCCTCACTCAAACCCATTTACACTCAGACTTACTTGCTTATCAATAGCTCTTCCTCACCCAAGCTCACTCATCACGCTCAGACCCCATCATACTCAGACAAACTCGTACCCAGACTCGCCCATACTTCGATTCACTCGAATTTAGACTCGCTCACACAAGCACACTTCCAACCAGACTAGCTCACACTCGGACTGCTCTCTGTCATATTCCCCCATCCTCTGATTCACGTACGCTCAAAATCAGTGGTAGTAAGACTCTCTCATACTCAGACACATACTCATCATACTCATAGTCAGACTCCCACAGACACTCAGACTTACCCACACCTGGGATGACTCGCACTCAAACCCACCCGCCTTCATGTTCACTCGTAGCCAGACTTAGTCGTCCTCAGACCCACCCAGATTCAGACTCGCACTGATCAGCGCACTGGCAGAACTACTCGCACTCAGGCTTAACCACGCTCAGACTCTCTCTCGCTCACTCACTCATACTCAGACTTACGCATATTCAGACCCACTCGTACTCAGACTAGCTCACACCTAGACTCGCTCACACTCAACTATACCAGGGTAGCTCGCTTCAGACTCACCCACACTCAGACCATTCACGCTCAGATGAACTGTATTCTCCCCTTTGGTAGTCCAATGCTCCCTCGCTTTTCCACTTCTGCTTCCCTAGTATCTTCTGCAAGATGCCTAGAGGAGGACGTCACTGAGGTCGTCGCTGACGCTGTCGTTGTTGTCGCGCACGTCGTCCGCGCTGACTCGCTCTCACACCCAGATGCTCACAGACAGAGTTCCTCAACAAGACGGGACAGGAGTATGATATGCACATATGAGCATATGAGGATGCCCGCGTCGAGCAATTTTTGCAAGGGGTCGTGGCCGTCCGAACCACACATGCAGCCCACATTGTGGCAAGAACACGATTCCTGCAAATTGTGAGGGAACCTCGGGCGAAGCCGCTGCCCGACCGAATAGTCTAGGCTTCCCCGTCCCCCCTGTGGAACACTTCTGTGACTTCTGTGGTCCGTTATTATCTCTATGAGAACCCTCTGCGGCAGTTTCGCTTCGTGTCGACTTCGGCGAAATTTTCTGACACCGCGGGGATCGTTCAACCTTGAATGATCAGCCGTTGTCCAAACGTCAGATCGTTCAACATCGAACGATTCTGGGTCGCCCGCGGTTTTTCCACGTTGAACGCCGGCGGCGGGGTCGCCGCCGGTCGCAACAACGCGAATCCACCGCAGCGAAGTTCGATCCTCGATCCTCGACCCTCGAAATTAAATCTTCGTCCCTCGAAGTTCTAGCGAAAGTTCGGTCCTCGATCCTCGACCGTCGAAACTCGATCCTCGATGTGCAGGCGCCGCCTGCGAAGGAGCAGTGGGCGCGCACGCCCGACGCCGTGAGGCGGTCCGGCGCGTCGCAGACCAGCCGCCGGACGAGATCGACCTCGTCCTCTCCGACCTTGAGGGGCAGCGGTGGTGGGGGGCCGGCCCAGGGGGGCCTCGACCTAAATTCTGGCAATTTCGTGGGCCGTTTTTCCCTCCGACTGCGTCTTGCAGCGGAGGCGAAACGCACAAGAAACAGAGGCACAAGAGAACAATATCTGCACTAACAACACTGCTTAGGTCGAGCCCTGCGGCCCAGAAGGGAAGGGAACGTTCGAAGGTTCGAAGTTCGAGGTTTTCGGACGGTTTCGTTGGTTCTCGGCGGCATTCCAGCCTCGGGATGTCTTGCAGCGGCTGCGCCTCGCCAAGAGCGTTCTGGAGGTTCCTTGATCGTCCCGAACGGCCGCCGAAGGCCCAAGTGATGAAGGGAACCAGAGCACGGAGGTCCCGAGCTCAAGGAGGAAGCATCGAGCTGGAATCGGCGATGCTACATCGCCGATCGAGCGGAGATGGGCCTCAAGTAACAAGTCCGCACGCGCCTGAGCAGGGTTGGGCCATCGGGCCCCTGCAAGCGATGACTGAGCGATCGGGGGTCGAAGCTCTCCCCCTCGAGCCTGCACCCTTAGCCACAAAGCAACTTGGGAGGGCCCTGCCGCCCCTGTCCAGGCACGACGCACCCTCAACGCTGGGTGCGGCGCTCGCGTCGGCGGTGGCCCGCTCGCCCGCGCGCGGCGAGCGGCGCCCTCCTCCGACGCCGAGCGCACGGGTGCGTACACCCAGACAGGGCGGTGAGGGTGGGCAAGACGACGCGCGCAAGGCGACCGCGCGCGACCCGCGCGCGCCCGCCTGCGCGCCACAATATGGTCAACCTGCGCGCACGGAGGGTCCGCGAGCGGCGCGGCCCGCCCCTCCATGCGCCCTGGTCCTCCCTGGCATGGCTGCTGCTGCGCGGGCAACGCCAACCGCCAGGCAGAACCGCGCTCACGCGCCAGGGCTGCGTCGTGCGCCCAGAGGCCACCCCCGCTGCTGGACGGGCGCATCCGCGCGCGCTAACCCTGTGCCGCGCACGCCTGACGCACGGCCCCCCGCGCCCTTTGTGAGCGCGAGCAACCACGAGCCGCGTCGATGCGCAGCACGCAAAGCAACTTGGGAGGGCCCTGCCGCCCCTGTCCAGGCACGACGCACCCTCAACGTTGGGTCCGGCGCTCGCGTCGGCGGTGGCCCGCTCGCCCGCGCGCGGCGAGCAGCGCCCTCCTTCGACGCCGAGCGCACGGGTGCGTGCACCCAATGCCAAACGGCACCCGTGCGCACCTGGGCGCGCCTCCGCCAGCTCGCGGGCGGCGCGCAGCACCCAATGCCGAACGGACGCGACGACCGCAGCGCGAAGCACCTAATCCGAATCGTCGTCAGGTGTTGCGGCAACGTGGGCCGCGGCCGCTGCCTCAGCGCCCAGTGACTCCAGATCGAGGTACCTGAAGAAGGCGGGTGGCCTGGTGCGCCGCGCCGCTGCGCGCTGACCGTGCGCGTGCCCCCAAAATGACGCATGCGCCTCCACTCGCCGGCCTTTGGGTGTCCGCGAGACTGCCGCCTTCGCTGCGAATGTCCTGTGGCAACGCGGCGGCGCGCGCGAACCCGGGCACGTCGCTGCCCTTGCCTCTGCATGCCCCCGGCGGAAGTCGCACGCGGCACTCATGGGCGCCCGCGAAACCCCGCGCGGACAACATGACCCGCAGTGTGCGCAGCGCCTCTCCCGCTGCGACGCCAGGGAAGAGCGCGGCGCCTGAAAGGAACTGCGAGGCCCATGGCTGTAGAGCGCGCGCCGGGCCTGTGACGCTAGAACGGCGGCGCCAACAAGAGCGCCACAGCAAGCTGCCCTGGGGGCGATGCTTCCGCCGCGCGAGCCGTAGGTATACCCGGCCGCCGCTGAACCAAAGGCAGGACTGATGACTGTCCTGTCGCGCGCAGCCCCCGGACGTGGCCGGCGGCGCCTCCGAGGGGGCGCGCAAAAGGAACGCGCGGGCCAGGACCCAAGGCTTGCCGGAAACCTCAAGAGCAGGCCTGCTTGCCGCAAGCGTGGCTGGAGCCTCCACGGCGGGGGGCCGCAAGAAAAGCTTGCGCCGCGGACTGAGGAGCTGCCTCTTAGCAATGGCAGATTTGGCCCGGTCCAAAGCCTCGTGCTCAAGGGCGTCCGTTGATGCGCCCGCGAGCAGGCGCGCCACCTTGACGTGGCCAAGGTGATTCGCGAAGGTCGCGGCGCAACGAAAATGCAAGCTCCACGCGAGCAGCGCCTCCAGCGCCGGCGGCAGGAGGCCCGCTGCGTCGCCCAGATTTATGCTCGCGAACTCAACCCAGCACCGGACGCCGGATCGGATGCCGGCAGTGCTTCGCGGGCAGCTGCCGAGAATCGCGCGTGCGCTGGCCTCTCGCAGCCACTCTGCGCGGCCCCTCGCCGCGCGCGGCGCCGCGAATGCGCGAACATATTGGCGCGGGCCAGCAAAGGGCTGAATCGGTCACGCCGCACCTACGCTGAGGCGGGCGAGCGCCGCGGCTGGCGCCTGCACAACTGACGCCGCCACCTGGGGCGGAGAACGACTGCGAACCTCACTTGCGCACCGTTGCGGCTGCCCTGACGCTTGCCTGCGCGCAGAAACGGCGATGCCCGCCAGAGCGCCGACCTCTGGCGGATTCCCAGCCGTGCCCCTGGAATCCGTTGCACCCAGGCTTGCGCTGGCTGCCGCACGCATCATTTTTTGCATGGCCCTGACCTGGTCGGGGTCCGCACGATCGACGCGTACTTCTCCCCATGGCACATGCGCCAGCATTGACAAAGAGGCAATGCCACTTTGCACGAGCACCGAAACCGCCCAACCAGCGCGAAGACGGCACATGTGCGGCGCAGCAGACGCTATCTCTTTGCGAAGCGCCATCTGAACGGGCGGCGCTGTGGCAGCGCGCGCGAACGCGGGTGGCAGCGCCGCCGGGCGCGCGGACTGCGCTGGAACTAAGCGTACCAACTGCGGAGGGACAGCGCTCGCCATGCTGACGGCGCCATGAAAGCCTCGTCTAACGTCGGAGGTCTCTCGCGGCCTCCTATGCGCTTGAGAAGATCGTATTCCTCCCTGGGGAACGCGCTGGCGCGGCGCGGGCGGGCGCGGCGCGCGCGCGCTGGTTGACCTCGATGGGAGGTCGGCCAAGTTCTCCTCGGTGGGAACCTGGCCGACCCACGCCGCGCAGCGAAGCTCAGCCAGACGCTTCCGCATGGCGGGCGCCAGCATGCAGTGATCAAACGACCGCGCGGTGCCCTTTCGCAGGGACGCCTCCCCCGTACTGTCGGAGTAGATCTTGACAGATCTGCTTGTCAGCAAGTCTGTGACGCCGCGCGCGCGCCGCGGCGAGCAAAGCGAAATGCCGCGGGCCTGGAAAGGTCGAGAGGGCCAACGCAATCGCTACCAGCTCCAGACCACCGATCTGCTTGTTCCCTCGCGCATTGAAGATATCGACCAGCTTATCTGGGACCGCGTACGTGGTCCAGTACAGTTCCCCGGCAGCTAGGACGACCGCCGCGGCGCGCGGTGGCCACCCTCGCGCGTCTGCCAAAATGATTGCCCGATCTCGGCGCCGCTGTTCCCATTCGCGCGCTTGGCCCAAATCTAACTGCATAATCTCAAGCCGCCACTCCAGCGCGAGCCGCATCGATGGCCCGACGCTACTCGTACGTTTGTGCGCGTGAGAGAAAATCGGCCTCGGCCGCGGGCGTGCCGCGGCGACGACCGGCGCGTGCGTGAAGCGCGCGCGGCCTGAGCAGCGCCCTCCCAAGCCGCATGAACATGTGGCTCGACGCCCACGCCGGACGGCCTGCGAGTTTTGCCACCTCTCCTGGGGCGAGCTTCCCCTGCGCGAGCGCCGCGTGAATCCCCGCTGAGCACTGTTCCACCATGTCAGCAAGGGGAGTGGCCATGAAGCCGTAGCGGGAAACGCGGAGATGCAGGCCGAGGACGCCGATCGGCGCTCCTGCCACGAGCTTGCGATCCGCAAGCACGCTCTGGCCCATGACCGTGCGGAGCAGCCGCGTGACGCAGTTGAGCGCGTGCTCGACCTCGCCGCGCCGAGCGCAGGGTTTGGTCGATTGCGCCGGAGCGTTAACTGCCGCTGCCTCCGACGGACGATCGCAGCCGAAGTAATCATCCACGTGCCGCAAAAATAACATGCAAGATGCGAACGAACGACGATGGCCCAAAACAAAGCCCCCGTGCGCGCCCAGCCTTGGACGCTCGCACCTTCGCGAAAACGACGGAACGCCCGCGCGGCGCGGCAAGCGCGGGGCGCGGGCCTGCGCTGGAGGGGAGTGCCGCGTGGCAGGCTGCCACCGGTACCCCATGCTGAAGGAAGGTCGCGTATGCCAAGGAGCGATGCTCCGGCTTCAGTGGCACTCTGCGAAATCCCGCGTCGATATCGAGCTTGTAGAAGCTCGGAAGCGTGCCGCGCTGCGGGAAAACGGCCCCCCCGCTCGCGCGCGGCGCGATGCGAGCCTTGCCTCGCGGAATAACAACCGAGCCAATTCGTATAAACAATCGACGGTGTCCGGCCGCATCCTCTCGCGCTTTGATGTTGCAGCGTTGACCAACGCGGCCGTGCAATCGTCGATGGGGGCGCACTTTATCACCTGAGCCGCGGCGCGCGGGCCACTCGATGCGGCGCGGCTTTGGGGGGGGGGGGGAAGGAAGGGCAGCGCGCGGGCTGCAACGTGCGCGCCTTGCGCCACGCCGAAACGCCTGATGAGCAGCACCTCATCTAAGTCGAGCTCAGATACCACCACAGGTGGGTGCATGCGCCCCAGACCCGCATCCTTGACGGTGGCGTCCCAGAGAGCCTCTTCCTGGGGATCGGCTCGCAAACTGCTCAACGTCTTCAGGTTGCGCTCGCGGGCGGCGCCCATCAGCTCTGATTCCCGCAGTCGTTCCCCGCGCGGCTCTTCAGGCGAACCTATACCAGAAGAAGGCTCGAGTTCAACTAGCAGCGGCGCGCCATCTGTGAAGAAACCGAGGCACGCCGTGTCCTCGCATTCGACCGCGGTTGCCAGCTCGCGCAGGAGCGGGCCGCAGACGCCGGCGACGATGCGCTGCGCGCCGGCGCCCAGCCCCTGCCCCATCGGGCCACGGCCCCGCTCTGCCAGAGGTGCGCTGCGCGCTGCTCGACGCGCTGCACCGCGAGCTCGCGCCACTCGCGCACCTCTGCGGCGCTGTGGGCCCCCGCCCACTCTAATGCTGCCTGTGTGTCGCACTGCGGCGCGGGCCCGGAGTCGCAGGGCGCCTCGGACTCTAGGCATGCGGCGGTGAGCGCCAATTTTACTCGCTTGCAATCGCAAGTCTCTTCCCCGGCCCTGGCCAGCAACGCCTCGCCGGGATTTGGCGAGGCCCTCCGAGCGTCGCGCCCGTCACTCGCAGCGCTGACATCCTGCGTCCGCGACGCATGCGGCGCGCCCCCCTCCGCGCACGCGCGAACGCAAGCGCGCCGCGGGTGCTGCAAACGCTTGCTCGCAAATTATTGTCTGCACTACATCGCCCCCTGGCGCGGGGCATTGCGCGCCCCGTCGCGGGCTGCGGAAACGGAGCACGCGCGGCGCCTGCAGAAACGCCTATCGAAATCTGCTCGCCGGCCCCGCGGCGATCCATGCGCGCTGGGCCCTGGCCACCCGGCGCGCGAGGCCCCCCGCCGGGAAATGGGCCCGCGCGGCGCGCCCCCCCACTTCTGCTTCTTCGCGCTCTGTTTGTGCCAGCCGTCCCACTGCCCGCGCTTGTGCCCGCCGCTGGGCTCGCGCCAAGTGGGCTGCTGCGAGCTGCTCGACCCGCCTGACCCACTGCCCCCTCTGCGGGGGGGAGTCCTCGCGTTCCGCGCCGCCGCGCTCTGCGGCTGCGCTGGCGGCTCGGCTGCCCTGCCCTGCGGTTTCGCACCCTAACGCAACGGCGCGCTGGCACACGGGCGCGCGCGCGCGCGGGCGACGCGCTGCGTGCCTCGGCGAACGAGCCCCCGCGTCGCGCGGTGCGGTCGAACTCCGGTTCGGCCTGCCCCAGGATTACGGGATCGAGCGCGCTGCGACCTCGATGTCAGAGCTGGGGGCCCCAGCGGCCGCCCGCTCCGACCACGTCTGCCGGGCCGTGAAAACGTAAATGAGGCCTAGCTTCGCGTGCCTGCGCGCAACCGAGCAGCTGTTGCGCGACCAGCCGAGAAGAGAGCGCGCCTCCACGACAGGCGCGCGTTGTGCGCGACCTGCAAGACGATGTGCTTGTGAGACAGCGAGGTCGCGACATCTGCTGCGAGACCGCCGCGGAGATCGCGCGCCTCGCGCCGGGCAGACGTGCCGCGCCAACGGGAGCGCGCACGCGCTTGCGAGCAAGTGCCACGGCGTCCAAGGAAGGAGGTCGGCCCGCGCGGGGCCTTCTGCGCTCCCCCTCAACGCCTTCGCGAGATCCTTCGTTTCTTTCGGCATTTCTTCGTCCTCGTCCGGCTGCGCCTTGCCTGCCCACGGCGGCAGGATTTTCGCGAGGTCCACCAACACAGATGGTTTCTGAACTCCGCGCTTCTTTGCTTCCGCAACTTCCGCGGCGAGCCAGTTCACCGCCGCCGCGCGGGGCCAGAACTGCTGGCCCTGGCCATCGAGATGCGCCGGTGGCAGGCGCACCCCGATGCATATAGTCTCGGGCGTCTCTTCCCAGGCAGCGGTTCGACGCGCAGTGAGCGTGCACGCGTCGCCGCGCTCGTTGTCTTCTTTGGACAGAATGAGGAGAGCGCCGCCGTTATCCTCCTGCGACGCGGCTGCCTGTGCTGGCCCTGTGAGAGCCTGCCGCGCGACGCAAGCGCAACCCGCCGATCGCAAACGCGCGCGTGACCGGCGAGGTCGGCGTCAGCACAGATCCCAGCAGCTGGCGCAGGATGCCTGCGCCGATTGCCCCTACGGCGGGCCCCATCGCCAGGAAACGCCAGGTCCTCGCAACTGAGCAGATGCAACGTCGACGTCGCCTCGCACCCGTTCGCCCTGAGTGCGGCGAGTGCTGCTTCTGATTCGCGGTCAGCGACCTCGCGGCTTGCCCCCGGCAAAGCGGCGATCGCCTCGCGCAAGCAACTCACATTGGCCGTCACGGACGCCATGCCGCAGATGCAAACGCGCGGACGAAGACAGCAAGCCCAACTGCCGCTCCTGCTGGCGCGAGAGCACACCGAGCGCGACGTGCCGTCTGCACCAATGCTACGAGCAGCGAACACTGCAAGTCAGAGCCCGGCCGACAGCGAATCATACCGCTAATCGAAGCCTCGCCGACGCCAGAGCGAACCGCACCGCCACCTGAAGAGCGAATCCTACCGCTAGAGGAGGCCTGGTCGACAGCGAGTTACACCGCTACCCGCCACCGCGCGGAGGTTCTGGCGAATCACACCTCCACCCTAGACAGCGAATCATGCCGCTAGGGGAGCCAGGCCGACGGCGAATCATACCGCTAGTCGACGCCGCGCCGAAGCTTAGAGCGAATCATACCGCCACCCCCGACAGCGAATCATACCGCTAGGGGAAGGAAGGTCGACAGCGAATCATGCCGCTAAACGACCCCGCGCCGAGGCACAGGCGAATCATACCGCCGCCCCAGACAGCGAAACATACCGCGAAATAAGCCAGGCCGACAGAGAATCATACCGCTAGTCAACGCTGCGCCGAAGCTTAGAGCGAATCACCGCCACCCTGATTAGCGACTCACACTGCTAAGGGAGGAAAGTCGACAGCGAATCACACCGCTAACCGACCCCGCGCCGAGGCGCTGGCGAATCATGCCGCCACCCCTGACAGCGAATCATGCCGCTAGGGAAGCCAGGCCAACAGCGAATCGCACCGCGGATCGACGCCGCGCCGAAGCGCTAACCGACCTTGCGCCGAGGCATTGGCGAATCGCGCCGCCACCCCTGACAGCGAAGATACCGCTAGGGAGGCCAGGCCTGCAAGGCGCGGCAAGGCGGCCTCGCGCGACCCGCGCGCGCCCGCTTGCGCGCTACAATATAGTCAGCCTGCGCGCACGGAGGGCCCGCGAGCGGCGCGGGCCCCCCCTCCATGCGCCCTGGCCCCCCCTGGCATGGCTGCTGCTGCGCGGGCAACGCCAACCGCCAGGCAGAACCGCGCTCACGCGCCAGGGCTGAGTCGCGCGCCCAGAGGCCACCCCCGCTGCTGGACGGGCGCATCCGCGCGCGCTAACCCTGTGCCGCGCGCGCCTGACGCACGGCCCCCCGCGCCCTTTGCAAGCGCGCGCAACCGCAAGTCGCGTCGATGCGCAGCGCGTAGTTTTCGATCCAAGAGGTGTAAGGTTTAGGGTAGGGTTCAGGGTTCAATGTTTAGGGTTTAGGGCTGGTTTTGAATGTTTCGGGCCTAGGGTTAGGTATCAGGGTGGGTGCCTGCCCCCGCAGGCGCGCTACGCGCACCCCACCTCGCGCCGAGACATGCGCGCTGGCCGGAGCATCGGCGACCCACGAATCGGCATCCCATCATCGGGCGAGCATCCGCCGGTTGGCGGGCCGCGACTTGCCCCGCGCATGGAAGGGGCGGCTCGCTGCAGATCTCGGCGAGCGGCTCGGCTGTGCAGCGCTGCGCTTGGAGGCGCACCACGGCTCCTCCGTGGGCTCGATGGCGCCGGGGTGCCAGCGAGAAGCCATGGACGCGCAAGCAATGGCATGGCCGGGACGGGAAGCCGACATCCGTACCAGATGCCTCGCGTGCGCAGGTGCCTCTGAGCCAGCGCCCTGGCCAGCGGCTGAAGAGCTTGCCCCCTCGCGGTTGTTCAGGTCGCGCGAGTCCGCGCATGCGTGGAGTGGTGGAGGCGCGTCGTCTCTTGTTTTCTTCAGCTTTTCCGATCTCGTCTCGTGGAGGGGCGTAGTTGGTCATGGCCTCTTGGAGGCGGCGGTTGGAAGCTCCGCGCGGGTCTTCCGATGGTTAACCTTGCCAGCGGCTGCAAGTCGCGCCGCTCGTCGGAACACCTGAGCGGGCTTTCTCGTCCATCGCCTCCCACGGCGTTTCCTTTGATAGTAGACTAGGTGCAGGCATTGCGCCGCTTGCTTGCCACGAGGCGGTAGGTCGATAAAGACGACCTCAGCGACGCCAGCGCAAGAGAAGGTGACCGCGTTGGTTCCTGACTCAAAGGGCGCGTCGCTTCGCTGGCCTGGGGGCCCCCGCAAAGTGGCGGCAGCGCGCGGTGGCGCATCGGGCGCGGCTGTACCCGGCAATTGTTGGCTGTGCCGGCTGACTGTGCATTGCGAGTTTTCTGGCCTAGAAGCGTCGCACCTTCGCTTGGCTCCTGATCGCTCCAGATGTTGCCAGGCGTGGCCGCAGGTGCGTTGCTTGCGTCGGCGGGAAATGTTCTCGCAGCCCTCCCGCTGAGATCCCGCAGACGTCACTAGATGCGCGTTGAGCTGGGTGTCCGTTGCTGCGCATCCGCTCAAACAAATGGTTGTTGCGTTGGGGGCGCCCAATTGGTTGAGGGACTGTGGGAGATGCGGTGCTCGGGAAGGTCTCACTCCCGGATCGCGAAACAACGCGAGCGCCTGAAACTTGAATGTGGGAATGTTGAATCCAAGTCAATCCGCTTCCCGTCTTGTAATTTCGCGTCTGGCCAGTGCCGAATCGATGTGTTCCCCCCGTGCGACCCTCAAAACGACAAGGGCCGTTCCCGAGGTGAGCTGTCGCTCATCTCGTGGTTTTCGGACTTGATGCTGATGACGAGCGTGTTGCATGCGACAGACTCGATACGTTGGCCACCAAGGGTTCCTCCGTAGTTGATGGCTTCCGACGGCGCTCTCTCTCATGGCCAGGGCCCTGGCTATAGGCCGCCAACCGTTGCAAGGCGGCCGCTTGTTGCTGTGGCGTCATGGCTCCGCCAATCACATTGGGCCACGCGTGCGCCTCGCCAACAAATTCGCGGAAGGGTACATTGCCACCTGGGTCCTAAACAGGGCCCCCCAGGTAAGAGTTTCGTCCATTCCCCGTTGCATGCGCCCTATCGCTGGACCAAGACACGCCCATATGATGCCACTCATGGTGACCTCGTCCTCGTCCTCCGCCTGAATGGCCGGGATCGACCGGCGGGTCGGAAGTGGAACTCGTCGGAGACGAACTATACGGGGGAAACATCCCGATACGGTGAACTGGAACTTAAACTAGGAACGAGGCCCCAAAGCCGCTGTGGAGGGGTTTTGCTATTCCATTCCAACCACCCCCCGCGACCAGGCCAGCCCGCCGCTCCAGCCCCCTCTCCGTCCAGGAACCGCCCCCGCTGTGAAGGGGCTTGGGGCTTGGGGGGAGTAAGCAACCAGAGGAGCCCAGTGCCGGGCCCAATGAGTCTGCTCCCCCCCGATGGTCCTTAAAGAAGGCCGCTGGCGCCGGGGCCTTCGGCCCAGAAACGCGGCAAAACGAACGCCCACGACGGATTGTCCACAACGCTGGAACCATGGAAAATCAGCTGCGGGACTAGCGCAGGTTGCTGCACCGTGGTTCCACAACTCGCTCTTTTGCGTGTCACCAATGCGCAGAGGCCAGACGAATGGATTGAGACACGCAGGCACACACTATATCTCAAGTCGTATGTTGGGTAATCCGCACTGCCACATTCGACTACATAGGGTCCATACTGGGCTCCAGAACGGAATCGCCTAAAGACTTAGACGCCAGAAGCTGGGTCGCCTGGACCATGGGCACCCCTGGTCTGCCCCCCGGATGGGGCTGAAAGGGAAAGAGCCAGAGCACCAACCGCCCTCTCTGGAATGGGATCGCGGGAGGCTTGAGCAGGACGACAAATAAGACCAGGAGAGGGAACGACGACAATCCCGCCTCCGCACACACAATAAGACCAGGAGAGGAAACGATCACAATCTGTCACTATCCGCCAACACCCGAATACACGGCACAAAACCCCCTCCCCGAGCATTACCCGTTAGGGGGCACCCTCCTGTGGAGGGCGTGGGTTAACCGTACCCCAGGGGGGATACGTTGCCCCTGACGCGGCCGCTCAGCCGAGCGGGGGCCGTATCAGGCAATGGCCAGGCGAGGGGCGCGACCCCATGCATCCGCAAGCGGACGCACGGGGTTGCACCGTCCCCATGCACCGTCGCACGCGAAGGACGGCCCCCAAGGGGAAACACATCGACTTGGACACATGACCGTGAGAACCTCTGACCAACTGAGACTCGAGGAGGCCTCTGCTCAAACCGGCAGACTCGTGATGACCTTGATGTACAGCATGACCATATCTGTGTTGGCGGTGCAATGGTCGTCGTGTTTGTGGGCTGACGTGTCCGTCATTTGTCTTGATGCTGGACTGGCGTGACCGTCATCTTTCAGAAAGGCGCAGGGTCCGTGTTTATGTTATACGCCTGTTTGCGCAGTGGGGATACCGAGTATAATGGTGAGTACCCAATTGGCTGACGGTGGGTCGGATCGTGGTGTCTTCGAGCCGTGGCATACACGTGACAGACGAAGGGGCCGTCGGTAAGTGCGTTGTCACGCGAAGGCCCTCTGATCTCCGAATAGAAGCCAGCGCAGTAGTGTACCACCATAGAAGTAGCCCACCATCTTGTGCCGTGGAATACTGGTAGAGTCAGACCTAGCCGCATGAAGATGAGGCCAACTCAGCCCCAAAATCCGAACACAAGGATATGGTACGCCGTACCATACAATACACCTTGCTCATACGACCGTATCTCATGTTTCATCCATACACTAGGTAAGAGCGGGTAGGCAACGGATAAAACATGGGAATGACGGGTGCATGGTCGAAGGATGCGGAAGTCTTTTTTTCCGCTACTCGGATACGATCGCGACCTACGTCTGGGGCTGTCATATAGAGCGGGCCCGCTTGAGCCCAAGCGGCGTCGGAAGCACGTGCGTCGCTCGTATCTCCCCTTTGACCTCCGTCCAAAATGGCCCGAGAGAGGCCCCTGAGAGAGAACACTAACCGACATGTCGCCCAGGATGGCCCCCGAGACCGCCAGCAGGCCCCCCAAAGGCCCCCCACAAGGCACTGGAAGCTCCTTACGCAAATCTCGGCTCCAAGGAGCCCCCAAGAGATGCCCGAGACAAAACAAAATCCGAGAGGTTTCCGACAGGCCTCCAAAGAGATCCCCACAAGCATCCCAGAGGCATCTGTTCTACGGCGGTGGCGGGATGGGCCGAAACCCACTAGATCCGCCGCCCCCTGCCTGCAGGGGTGCACGGCGTGCTGGATGTTTCAGGTTTTGGTTTTGGTTCTTTTTCCAAAAGAACTCCCCAGTGGGCTCCGGCCCGTCCCGCCACCGTGCCCAAAAACGGCCGTTTCGCTCGGGACATCCTCAACAAATCGCGAAGATGGCCCAAGATGGCCTCCAAGTCCGCCCGAGATGGTCCAAGACGGCCTCCAAAACGGCCCAAGAGAGTCCAAGACGGCCCAAGACGGCCCAAGAGGCCCCCCAGAGGCCTCCCAGACGGCCCAAGAGGCCTCCAAGAGGTCCTCCAGGAGAGTCCGAAGAGGCCAAAATCATTGATTTTCCCTTGGTTTTTGAAGGATTTTGGCATTTGCGCCTTTTCGGCTCTCCGACGGCTCAAGACGGCCCAAGAAGCCCCCAAGATCGCCCAAGAGGCCCCCAAGAGAGCCCCATGATGGCCCAAGTGGCCTCCAAGATGGCCCCTAGAGGGCCCCAAGAGGGCCCAAGAGGCCTCCAACACGCCCAAGATGGCCTCCAAGACGCCCAAGATGGCCTCCAAGACGGCCCTGGAGCGCCCCAAGAGGGTCCCCCGTTGGCCCAGAAAGGCCCCCAAAACGGCTCCCGACGGCGTCAGACGTGCCAGGAACCCACCAAGATGGCCGAAGTTCGCTCGAAGCTGGCCCAAAAGGGCCCAAGAGGCCCCCAAGAGGGCCTCCAGGAAGGCCAAAAGATGCCAAAATCACTGATTTTCCCAAGGTTTTTGATGGATTTGGGCATTTCCCTTTTTTCGGCCTTCCGACGGCCCGACACGGCCCAAGAGCCCCCAAAGATCGCCGAAAGATCGCCCAAGAGGCCTCCAAGACGGCGACGATGACCATCAAGACGCCACGTGTTCCCCGAAGGCTTTCCAAACCGATTCGGGGAACACATGGTCCGATGGCTTGGCAAGTCTGGCCTCAACGTTCGGCCACATAGGCGCTTCCACAAAGGCAGGGGGCGGCGGTGATTCGCCGTAGGCGTCTTCGATCCGCCGCCCCCTGTCGATTCATCGCAGGGGTGCCTGGCGTGCTGGACCCTTTCGGTTTGGGTTGTGGTTCTTTTTCCAAAGAACTCCCCCTGGGGCTCCGGCGCGTCCCGCCGGCCACCCAGAAGACCCGGTTGCAAACGGTGTTCCTGCCCCAGACGGCCCTAAGATGGCCTCCAAGACGGCCAAGATGCCTCCAAGACGGCCAAGATGGCCTCCAAGACGGCTCAGATGGCCCCAAGATGCCTCCAAGACGGCCCAAGGTGTACCCAAGACGCCTAAGAGAGCCTGAAGATGGTCCAAGACGGCCCAAGAGGCCCCCAAGAGGCCTCCAAGACGGCCCAAGAGGCCTCCAAGAGGTCCTCCAGGAAGGCCAGAAGAGGCAAAATCATTGATTTTCCCTTGGTTTTTGAAGGCTGTTGGTATTTGCCCCTTTTCGGCTTTCCGACGGCTCAAGACGGCCCAAGAGGCCCCCAAGATCGCCCAAGAGGCCCCCAAGAGGCCCCCAAGAGGGCCCCATGACGGCCCAAGTGGCCTCCAAGACGGCCCCGAGAGGGCCCCAAGACGGCCCAAGAGGCCTCCAACACGCCCACGATGGCCTCCAAGACGCCCAAGATGGCCTCCAAGACGGCCCCGAAACGCCCCAAGAGGGCCCCCAGTCGGCCCAGAAAGGCCCCCAAGACGGCTCCCGACGGCGTCAGACGTGCCAGGAACCCACCAAGATGGCCGAAGTTGGCTCGAAGCTGGCCCAACAGGCCCCCAAGAGGGCCTCCAGGAAGGCCAGAAGAGGCCAAAAACCTTGATGTTCCTAAGGTTTTTGTTGACGGATTTTGACATTTCCTTCGGCCCAAGAGCCTCCAAAGATCGCCGAAAGATCGTCCAAGAGGCCTCCAAGATGGCCCCAAAGCAAGACTGCACAGGAGGCCTTTGAGACGCCCAAGATGGCCTCCAAGACGGTCCTGGAGTCGGCCCCAAATCGGCCCCTAGAGGCCCCCCAAACGGCTTCCGACGGCGTCAGACGGACCAGGAGCCCATCAAGACGGCCGAACATGACCCTAAGATGGCCCAAGAGGCCTCCAAGAGGTCCTCCAGGAAGGCCCGAAGAGGCAAAATCAGTGTTTTTTCGTAGGTTTTTGTAGGATTGTGGCAGTTGTTTTTTTCTGCCTTCCGACGGCCCGAGACGGCCCAATGCCCCCAAAGATCGCCCAAGAGGCCCAAGACACGGCCCCAAGAGGCCCCCAAGTCGGCCCAAGAGGTCTCCAAGACGCTCAAGATAGCCTCCAAGACGGCCCAAGAGCCCTCCAAGACGTCCTCCAAGAAGGCCCGAAAGGGTCAAAATGGCCTCCAGACGGCCAAGATGACCTTCAAGATGCCTACGTGTTCCCCGAAGGCTTTCCAAACCGATTCGGGGAGCACATGGTCCGACAGCTTGGCAGGTCTGGCCTCAACGTTCGGCCACATAAGCGCTTCCAAAAAGGCAGGGGGCGGCAGTGATTCGCCGGGAACGTCTTCGATCCGCCGCCCCCTGTTGATTCATCACAAGGGTGCCCGGCGTGCTAGACCCTGTCGCTTTTGGTTTTGATTCTTTTCCAAAAGCACTCCCCCTGGGGCTCGGGCCCGTCCCGCCGGCGATGCGTAACAGGTGGTTGCAAAGGGTTTTTCGGCTGCAGACGGCTTCAAGGTGGCTTCCAAGATGGCCTCCAGGTTCGCCCAAGATGGCCCAAGATGGCCTCCAAGACGGCCCAGGAGAGTCCAAGATGCCTCCAAGTTCGCACAAGAAACTTCTCGGAGACGGCCCCAGAGGCCTCCAAGAGGCCTCCAAGACGGCCCAAGAGGCCTCCAAGAGGTCCTCCACGAGAGCCCGAAGATGTCAAAATCAATGTGTTCCTTAGGTTTTTGAAGGATATTGGCTTTTGTTCTTTTCGAGCCTTCCGACGGCTCACTACTGCCCAAGGAGCTCGAAAGATCGCCCCCAGAGCGCCCAAGAGGCCTCCAAGATGGCCCTATGACGGCCCAAGAGGCCCCCAAGACGGCCCCAAGAGGGCGCCAAGATGGCTCCAGATGCCTCCAAGACGCCCAAGACCGGTCTCCAAGACGGCCAAGATGGCCTCCAAGATGCTTCCAACACGGTCAAGATGAGCTTCAAGACGGCCAAGATGGCCGCTAAGACGGCCAAGATGGCCCAAGATGGACCCGAGAGGCTCCAAGATTGCCCCAGAGGATTCCAGAAGGTGCTCCAGGAAGGCCCGAGGGAGCCAACACCTTAAATTGTCCTTGGGTTTTTGAAAGATTTGTTTTTCCTCGGTTTTGGTGTTCTGACCGCCTAAGACGGCCCAAGGAATCCCCAAACTAGTCCCAGATGCCTCCCAGATGGCTCTAGAACGGCCCAAGTGGCCTTCAAGCCAGCCCCAAGACGGCCCAAGAGGTCTCAAAAACGGCAAGGATGGTCTCAAAGATACCTCAAGACTGCCAAGATGACCTCCAAGACGACCAATATGGGGCAGCCAGGACGGCAGAAATATCTCCAAGAGAGCCGAAGGTGGCCCAAGAGGCGCCCAAGATGCCTCCAAGACGGCCCAAGATGGCTCCAAGATGGCCTAAGACTGCCCAAGAGGGCCCCAGGAGACCTCCGAGAGCTCCACCAGGAAGGCCCGAAGTGGTCAAAATCATTGATGTTCCTTCGGTTTGAAGGATTTGGGTATATTCTTTTGTCCAGCTCTCCGACGGCCCAAGACGGCCCAAGAGGCCCCCAACATCGCCCCAAGAGCGCCCAAGAGGCCTCCAAGATGGCCCCCATGACAGGCAAAGAGGCTCCCAAGAAGGCCCCAACAAGACCCCAAGACGGCCCAAGAGGCCCCCAACACACCGGAGATGGCCTCCAAGACGGTCAAGATGGCCTCCAAGATGCCTCCAGGACGGCCTCCAAGACGGCGAAGATGGCCCCAAGATGCACCCAAGACGGCCCCAGATGGCCTGAAGATGGCCTTAGTCTGCCCAAAAGGCCCGCCAGAGGCCTCCAAGACGACCCAAGACCCCTCCAAGACGTCCTCCAGGAGGCTCGAAAACTCAAAAACCACATGGTCCGATAGCTCGCCCGATTCCGTGTTCCCCGAAGGCTTTCGAAACCCGCTCGGGGAACGCGTGGCCCGGTAGCTTGGCCAAGCTCGAACCCAACGTTCGGCCACGCAGGCGCTTCAAAAAAGGCAGGGGGCGGCGATGATTCGCCGTAAAGTCAAAA
The DNA here is from genome assembly GCA_963575745.1 of Prorocentrum cordatum. NCBI lineage: Eukaryota > Dinophyceae > Prorocentrales > Prorocentraceae > Prorocentrum > Prorocentrum cordatum. Next base: position 233,884 of record CAUYUJ010020593.1, on the reverse strand, counting down.
CGTATATTAAGGACGCGTGGTAAGGACGCAAGACCCTTGGAAGCTGAAGTTGGGATTTTTTTGGGCGGCGGCGACCAGTGAAAACGGCAAAGGACGGGCCACAGAGGCAAGGACGCAAGGGTATCCTAGATGAAGGCGCGCGTCCTTACTAGGCGCGTTGACTGTAGGCGTCTTCGATACACCGCCTCCTGTTGGCTTGCCACAAGGGTGCCTAGCGTGCTGAATCCCATACTCGGCTTGGTTCTAGTTTTTCTCTCAAAAAAACTCTTCCTGGGGCGTCGGCCCAGCGCGCCAGCCACCCCGAAGGCTTGCCCACAGGGACTGCAAACCGTCTTTCCTGCTCTAGATGGCTCCAAGATGGCCGATGGTGGCCTCCAAGACGGCCAGGATTGCCCACAAGGTCGCCCAAAGTGGTCCAAGATGGCCACCACGACGGCCCAAGAGCGTGCCCAAGAAACCTCCAAGACGGCTTCAAGATGACGGCAGACGGTTCAAGAGGCCCCCCAAGAGGCCTCCAAAACGGCCCCAAATGCCTCCAAGAGGTCCTCCAGGAAGGCTGGAAGAGGCCAACTTCATTGATGTTCCCTGGGTTGTTCCAAAACATTTGACATTTGCTTAGTTTGGGCCTTCCAACGGCCCAAGACGACCCAAGAGCCTCCAACGATCGCCCCAAGATCGCCCAAGAGGCCTCCAAGATGGCCCCAGAACGGTCCAAGAGGCCCCCCAAGACGGTCCCAAGAGGGCCCCAAGAGGCCTTCAAGACGCCCAAGATGGACGGCCCTGGCGCACCCCGAAAGGGCCCCAAGTCGGCCCAGAGAGGCCCCCAAGACGGCTTCCGATGGCGCCAAAGGGCCAGGATTGCCCCAAGACGGCCAAAGAAGCCCCCAAGAGGCCCAAGGAGGCCCCCAGAGGCTCCCAGGAAGCTTCCAGGAGGCCCCAAGGGTGCCCCCAGAGGTTCTCAAGATGTCTCCTCCTCCTCCTCCTCCTCCTCCTCCTTCTCCTCCTGATCTTCCCCGCCATCCTCACCGACGTGTTCCTCAAAGGGTTTCCACAATGTCTGGGGGAAAAACTGGTCTGATAGCATGGCAGAGCTCTTGCCACAACACTCGGCCACATAGGCGGTTCCAAAGGCAGGGGGCGGCGGCGATGTGCCGTAGGCGTCTTCGATCCGCCGCCCCTTGTGACTTGCTACAGGGGTGCACGGCGTGCTGAACGTCTGGTGGTTGTTGGTCTTTTTAGGCTCTCACTGGCGCTTCAACCCAACCCGCGGGCCAAACGGAAAGCTCATCAAAATCCATAACCTGTTGCCCAAATCGCCTCCAAGACGACCAAGATGGCCCCGGATGGCCTCCAAGATGGCCCCAAGACGCCTCGACGACTGCCCCAAGATGCCCAAAGAGAGCCAAGCTGGCCGAAAGATCTGTCAAAGACGGCCCGAGACTACCTCAAGACGACCTAGCATGGCTCCCAGATAGATGGCACAAGACGGTCCAAGAAACCCCTAAGAGGCCTCTAAGACGGCCTGAGAAGCCTCCAGGAGGACCTAGTTACAGGAATGCCCGAAGAGGTCAAACTCCTTGATGTTCCGTAGGTTGAAGGTGTTTGACTGATGCTACTTTTCGGCCTTCCCACGGTCCAAGAGTGCCCAACAGACTCTCACGATCGCCTTAAGATCGCCGCAGAAGCCTCCAAGATGGCCCCATGACAGCCCAACTGGTCCCCAAGATGGCTCCTAGAGGGCCCAAAGACGGCCCAAGAGGTCTCTAAGACTGCCAAGATGGCCTCCAAGACGGCCCAGATGCACCGAGGATGGCCTCAAGACGTCTCCAAGACGGCACCAGATGCATCAGTCAAGAGGCATAAGATGGCCTCAACATGGTCCAAGTCGGCCACCGAAGCCCCCAAGAGGCTTCCAAGACTGCCCAGATGTACCGAGGATGGCCTCAAGACGTCTCCAAGACGGCACCAGATGCATCAGTCAAGAGGCATAAGATGGCCTCAACATGGTCCAAGACGGCAACCGAAGCCCCCAAGAGGTCTCCAAGACTGTCCAAGAGGCTTCCAAGAAGATATACAGGCAGGCTCGAAGGAACCCAAATCATTGATATTCCGAAGGTGTTCAAGTGTGTGTGTGTGTGTGGCGATTGCTGCTTGTCGGCCTTCCGACGGCCCAAGACGGCCCAACAGACCCCCAATCTCGCCCCAATATTCCCATCACGACAGCACAAGAACACCCCAAACGACGCCAAGAGAGCCCAAGAGGCCTCCGAGATAGCCAAGATGGCCTCCAAGACGGCGCCTAAGCATTGCCCCAAGAAATCTTCCAGGGGCTCCCAGATCCAAAGATCCGCGCGACGGCCTGTTCGGATGAGACCTGGCTCTGCTGAGGCTGATCCCGAGCTTCGATTTGACGACTGGCCCCCGTTTTGTTCCACTGCATGCTCCTGCGCCTCCCTGATCAAAACACGTCGCCTGGGGGTCGTTTCTGGACGGGCTGGTAGGAACACACGAAACTTCAATAATTCAACCTTGAACGCCCGCGCTGATGTCGCCGCCGCGTAAACGCGGCATGAAGCTACCGTGCCGAACTGGACATCCTCGTGGGGTCCATATACGCCCCGTTGTATGCAAAAGAACGTGCCCTCCCTTTCCGATATGGCTGCTGAGGAACCCGAACTACATGACGGTACGCCCCTCAGTACGACCCCTGCCAACAATACAAAAGGTGTACGAGACCCTTCTTCGAGCACCCGATCCTGACCGCAATTTGTGCCAGACTCGGCCGTTGCAACGAATATGGCAAACGTGTTGCGCCCTCGTGTGACCTGTAGAGCAGATCTGGCGAACATGTCTTGTCAAACCAGCCGCTCAGGGGGGTCAACGTTTAGAACTGGATACACATGTACATATATATATATATATATATATATATACATATATGTATATATATAAATATATATCTAGAGTTATATGCACTAGAACCGCGCGCTCGCTTGGCGCGCGCTTGGCTTCTAGCGCATGAAATGGCGTTGTTAGCTGTGAGTGCTTTTTGGACTGGCTCATTCCATGCCTTGCCCCTTCGTCCTCAAATATTCCTCATACGTCATTCCTCGTTAACCATCCAGTCTCTCTCGGTTGTCCTCGCTTTTGCTTCTCGTTCTATGGGCGTTCTCCTCTTGCTTGGGATTACGCGTGGCCTTCGAGCTGTTCAAGGCCGGCGTGGGGAGATATTGAATATGAAGTGGAATGGCTTGGAGTGTAGGAGTATCTTGGGGATCTCCCTGTTCGGGCTGCCTTGAAGGTCTTGGGGCCCGCTTGAGGCCCTCTTGGGCTCTTCTACGAAGTTGTGGGGCCGTCTCGAGCCTCGGAGCCATGTGGAGCTCTCCCGACGCCATCCGAAGGAGAAGAGCGCGAGATTTACTTAGTATGGCGAAACCTGAATGGTTTTTGCGTTGTGGCTCCCTGGGGTCATTTTGGGTGGCCTTTTGGGAGCTCCACTGGGGCATCTTGTGGCCCCTGGGGGCCGCCTTGAAACATCTTGGAGCATCTTGGGCCACCGAGGGGCCATCTTGGCGGCCAGCGGGCGTCCTCCTGACCCAGCTCGGATTCCTCTTCAGGCAGGAACAAGTCGCCCAAATACCCCAAGGCGGATCCTGGAGCCCAGGGGTGCCAAGTGGGTTGCGACGGGGGGAAATTGAAAAAAGTGGGCCACCCCAGGGCCAGAAACCCTGTCGTCGGTGCACTGAGCAAGGTGGACTCATAGCACACTGTTTGGTCCATGAACGGACGAAGTAAACACGTGGCGGGGGGTTACGTCGCACTCGCAAAGACATACACTATGAGAACTGATTGCGTATTCCCCATGGGCAAGGCGAGTAACGCGAGGAGGAGGAACTGGAGGAGGGAGGAGGGATGTGAGAGGAGTAAGGCGGGAAGAAGAGGAAGGAACAGGGGAGAAGTGGGGGCACCATGCGCTGGAAGTTTCAGCGAAACCGCTCGAACCAAGGGGGGGGAGGTGGGGCAAAGTCGAGATGGTGACGCCGAGCCCATCGTTGTCATCCTCCTCCACTTCCGTTTCCTCTCATGTTCCTCCTGCTCCTCATCATCCTCCCAGTTCACCCTGTTCAAAGAGGCCCGAATAGCAAACGTGAAACCACGCAGCATGGGGTGACGAATTGAGTCGTACAACAAGGGCACACGATTTGCAACAGAGCCAGCCCGAGCAAGACCCATTTACCTTCTTCGCCAGTCACCTTTCCATGTTAAATTCAATATCCTCGACCTCTCCACCCTCTTCTTGCTCCAGGAGGGGGAGGGGGAGGAGGAGGAGGAGGAGGAGGAGGAGGAGGAGGAGGAGGAGGAGGAGGAGGAGGAGGAGGAGGAGGAGGAGGAGGAGGAGGAGGAGGAGGAGGAGGGGGAGGAGGAGGAGGAGGAGGGGGGGGTGGAGGAGGAGGGGGAGGAGGAGGAGGAGGAGGAAGAGGAGGAGGAGGAGGAGGACTCTTTATCATTGGGGAGGCGGCCGTTCGCCGCTCGACACGCCCCACACACACACACACACAGCGTACCAGCCTGACTCCTTTAGGTCCGAGAAGCGAACATTGACGAGGTATCCTGGCTGAGACGCATCGCTTGGCGCATACGGCAGGTTCGTGCCGTGTCGACCTGGGCGTTGGTCCCTGACGCCGCGAGGATCGTTCAACCTTGAACGATCGGCCATTTCAGTAACGTCCGATCGTTCAACATCGACCGATTCTGGGCCTCCGCCGGCGTTCAACGTTGAACGCCGGCGTCGAGGTCGCCGCCGGTCGACACGACGCGAACCTACCGTACTTGCCTGGTCAGTAATCCAAGGGTGCGCGAACAAGGCGTCGCGAAACTCCTCCCTCGCTGCCACTGGAGTGAAAAGGGTGAGCAACAGGGCATGGCATTGACATTTTCCGACGGAGACGCATCAGCCTGACGCACACGTATCTGGTCGATCAGCCTGGCGCAAGGCGAAATGAACAAGAAAATCGCCTCCGCGGCGAACTGGCGGGCGGGGTCTCGCGCCATAGACACAACCGCCTCGCGCGCACTTATCTGGTCGATTGCCCAAGGATGTGCGCGCAAGGCGGAGCGACCAGCTCTCGAAAATAAATAAACGCATCAAATTCACTGGGCTGACCGCAGGCGGGCGTCACCTGCAAGCCAGCGTTGCAGCCCGACACGCCCTGGCGCGAACGGACACGCCTTGGCGCCAACAGTGAAATTCCAACACCCTGTCGCAGGCACTTGGACCCGTGCGAGAGTGCTTGCTGGCTTTCGGGAAATGTTGAAGGGGAACTGGGACACACAAATAAATACACACAAATAAAACTATTCCCCATATTTTCCCATATTTTCTAGGTTTCTCTCTTCCCCCCCACTTCCCATATTTTCCAATATTTTCTGGGAATCGCCGATTAATTGTGTCTGTGTGTTCTTTCCAGGGGAGCCCAGAATCGAATCGATAAGTCGGATCGGCGATCGAAATAAGTCGGATCGGCAGAAATCGGCAGCCGAGTCGGGAAAAATCGAATCGGCGGAAATCGGCAGGCTAGTATGCGTCCAATCAGGTATCGGAGCCCAAATCGGAATCCGAAATCGAAGCGAATCGGAATCGGAATCCATCGGAGTCGAATCGAATCGAATCGGAGGATTCGAAACGAGTCCTGTCTTTCCCCTCCTGAAATGTTTCTGCTGGTCTCTGGGAGCGACGCACCCCTGCTGCGCGCATCCTCACAACATCGCACCCTCCGCACTCGCTCCGCGGCCCCACGGCGCCGTGAGCCAGAGACCGCCTCAAGACGGCCGCAAGAAGCCCCAAGCCCGTCCAGAGACGGCCCAACGGACTCTCTTGGCCCTCTCTTGAAATCCCGATCCGATGGGATTTCTTGGGACCCTCTTGGGGCCCTCTTGGGCGGACTCAGGAACCTCTGTCTGGGGCCGTTTTTAGGGTCCTCTTGGGCCGTCTTCGGGCCCTAGGAAGGGGGGAGGGAGGGGCCAAGCGGAACGAACCAAACAATTGTCTCCGCAGCAAACAGACAGAATCCGGGGTTGGGAAAGAGATCGAGGTGAACAAGAGACCCCCCGCCAAGAAATCGTTTTCGGTTTCGTGTTTGTGTCTTGCGTGTGGGCGAGGCGAAGCTGCATCGGCGGGCGAGAAGAATGAACCCGCCGTGCTTAGGGCAAAGCCGGGCCAAATTTTGCTGCGCCCCCCGGTTGGCCAGCGGTGGCCCTGGGTTGTCCCGCGGTGTCTCGCGGTCTGATAGAATCCGAAGTTGGGAAAAAGATCGAAGTGAACAAGAGACCCCCGCGAGGAAATCGTTGTCGGTTTCGTGTTCGTGTCGCGCGTGTGGGCGAGGCGAAGCTGCATCGGCGGTCGAGAAGAATAAACCAGCTGTGCTTACAACGAAGCCAGGCCAAATATTGCTGCGCCCCCCTGTTGGCCAACGGTGGCCTGGGGGTGTCTGGCGGTGTCCCGTGGTGTCCAAACCGGTTGGCCGGCGGTGGCCTGGGGGTGTCCCGGGGTGTCCCGTCGTGTCTGGTTCTATGCGATGCTGTGCTATGCTATGCTATGCGATGCTGTACAATGCTACGCAATGTTATCAAAGCGGCGCTAAGCTATGTGATGTGATGCGATGCGATACTATGCTATGCGGTGCGATGCTATGCTACGCTATACTGTGTTATACGATGGTATGCTATTCCCAGAGGCTCGGCTGGCTTATACTTTGCGCTGGTCAGCGGATATTTCCCCAGTTCAATGTTTAATGTACTTTTTCCGTTGCGGCGCATGTTTCCCGTGCGTGTCGCATGCGCAAAAATACAAGCTAATAGCAATAGCATACGCGAGTAAATGTCGCCGCTTGCGAGGACTGCTCGGGGGCCAGACTAATGGGTTGCCGACGGTCGCCACTTCCGAGAGCTGCTGGGGGTGTCCTTTGGAGTGACGCGCTACGCAGACCCAAACTAGACCTCGCCATCCCTGCGGGGCTGCGATCTGCAAAACTGCCGCCACTTTCGAGGGCTGCCGGGGATTCCAGCGGAGTGACGTGCTGCGCAGATGCAGACTAGACCTCACCATTCTTAGGGGGCTGCGGTTTGCGAAGCTGTCGCCGCTTTCGAGGGCTGCTTGGGGGGGCAGAATAGTGGGTGGTAGCCGCCGCAGGTCCAAATCAGACCTCGCCATCCATGGGGGGCTGCAATTTGCAAAACATGTCGCCACTTTCGATGGCGGCTTTGGGGGCAGCATAGTGTGTAGCCGCCGCAGATCCAAAGTAGACCTCGCCATCCCTGGGGGGGCTGCGATTTGCGAAACCGTCGCCACATTCGAGGGTTGCTTGGGGGGCCAGCGCCGTGGGCAGCCGCCGCAGATCCAAAGTAGACCTCGCCACCCCTGTGGGGGGGGGGGGGGCGCGATTTGCGAAACCGTCGCCACTTTCGGGTGCTGATTCGGGGGCCAGCTATGGTGGGTAGTCGCCGCAGATCCAAATTAGAGCTCGCCATCCCTGGGGGGCTGCAATTTGCGAAACCGTCGCCACGTTCGAGGGCTGCTTGGGGGGGGGCAGCGTAGCGATCTGCGAAACTGTCGCCGCTTTCGAGGGCTGCTGGGGGGCCCAGCGGGGTGAGGCACCGCGCAGATCTGACCGAGACCTCGCCGTCCCGGGGGGGGGGTACGATCTGCGAAAACTTCTCCACTTTCAAGGGCTGCTGGCGGGAGCAGCGGAATGAGGCACCGCGCAGATCTGAGCGGGACCTCGCCGTCTTGGGGAGCTGCGATCTGCGAAACCGCTACTTTCAAAGGCTGGTGGCGGGTCCAACGGAGTGAGGCACCGCGCAGATCTGAGGTGGACCTTGCAATCCCTGGGGGGATGCGAGCCTCGCGAATGCCGCTCGCAGAAGTATATGCGCCCTGGTGACGTCACCACATCCGTATCACGTCTCCCAAGCTACTCCTGCCCTGCATTGCGCAAGGGTTGGGTGCGTCGCCAAGGTAATCCCACCAGCCCTCTGGGCGCAAGTGGTATAACGTCAAGTCGGGCCTGTCCTCCTTACAGGGGGAGTCTGAACGAACAATTAACTGGAGTCAAATAATTCACCCAAATGGCCAACCCATGCTCAAAATATGGTACCCATATCATTGCTTGGCCATTTTTGAATATCCCCCCTCTACAAGGACAGGCCCTACCTAAATCTAACGAGGTTCCTCTCCCCTCTTCCAATGAACCCCTCTCCCCTACGGGGAAGGGCTTACCCCTCCCCCCATCCCTCCCCTGGACGGTTTTGAGGGGTGTCGCGAGGTGTCAGGGCGTCCAACACGGCATCGGCGAGGAAGCCAAAATCAATGGTTTCACCTCTTGGCCTCTTCGGGGGAGGGGGGGGGCTGAACGTTATCCCATCTCCTCCTTTGATCGATGGCCTTCAAGATGGCCCCAAGAGGCCTTCCAGGGCTCCCAAGAGGGCCCCACGAGAGCGCCAAGAGGGCCCCAAGACCCCTAAACGAGCCCCAAGAGAGCTCCAATACCCTCCCAAAGAGCTCCAGGAGAGCTTCAAGAGGCGATTTTGAGGGCGCATGGGAAGGGGCCGAAATCGAGGACCCCCCATCTTTTGATCGACCTCCTCCCCCTCTTCCTCCTCCTCTTCTTGCCCCCACGCGGCCCCCAGGTATGGCCAAAAGAGGCCTTCCAAGGCCACTCCCTTGCTCCCAAAGATCTCTCGGCTCATCCTGGTTGCTCGCGTTGTTTCCCTAGATGTGCCCATTCGTGCCTTTTCCCGTCAGCTCTCGTGGGCAGGGCTTCTGAATGGGCTGGTTGGGATACTTTTTCGGTCGCGTCCGCCAGCGAAAGCGCAAGCGGAGTCAGAAGCACTCCGGGACAGGGCAGCGGCCTACTTAGCTACTAAACGCGCCACAGGCCGGCCGGCCCAGTCATAAAGCAGCTGTGGGGCTGCGCTGAAGAGCTGGCGAGCTGAGGGCGTCCAGGGAAACTCAAGCACTTGCAGCCTAGCAAAATGCCAGGAAATTTGTGTGTGTGTGTGTGTGTGTGTGTGCCGCGAGGCAGAGCCCACTCAAGGTGCAGAGGCGGGTGCGCCGATAACTGCATGTCCATCAGGCGGGTGGGCTTTCAAGCGAGGAGGACGATGGGCGAGTCGCCAACGGGGCGCCAGGCCCAGGGCCGTCCCAACGGTGTGTGCGCAGAAGGTGGGCTGAACTGCCGAGGAACGTCGCAAACCTACTGGTAGGGATACGCGAAGCGTGAAACATTTCCTTTGGGGAAACGTCATCCCTCCCCAATCCCTCCCCAATCCGGACAGTGACAAATACGGAACCATGACAATAGCCCCCCGCCGCCCATGTAAAAAACAAATATCACTTTGCACCAAACGTCCGACAAATTCATGTAGATACCTACGAAGAGGCAATTGGAAGGAGGGCGTATTGCAACAGCATTGATGCGTCCTGTGTTTAAACTAGTCCTCCTCCTGTTCCTCCTCCTCCTCCATTCCTTCTCCATATAGATAACTCCTCCCTGTCGCACCCCGAGGCCAGTTTTTAGGGCGGGCCGGGCGTTTCGCATGAGACTGCCTCACCATTTATGACCCTGAAGCTTAAACAGTGACAGCAGCTTCACGGATGGAGGGCGGGTCACTTTCAAAATGTAGCTCTCGCCTTTGCGCCGCGCACATTCGTTTTCAAAAATTGTAAGGGCTTCACGGATTGAGGGCGGGCCGTTTTCAAAATGTGGTTCTCGCCTTAGCGCCGCGCGCACTCGTCTAAAACAATTTGCAAGAGCTTCACGGATTGAGGGCGGATCGTTTTCAACATGTGGCACTCGCCTTAGCGCCGCTCACACTCGTCTTAACAGTTTGCAAGAGCTTCGCGGATTGAGGGCGGGTCGTTTTCAAAATGTAGCTCTCGCCTTAGCGCCGCGCAAACTCGTCTAAAACAATGTGCAAGAACTTCACGGATTGAGGGCGGATCGTTTTCACCATGTGGCACTCGCCTCAACGTTGCGCACACTCGTCGTAAACAATGCACGAGGTTCACGGATTGAAGGCGGGCCGTTTTCAAAATGTGGCTCTCGCCTTAGCGCAGCTCACATTCGTCTTGAAATCCTGCAAGAGCTTCACGGATTGAGGGCGAGCCATTTTGAAAATGTAGCTCTCGCCACTGCGCCGCGCACACTCGTCTTAACAATTTGCAACAGCTTCACGGATTGAGGGCGGGCCGTTTTCACCATGTGGCACTCGCCTTAGCGCCGCGCACACTCGTCTTAAAAAGTGCAAGGGTTTCGTGGATTGAGGGCGGGTCGTTTTCAAAATGTGGCTCTCGCCCCAGCGCCGCGCACACTCGTCTAAAATTATAGCCGGAGTGCAGTATCCCCAAACAGGGTTTTTAGACCCACTGCGGTTTCCAAGGTCGATTGCGTGCCCGTCCAGTGCGGGCTGGCATGGCATGTTAAAACATGCCTCCTCCTCCTCCTCCTCCTCCTCCTCCTCCTTCTCCTCTTCATCCCGAACGGCATCTCGGAGCCCAGAGTTGCGAGGATGTCTCCAGCGTAACGGGCTGGACCACCTCGCGCGCGGCATTTCGGACCCCAGAATTGCGACGATGTCTCGGGCGAAACGTGCTGCGAGGAAGTCTCAGGCGAAACGGGCCGGACCACCTCGATCGCGGCGTCTCAGAGCTCCGAGTTGCGGGGGCCTCCTGGGGCCTCCTGGGACCTCCTGGTGACCTCCTGGGGCTTCCTCCTGGGCCTCCTGTGGCCTCCTGGACCCCACCTGGGGCTTCCTGAAGCCTCTTGGGGCCCTCAGGGGAGGTTATCTAACCTGTGGCCGTATCTTGTAAACTTGACACGTGATAGGGGGCCTCCTGGGGCCTCCTGGGAGCCTCCTGGGAATCTCCTGCGGACCCCTGGGGCCTGTCCTGGGCGTCCTGCGGCCTCCTGAAGCTCTCTGGGGCCTCCTGGGGCTCCCAGGGTCCCAGGGGGGATGTGTAACATGTGGTCTTCTGGGCCCCCAGGCTGGACCACCCAGCATCTAGAGCTCAGAATTGCGAGAATGTCTTGTGCGAAACGGGCCGGACCACCTTGCGCACGGCATCCCAGAGCTCAGAGTTGCGAGGATGTCTCAGGCGAGACACCTCGCGCAGGGCATCTCGGAGCCCAGAGTTGCGAGGATGTCTCCAGCGTAACGGGCTGGACCACCTCGCGCGCGGCATTTCGGACACCAGAGTTGCGACGATGTCTCGGGCGAAACGTGCTGCGAGGAAGTCTCAGGCGAAACGGGCCAGACCACCTCGAGCGCGGCGTCTCAGAGCTCCGAGTTGCGGGGGCCTCCTGGGGCCTCCTGGGACCTCCTGGTGACCTCCTGGGGCTTCCTCCTGGGCCTCCTGGGCGTCTTGCGGCTTCCTGAAGCTCTCTGGGGCCTCCTGGGGCTCCCAGGGTCCCAGGGGGGATATGTATCATGTGGTGTTCTAGGCCCCCAGGCTGGACCACCTCTTGCGCGGCATCTGGGAGCTCAGAAATGCGAGAATGTCTTGTGCGAAACGGGCCGGACCAACTTGCGCACGGCATCTCAGAGCTCAGAGTTGCAAGGATGTCTGAGGCGAGACGGGCCGGTGTCTCGGGCGAAACGTGCTGCGAGGAAGTCTCAGCGAAACGGGCCGGACCACCTCGAGCGCGGCGTCTCAGAGCTCCGAGTTGCGGGAACCTCCTGGTGCCTCCTGGGGCCTCCTGGGGACCTCCTGGGGCTTCCTCCTGGGCCTCCTGTGGCCTCCTGGACCCCACCTGGGGCTTCCTGAAGCCTCTTGGGGCTCCCAGGGGGGGATAGCTAACATGTGGCCGTTTGGGCTCCCCAAAATGGGGGGGGCCACAAGAGCAGGACAAATCAACGAATCGACACCGGATTTGTATTAATTTGACACGTTCTGATAGGGGGCCTCCTGGGGCCTCCTGGGAGCCTCCTGGGAATCTCCTGGGGACCCCTAGGGCCTGTCCTGGGCGTCTTGCGGCTTCCTGAAGCTCTCTGGGGCCTCCTGGGGCTCCCAGGGGGGATATGTATCATGTGCTGTTCTAGGCCCCCAGGCTGGACCACCTCTAGGCCTCCTGAACTCCACTTGGGGTTTCCTGAAGCCTCTTGGGGCTCCCAGGGGGGGATATCTAACCTGTGGCCGTTTGGGCCCCTCAAAATGGAGGGGGGGCACAAGAGCAGGAAAAATCAACGAATCGACACCGGATGTGTATTACCGCGCACACTCGTCTTAAAAAACGCAAGAGTTTCACGGATTGAAGGCGGGTCATTTTCCACATGTGGCTCTCGCCTCAACGCCGCGCACACTCGTCGAAAAAAATGCAAAACCTTCACGGATTGAAAGCGGGTCGTTTTCAAAATGTGGCACTCGCCTTAGCGCCGCGCACACTCGTCTTAAAACATGCAAGGGCGTCGTGGCTTGAGGGCGGGCCGTTTTCAAAATGTGGCTCTCGCCTCAACGCCGCGCGCCCGTCAAAACATGTGCAAGAGCTTCACGGATTGAGGGCGGTTCCTTTTCAAACTGTGGCTCTCGCCTCAACGCCGCGCACACTCGTCTTAAAAGTCTGCAAGACCTTTACGAGTTCCCGTGATCAACGCACCAGCACTTGTGTTTTGTACGGGTTTAGGATTATGCTGGCGCAACAGTTATGTTGAATCGTTGTGTTCAAGTCCCAAGTGGAGTTCTGGCACTATTCTGGATCGTCAAGACGCAGCATTCAGGTTGATACGTGCCGTTGAAATCCCGAGAACAATGTTTTGGCACGTTTCAGGATCGTCAAACTGTTGTCTTCCAGCGCGGCAGCTCCCTCAATGGAAATGAACCGTTGTAGGGTCCTATGAAAGGGAGCTTGGAGGGAGGGTGAATTCCAACATCGTTGATGGCTCTTGGATTTCCACTGGTTTTCCTCCTCCTCCTCCTCCTCCTCCTCCTCCTCCTCCTCCTCCTCCTCCCCGGGGGCTGCGAGCTGCGCAACTGTCGCCACTTTCGTGGGCTTCTAGGAGGTCCAGCGGAGCGGTGCCCCACGCAGACGCAGACCAGCCCTCGCGGCGCCCTGGGGGGCTACGAACTTTGCAGCCGTCGCCACTTCCGCGGGCTCCTGGGAGGTCCAACGGAGTAGTGGCCCACGCAAACCCAAACTAGACCTCGCGGCGCCCTGGGGGGCACGAACTGCCGCTAATTGCATGGGCTCCTGGGAGGTCCAGCGGAGCGGTGCCCAACGCAGACCCAGACTAGACCTCGCGGCGCCCTGGGTGGCTGCGAACTTCGCAACTGTATCTGTTTCCGTGGGCTCCTGGGAGGTCCAGCGGAGTGGTGCCCCACGCAGACCCAGACGAGATCTCGAGGCGCCCTTGGGGGCTGCGAGCTGCGTAACAGTCGCAGCTGTCGTGGGCTCATGGGAGGTCCAGCGGAGGTGTGTTTTACGCACACCACAGCCAAACCTCGCCCTCCCTGCGGGGCTGCGAACTGCGCAAGCAGCGCCGCTTCCGCGGGCTCCTGGGAGGTCCAGCGGAGTGGTGTCCTACACACATCAAAACTAAACCTCGCCCGCCCTGCGGGCTGCGAACAGCGCAACTGTTGCCGTTTTCGTGGGCTCCTGGGAAGTCCGGCGGAATGCTGCCTAACGTCTGGTCTGGATCGCAAGAGTTATTGCGTGAATGGAAGGCTTCGGGCAGGTCAGGCGTTCTTTGGCCACGTGCTCAAACGGACTACAGATATGTCTATGCGTCCGTTTGGAATTACGCGGTCCTGGTTATAGTCGCAATATGCGTAGAAAAGGTTGGGTACGTCCCTAGGCAATTGGCCCGAATGGTGCCAAAGCGGTTTTCGGATGCAGCCGATACCGAGTCCCAAGAAACTCCAAACAGAAGCCCCTCAGAAGATGGCCCCAGAGGCACGGCTTCCCGCGAAGCCCAGAGACGGCTCCACGGTGACGCCCGACCAACCCAACACAGCCCCAACACGTGCAGGGATGGCTCAAGACGTTTCAAAGCGTCCCAACACATTCGCATGGACACAAAGATGGCCCCAGGAAGCGCCAAGGGGGCCCCAAAAGATCCCAAGATGGCCGCAATAACGCTCGAAAACTGCCACTGGACGATCCTAAAAGCGGCCCATGCGCTCGGCCGTGCATCAGAATACTCGCTGATTGGAGCGACTTGCGTGCTACCTTATTCTCGCGAGCCATGTACGAAGTGCCGATGGACTGCGACTTCCACTATGGCCACTCTAAGCATAGGCTGTCGAGGAAAACTCTCCAACTTGCGTGGCATGAACCAAACGCTGATGGAGCGCGGAAGAGGCGTCTAACGGCGAAGCAGTCGCCTTCGAGCCGTCACAGCGCACAGGCAAGACTGGACCTCAGCTTACCAAGCGCGTCTCACTTTGCATAGTGATGGACCAATTCGGCATGCACGGAGTGGCGACGAATTGCAATTCCCACTCTGGCCACTCGAAGATGTAGCGGTCCAGGAAGATCCAAGAGCCTAGCGCAGCAAGAAAACTCGCAACCCTAGAGCGCGGGCAAGAGTGGGGTCGACTGAAGCACAACGTCCCTCCTGCACCGCGGTGAGGATATGCCACACGAGCAGCTAACAAGGAAAGGCCTGCTTCTCAGACGAAGCTGCTTGGAAATACAAAAGTTGGGGAGGGGCAGAGCGGAGATTGGAAAAGGTGAGGCGCGTGATCGTATAATGATGATGCCAGATGAAGCAATCCCACCAGCTCTCTGGGCATATGTGGTCCAGAGAGTTTCCTCTTCCATCCCCATGTTTCCCCCTCGAGGAGACGTTTACTATTGTCTTTATCGATACACACCCTCCCCAGCCCGACCAACGAAAAATCCGGGACCGTGGCAACACCCCCCCCCCACCACCCATGTCGAAAGCAAATATCGGCGAAGGACCCAACCGTGTGCAATTCTGTATACCGTCGTTGCGGGCATCGCCTTCGGGGGATGAGGCCACCTCCGACATCCTCGTCGATCGTTTTGAATTAGTAATGTAGGAATGAAAGCCTGAGTTCAGTATCTTCAGATGATACCCTATGGAATATTGTGCTGTGAACGGATTGGGTTGAGCCCCCCCCGGCCGAATCATTATCTTTTTGGAATCATCAACCTAAATTAAAATCTCCAACATTATGGGCCAAGGTTTATTTCAGTCCGGAACGTACTCTCGAACGGCGCCCCCCAAACTCAATTATTATCATTCCAAAATAAGTAACACGGGGTCAATATTCCGGGAGCGTGATGAACCCGGGTTTATCACATCCTGGATATAATAAGCCCGGGTCAGTATTCCGACATGGGAAACCTGGTGGGGAACCTGGGAATCGGGGGGAAAATATAATTATTATCATTCAAGATTACAAAAAAAACAGGGCTCATTATTCCCGGGACATAGTAAACCCCTGTCAATATTCCCGGAACATTATGAACCCAGGTTAATATGTTTCGGGGGTCGGCATCCCCAAAACATTATAAAGAAAGGTTTGGAATGTTCCGGGGGAAACATTATGAACACCAGTCAATATTCCCAGGACATTGAAACCCACGTCCATAATGTTCCGGGGGAGACATTATGAACCCTGGTCAATAAACCCCGGTTGATCTCTCTTTGGGATCCATCCTGCGGGGGATCTACCAGAAGCATGCGAAAGGTGTGCCAGGCAAGGCTCCGGTCGCTAGGCAGAGCGACGACGGGCGACCGAGGCGCCGGGCAGAGCGCAGCACGGAGTTCCTGCGACGCGCGTTGGTCTCCCCGAGAGGATTCCAGCGACGCGCGCGGGTCGTCCGCGGCGCGAGGTCAAACAATGGAGCAATCGACAGAAGGCGAGGTTCGGGCGGGCCGCTCCTCAGCCCTCGGGATTCATGCGGGCTGCGCCACTGGCGCCTTCGGTGGATCTCCGTATAGGACCACGAAACATGCGAGGGGTGTGCCGAAATGGGTGGCCAGCACGCATGCGAACTGCGCCACTAGGACCTAAGGTGTTGTGCCAATGAGGACACCACTTCTTCGATCGACTTCACAAAATGTCCTGGATGATTTTCCGACTCCTCCTCCTGCTCCTCCTCCTCCTCCTCGTCATCCTCTTCCATGTCCCATATTTTCACATGTTTTGTTTTCGAAATTAACGCGCACTTGTGCTTACGCCTGGATTCCCCAACTGATGCAGGGCGTCTCGGGGGCTCCACCGCGAGCCCTGGGAGTTCCGCTCTCGGGCCAGGGGAGGGGTGGCGGAAGCATATCTTGCCCGTGCGAACGGGCGCCCAAGGGAGGGGTGGCGTCACAGAGGGGGTGTCCCTGAGATCCTGCCGCCTCAATTCCCCCATGAGGCTTGCCTAAGGGGATCGTACTTGATTCAATGTTGGTGCCTCGGGGGCTTACGTTGCCTGTTCCCCAGAGGTTCCTCGGGTTCCCCGGGTTCCTCGGGTTCCCCGCCCCCAGTGCCTCGTATTCTCGCTGTGCCCGTTCCCTGGAGGTTCCTCCGGTTCCCCGGGTACCTCGGGTTTTCCGCCCCCGATGCCTTGTAGTCTTCCGTTGACCGTTCCTCGGAGGTTCCTCGGGTTCCCTGGGTTCCTCGGGTTCCCCGCCCTAACGCCAGGAAGCGTCAAGCAACGCCAGGCACCGCCAAGCAATGCCAAGCAAAGCCAATGCCAAGCAACTCCAAGCAGAGCCAAGCAACGCCAAGCAGTGCAAAGCAATGCCAAGCAAAACCAAGCGACGCCAAGCAATGCCAAGCAATGCCAAGCAACGCCAAGCAATGCCAAGCAATGCCAAGCAACGCCAAGCAACGCCAAGCAATGCCAAGCAACGCCAAGCAATGCAAAGCAACGCTAAGTAATGACAGCCAACGCCAAGCAGCGCCTAGCAATTCCAAGCAATGCAAAGCAATGCCAAGCAACGCCGAGCAATGCAAAGCAATGGCAAGCAATGGCAAGCAATGCCAAGCATTGCCAAGCAACGCCAAGCAACAATAAGCAATGCGAAGCAATGCAATACAATGCAAAGCGTACAATTCCAAGAAATTCTAAGCAACGCCGCTTGGGAAGCGTTACCCTGATGGGGGTCGCGTCAAGTTCATTTTTTCGAGCCAGGCGTTTTCGCCAAATCGATCTGGCTCGAAAAAGTGGCGGAAGATAAGGTCGAGCTCCAGTCGTGATTTTCGCGATGTTCCAATGTTTTTGCCACGTCGGGTCTCAAGGTTCGCAGATCATGGCCGAAGAGAAATGGTCCATGAAATCCGGTGAAATGTCATGACCCTGGCCACGGAATCCATACATCCCAGGTCATCACCCCCCTCCTGGCCGCCACCGAACTTTGCTGGTGAACTGAGGGACTGCCCGGGGGCCGGAACACCGATATATCAAACATGTCTGATCCAAGGTTCTGGGCCCCCCCCTGTCATGCTGATGCCTTCGGCCGCCCTACCACCCGCGTAACGAGACCCCTCCTTGTGGTCGTGGCCGCGTCGTCGTCGTCGTCGTCGTCGTCATCGTCGTTGCAATCGCCATCGGCATCGGCATCGGCATCGGCATCGGCATCGTCCTCACCATCGTCATCGTCATTGTCGTCATCGTCGTTGTCGACGTCGTGGTCGTGGTCGTGGTCGTGGTCGTGGTCGTGGTGGTGGTCGTCGTCGTCGTCGGCATCGTCATCGTCGTTGTCGTCGTCGTCGTCGTCGCCGCCGTCGTCGTCCCCGCCCCCACGATGTCATCACGGGGGCAGGGGGGCCTCTGAACCCTAGGACCCATCCCATCGGGGGGGGGAAGGGCCTCTGATAGCGGCCTCTCAAAGGGTCCGAATAGAGAGGGTCGGAGGATCGCGCCGCATCGCCGATGCATCGGCGACGTCGACAGTGCATCGGCGACGCCAGCGTGAAAATCGAGCCCTACATCATGCCCGAAGTGGGTACGGAACAACGTGAGCATGATGCCCAACAGCAGGGAGGACGATGTGTCCCAACCCTCCTGTGTTGGGTTCCCGCTTTGAAGAAACCGTTGGCGCGACATCATCCTCCCTTCACCTCACCGCCTCCCTTCTCCCCGCCTCCCTCCTCCTGCCGTCCGTCTCCTGTTTGATTCTCAACCCTCCTGTGTGTTGGAACCCTGGGTGGTTGCGGACTGCGCAACTGTCGCCACTTTTCGTGTGTTCATGGGTGCTCCTTGGAAGCTGAGCGGACTGGAGGCCTACGCGGACCTACGCGGCGCAGCACACACGCAGGCGTTGATAGCTCGCGTATAATATCAAAGACCGTCTCGCGGGCAATGTGATGTATTAGTCTGCGTGGCAGCTAAAAGGGGGCCCCTCGAGACACAATGTGTATGACAGGCGCGAGAGATAAGAGCAACAGCAACATTAGCATAATACGATTGCGTTCCCGAAATTCTATATGGACCTGCCCATAAACCACTTTACGGGCAAGACGTGAGAGCAGGGTCGCGAAACGACTGATATGGGGAAACAAATATTTCGATGAAACGAATCGGCTCCAGTCGCGAAGCGGCTGATCGATTCTTGCGTTGAAGAAAAAACCGCACTTATCGGCCAAAACCTGGCGGACGGGGGTGAAACGCGACTCCCAGCGCGAGCGGATAAATCACTTGCGTTGGTGAGGACCATCTCCACCACCCAATTCTTCACACGAAATTGACTCCGCCGGCGATAGCACTGGGCCGGCCAGAAACTCAGTAAGCGTCTCGCGCAGAGTGGCATCTTCCTTGGCCATCTCATCGGCAACCACGTGGGTTGTTGGAATTTACCGAACATTCTTAATCGAAACCTCATCTCGGATGGAAGCCACATCAATCACTGCCCTCTGCTCGGCCAAACTCGGCGCGAGCTGGCGCAGAGCGTCGCGAAAAAAATCATGCAATCCGTCACGGCAATCACTTCGAATATCGGACCATGGCGGCCAGCTGGTCTGCTGGCGAGCACCTCGGACAAGAATTTCGACACATGGGAGCATAGTCAAACCCGAAATATTGAGCAATAGCTTCTCCCGCAAGTGTCGCGCAACTCTCGGTGTCCTCGTGGACTTGTGGAACAGCAATCCTTCAATCATCTGCTGGTTAGCAGAGAATGCCAGATCTGCGTCTTCAGTCCTGGAGAGACTGCCCCAGAGCTGTCGGCGAAACTCACGAAGCAAGCACTATCCAAGGCAATGGTGACCGCCAAAAAGTCATGTAGTCGGCGCGCGGTGCGCATGCTCCACATGCTTGGCGAAGGTCGTTAAGTCACGGGTCGGCTCTCTGAATCAATGACACGGATGCGGGAAAGTCAGGTCACGCACGTCCTGAAAGCCATTGTAAAACGCCCACAGCCCATTCAAAATCTTCTCGCTCTGAAAGAGCAAGCTTCGGGGAAGCCCTCGAGCTCGACATCGCTCCCACCTTCGGCACAACAATCGCGCTGGTGTAATCCGCTTGGCGAATGCATATCCGCGGGTACTTCCCAGAAATCGGACGCTAATATCGTTCGCAAAGGAACAAACATCCATTCCATTACCAGCCTCGCCACTTGCTCGCCTTCCCGATGGCTGCAACATTTAATTTCGATGTAGCGCGTAGCCAGCGCGTCATCAACGCTCACCCCCACTGCGCAAGCCAACTCCTTACTGGGAAAGGACCACAAGAACAGAGCAGAGCCGAGGCCGTGTAGCTTGGCCCCCAATGAGAGCAAAGTTGACCACACATGCTTACACCACAAAATATGGCGCTGCCGAGTGACCGGAGATGCACAATCACCTCGTACAACAAGATAGCGAACACTCCAGCTGCATGCGCAATCGGGTCCTTCGGCGGGAGCATGAAGATGGGCCCCCCGCGTTTACTCTGCGCCCCTCCTTGCAAGAAAGCACTCGCAGCGTCACCATTGCCAACCCTGCACCCACGAGAAACTGCAATAGGAAAGATGATTCTTGCCGGCGTCAGTCAACACCGGGGCATTGCGGGGCAACTGCTCGAGGTCCGTGACGGAGAAACCCAGGGCTGGTCGGGCCCTGGTTTTCACCGGCGGAAATTCCAGCTTCTTGTCGCGGTACTGCACGTGAGCGAACGCAGCGTTTCCGTGGATGCGGATCTCGTCGAACACGATCAGCTTCTGCTTGAGAGCAGACCCGGACAGACTTCCAAACGCCCCAATCCATGTACCCCATGCGCAGCGCACTTACGTACTCCATGAACTTCTCGTCCGGGTATTCTGCGACCTCCCGCCGAGGAACCTCGCGATCCAGCTGGCGCTGCCCGCGTCTGGAGAGGTTGTCCGCGGCGTTGGCGTCCTCGGTCTGGGCCGTCGCGCAGTCCGCTGTGCGTCAGCTCCCCGCCATGGAAAACCTTGAGTTCGTGGAGCGTCATGCGCAGGAAATTTGCGAAGTCGCCAACCGCCTCACACTCGTCCTCGGAGATCTCGCCGAGCATATCGCCCTCGAACGTCTCGCGGGTCAGTCGCCGGCCCCCCTCACCGCGCCCATGTTTGCAAAGATCCCGGACTGGATGAAAGCGGGCCCCCCACTCCGCCCCAGCCTTCGGGGGCGGTGAATTCCATCTCGCCCGCGTCTTTGGGCGCGAAAGCTGCTGGACTCGAAGGTGTCGATGGTATCTGGTCCAACATATCGGTCCAACTTCTCTAGCGGCGGTGCAACCGCCGTCGATGGCGCTGAACTGCCCGACGCCCGTCGAGTCGTTGACGGTTCCCTGCCATGGGGCGAGGACCTCCTCGGCGCTGGCGTCGCAGACCTTCCTCGCGATCTGACTGGCCTAAACTGCGGAAGCGCTGGCCATGGAAAGCGCGCTCGGGAGGTAGAGCAGGTAGCGCAGGTTCGGGGGCGCGATCATCAGATGCGCCCCCGGAGTTCTCTGTGGTAGCGCTGTCTCCGAGAGCGACCACAATCGGCTCCTCCTGGACGGGCCCAAGCGGCGCTGCCAGCGGTGGGGGCCCTGGCAGTGCGCGCGCGGATCTTCTGGCTCGGGAGGTCCTTCAGACGGCGGCTCCACGTCAATCCCGGAGGCGTCGCCATTCCAAGCGTCGGCCAATGATTGATCGACCGTCTTTGCCAGTTTGAGGTCTTCCTCGCGGAGCACCCACCCCTCAAGCCCGATGGCTGGGCGGACATGCTCTCGAGCCACTTGGGCAGCGCGACGTCCGATCCGAAGCCACGCCGGCTCGCTTTCGCCAGAACCGTTGGTGCCTGAATCCCAGAAATACTAGATAGCTGGACGGTGCCCATGCTCGCCGCGAGCGGCAGCGCGTTGCCCGGCCAGGAAGTCGCACTCCTTGCGGTTGACGGGCTGTCGCAATATGGATGCGCGCAGTGCATCGTCGGCTTGAAAGTCAAGCGATCGACTTCAGCGCCTCGATGCGGCACCGCCCCCCGTTGGCCAGCATCTCGTCCTGTGCGACGCTGTGCCAATGCTCAGCAAATGCGGTGACCGCCAGGAGCGCGGTGGACAGCGTCGGCGCCCGCCCGATGGCGGCGGCGCAGGCGACGCGGCCAGCTCGGCGCACGTATAGATTGACGGCGTGGCTTGTAGAGACGATCGCCAGGTCCAAGCGCTCAGGGGCAACGAGCATAACGATGTCGATCATATTCTCGAAGACGCGGCGCCAAGCTCAATTGCTGGACTCGGCCAACCCCAGCTGCCAGCGCGCGCCGGGCGGCACGCACTGCGCACCAGTCGCGAGGGCGTTGCAATTGTCCAGGAAGACGCTCTCAAAAGGCTCCGTCCCGGTCGACAACCAATGTCTGCGCAATCCCAAACGGTGCCAGACAGCGCATCTGCAACGTCTTCCTTTCATCCTTCCACGCGGATTCTGGCTCGCGCGAAGCAATCCTGCAAACCAATGTAGTCGAGTTGCCTTGTCTACAACAACCAGCAATGCGTAAGCGGAGCCGTCGTGCGTCGCGACGTAAAAGATGTCGGCCTCCACCGCGTCGTTGAACAGGCCCACTCCTGGAGCCTGAGTCTCTCGACGTCGCCGAGGTCGCTTTCGCCGAAGGCCGGCCCGACAGCGAAGAGCCCGAACACGCAGCGGCGCTGCCTGTGAGGCACCTCTCCGCGATCGAAGCTGAAAACAACTCACTGGGAACAGGGCGTCTGAGGTTACAATGCGTCCGAGACACCGACGAATTTCTCGATGGCACTGTTCCTTAGAAGCGCCCACAAAACGCATTCCTGCCACCCCGCCAGACGCTTCGGGCACCCCGGCGATTGGAACGCCCCGGTGGTCGCCCTCGCCCTCGACTGGCAGACTGCGGCTCGGCAGCGCGGGGCCGCGCGGATCAGGGAGAGGAAGCGCGCGCTCCTCGATGCGCGACGCGCCCGACCCCCGCGCGATGGAATCCGGCGGGGCTACAACCAGCTCGGCCGGCGGCTCTAGCGGGAAGGTCGGAAAAAACAATGGCATGGTGGTCCTCGGACACAATGTAGTGGTGACGCTTGTCGTCCAGGCACCAGTGTCCCCGATGAGACCACGGCCCCTTGTCTCTGGTAAAACTCCTCTGCTCCGACGTCTTGACAAGCTGGATCATCGTGAGATCCCAAGGCGCGAGCTGGTTGATCTTCTTCCACAGTGCCGAGGACTTTCTCATGTAGCGGGTTGCTCTGTCTCCTCCTCGATTTGCAGCTCCTCCGATGACCTGTCGCGCGCCCTGGTTGACCTCGCCCCACTTCGACTGGTCCTTGGGCGGGGCCGTTAACAGCGCTTCGTTCAGTCCGTCGCAGGCGCAGGCCACTTCCCACTCTGTTACTGCGACCGCAAGAGCGGCAAAGCGGCACTGCTGCCTCAGGGCAGCCATCTGCTGGGAAGCGCGCAGCATCGCGTAGGCAATCTCGTCTGCGTACTCGCAGCTGGCCTTCGCCCATTCCGAAATCTCGATGGCGGCGCGAAGGTGCCCTCCAGAATCTGGCCGAGGTTCTGGGCAACGGCGGCTCAGAGCGACCAGATGCTGCGGCGCGTTAGAGAATCAGCGGTAGCCCTCCCGAATCGGTGGCCCTGTCTTGCCAGTCTTGCCGCGCTGGCACCCATGTCCAATAGCTGTCTGGCCCCGCCTAAGGAGCGGGGCGAACTGGGCATCCTTCCAGGTCGCCGATGTCGGCGGGCTCTCTACAAAGAAGAACCGGTTATGCTTCACCTGGTGCGATCGCGGGCTCGGAGCTTCTCCAGCAGCTCCGGGTGGTCCACGTAGTCGACGGTCGCGTTGTAGGCACAGCAGAACGCACAAGGAAAACCGACGATCACCACCACCACCACCAGTGGCTTGTCCCTGGTGACCTGCGCCTTCCACTTTTGAAAACCTTCCGAGGTAGGAAAGGAAGGTCCCAGCCGTCTTCCGCGTTGGCGCTCGGTGAAGCGCGAAACTCACACTTGGTGGTAAGATGTGCAGGGCAAGCTGTCCCCGCGCAACCCTCCATGAGATCGGTGCCAAATGCCTGGCACTCGTCGGAACAACTCTCGTGCTCTGGGAACTCCGGCGCGGGCATGTCCATGAAGGCCACGTCCGTGCAGCGCTCCTCTCATGCACGAAGGTCGGCAGCGCGTTCATCGGCATCTCGCGTCGCGTTGACTGGCGTCTTGCAGGCCGTCGCAATGTTCTCGGCAACTTCAAGCAGGCACTTCCGTGCCTATCTTCACCAAGTAGGACCCTTTCGAGGTGGTCGCTTCGGCGGCATCGCCCAGCCTTCCTCGCCCTTCGAATTGCCCATGTCCTCGTCTAAGATGAAGCCAGGATCGGGCCAATATTTGACCGGGATAAAAGTCATGCTCGGTTTTTCAAATCACCGGGGGCGCCGCCGATCGGGCCTGCCACGCCTTGGGCGCCATCGGCTTCGCGAGGGAAGAACTGCGCCCCAGCGCGGACGAAGCCGCGGCGCGCATCTGGCCACGCGCACGCCCGAGGGAATTCAGCGCCAAGCGCCTTGCACGCCAGAAGGCCCGACGTCAATAAAACAAACTTAAGCCCCAAGGGGGCCCCAAGGAGGCGGGCCGCCAAAACAATCACGCAACCAACGCAACCAAAAAAACACGAAAAAGTCAAAAAGCGCGTTGCTCAGTGACCTCTTCGGCCACGCGACACCGCGATAATGCCCAAGAAGGCATTGGAAAAAATCCCGCGCGCGGCCAGGCGGCTTCCCCGCGCCGCCCCAAGGTTCCCGAAGCGCGCCGAAATAACCGCAGAGAACACCCCGGATAGTCTTTGGAAAGTCCCCGCGCCATGCAAGATCCACCACCGAACCATCTCGCGGACACCTCGCGCGTGCGCGCGGGCGTCCACCATGGATGCCCAACTCCGGTTTCCGAGACAATCGCGCGCAACCGCCTGGGGGCTCGGCAACCTCGCGATGGGCCCAGGGGCCCGCGGGCCCCAGGGAATCGAATACCGAGTTCGCAACTCGGGAAGCATCGGGCGCGGTGCCAGCCAGTCGCTCGTCTCTGGCTGACAGTAGGACGCCTGGAAACCCGGTAAACCCTAAGGAACCGCTTTTCAGAGATTCACAGAACCAGAAACCGGGGGCGCCAAATTCTACCGTCCGAACTTCTCTGAGAATCTCTGAAAATCTCTGAACTAGCCGCCCCGCGTGAAACATTCACAGAAACCCAAAAACCTCGGGGCTGGCCGAAACTCTCTGAGAGTTTTTCGGCCCGCGAGATTTGGCGCGCCTGGATTTCTGGTTCCGAGATTCTCTGAACTCGCGCTTCGGCGGCGCCCAGCAGGTCCTCGCGCGCCCAGGGTGGGGGCCGTGGACATCGCGGGCCGCGATGGTCCCGACCGCGAGGTCCTTCTTCCTGCCCCTCGACGAGTCCACGCTCATGGACACGCTCTCTGCGCTGAGCGTGGACCGCGCCATCCGCCGGTACTTCTGCGCGACGACAGCCAACTGGCCACCGACGGACGAGGCGATTTTTCTCCGAGCTGCGCGTGCCACCGAAAACGTGCAATAGCCCCGGGCTCGGGGAGAAACACTTTCGAAGCATTTTCAAGCCGCCAGCGCCGTGGCTGCCGACCCGCCGCGCGCCGACCGAGAGACTAGCTGGGTCCACTACGTCCACGGCGGCGGGCGGGCGCCCAAGAGAGCTGTCGCCACGGTGCGCGCGGCGGGGCGCCCGCCCAACTGCAACCGCAAATGCGGCCTCCATGGCGCCACAGGCGTAATATGTGTGACGCATTCTCGGGCCCCCCATCAGCGCATTGGCCAGCACCCAAGTCCCTGAAACGCAAACCTACTGCGCCCCCCGTGCAAACCGCGCACCCGCTCACAATGCTCGTGCACACCAGATCTTCTGCCCGCCCTCAACAGTTCAATTGAGCGCCCATGTGTTACTTGGGCTCCTCAAGCCCTCGAACACTTTGGGAACTTCTGCGAATGCGCGCGCTATGCTCCACAAATCGGCGTTCTATTTTTCTCTGGAACTCTCCCAGAATCTCTGGTTCCGATTTGTCCCGATCTTCCGCTCAACTGATCGTCGTCCGTCTGCGCCTCCTGGCGCGCGCCCGTCTCCGACTTCGCCCTTGCTATGGGTGCCCGCGCCGACCGGGCCGGCGGGGCAAAGCTTTCCCAACTGGAGCTCGCAGACGATTTGGCTCGACGCTTCGGAGTCGTTGAAACAGCCGGCAGAGAGCGCGAGAACAAACTCGGCGACTGCGTCGAGATAGGAGCGCGGGGGGATCTTCGCGATCGCCCACTTCCCACCTCTCGTTGGCCAACTTCCAGCGGCGGCGGCGCCCCTGACGCAGCAGCCAGTGGCCTGGCGCGCAGTGCCTCCTCGTGTCCGAGTAATGGCAGGCGCCCCGCATCTTGCACAGCTCGGCGCAGTTTTGCCCCTTGGCCCCCGGCGCTGGCGGAGGGGCCGGCGCGCTGTCAGGCGCCTGGGGGGCCCCCTCGACATCGCCGTCGCCGCGTCCGCCATTGGAGTCAGGTAAGACCACGGCGTGGCCCAGCTGTTAAATATTGCCGAACGTGCAACTCGACATCTCGAGGTTCTGGTGCATCTGATCGCGGCTGCGACCGATGATGCGCGACGCATGATTCAAAATCAACTCCGTCAGCAGACTCCACCCGTTGATCGCCAGGTTGCTCCTCGTCAGCTGGGCCTCTCGACGAGCCGCATGCCCCTCCCGCGCCCCCGATCGGGCCGTCATCGCAGCCCGGGATGCTCACGTACACTAGTGGCGCGTCCAAGATGCCACTGGGGACCGGGCCCTGGATCTGCGCCCGGGCTGGCGCGCCCGGCCGAAGGGCGGGCCCTCGCGTGGCTGGACAAGCCCGCAGTTCGAACATGCCAGCGAACGCGAAGATTGATTGAGAATTCGGCGCGGGCAAAGCGGTCTCCAGGGTCCGACGCGGGCTTTGGGGGCCCGCTGGGGCTCTAGGTGGGCGATGTCTGGCGGGGCGAACTACCGGGCCTCGCGCCCCCGTGGGAATCCCGCGCCAATCAACCGGGAGTCGACCCTCAGAAGCAGGTGGCCATATTCGGGGCAATCCCGAAAGGCGCGTCGCACAAGTCGAGCACTGAGGGCCGGCATGCCACGGGCACCGCATGTCCCGGGCATATCGGAAAATGCACCGCAGACACGCCCGCGGCTTTGCCCGCCCCAAACCGAAACCCCGGCTCTTGTTCAGCGGCTTCCCGGGAACTGAAACCTACGCCCGCAATGAACTCCGAGGAATGCCCGCGGCACTCGTCACTTGCGGCGCTGCGCTGGCAACCTGCGTCGATGGCGACGCAGAATCCGCGGGGGGCCCCTGCGAAACGCGCGTCCAAAAGGGCCCGGACATGCCGAATGACGCACGCGGGATGCGCATTTGCCGTCTCTGTTCTCGACGCGCGCGGCTCACGAGAATCCGCCGCATCCGACCTCGCCGCTCGCAGCTCGCGAGGAGTCGGCGGCGAGCCGTCGCGCTGCTGGCGCGCCTCGAAAACGAGCTAGAGGCACCTGTGGATCACCGGCCACCCTGCTCTCACAGGCGGCCCGGCCCCCCCCCGCTGCAGCTCGCCGGGCGAAAGGTATGCAACCGATCGCCTCGCGCCCCGCAATATCCGCGACAACGTCGTCCTCGTCTCCGGGACTGGGCTCTTCACCGTCGACGTCAACTTGGCGCGCAGTTCGAGCCCGGCCGCGCAGGTCCCCGTTGTTCGGCCGAGTCGAGGGGTGCCCTGGCTTGGAGGTCGGAGTCGCTGTCCGCGAGTCACCTGATCCAGATCCAGTGAAAGTGCCTCGCATACTGCCCGAGAGTGCGAATCCCAAAGGGTGGAGAGGCCGCTCCCCTCAGCTGTGTACTTGTCGGCGCACGCGGCGCCGCAGAAGCAGGCGGCCTCGGAGCCGGCGCCGGCGCCTGGCCACCCGCGGTGGCGGGCCGAGGCGGTGGGCGATGATCGCCCGGCTTCGACGGGGTCCGGCCAGTCCAGCCTCTGCCCGGCGTCATCTTCTGCAGCTCGTCGCACGTGACCGTCAGTGCATCGGCGAACTCCCTCATGATCAGGGCTTGATCTGGTGATGTACTACCCTTTGTCTCGTGCGCGTCGGCCGCGTCGATGTCTTTCTCGTCCTCGGGCTCATTCCCATCTTCGTCGTCCACGTCGGCTTCGCCGACGTGAGGTGGCTTCGGCGTCTGCCGAGGCGCTGCGCTCGTCCTGGTTGGCGGCCGCGGCCTTTGCCGCCTCCCTTCGGGTCATGCGATACCTGATCACGTCGGCGTTCCTGTGGAGCGGGCTCGCCCAGACGCCTCCGAGCCAATCTTCAAACTGAGGCCACCCAATTCGGCGCGGTAAGTGGGCACTGCACGGTCACGGCCTGGACGAAGCGGTCGAAATCATACTCGCTGCGGGTTGCCAGCAGGAGGTTGCGCTTCACCTCGGGAGAAAGGCAAGCGCTGCGCAACAACTTGGGAGCTCGGAACTGACCACGCTGAGCCAGCAACTCGGCTCGCTTCAATCTCATTTCTAGTTCCATGAAGTGGGCGACATAGGCGGCAAGCAACTCGCAGGGCAACCGTTCCACCTCCTCGCATTAGTCCACGAGGTCGCCTACCTGTAGGATCTGCTACTCGTCGAACACGGAAATGAAATCAATAATCAGCTGGGTCCCATTCTGCGAATGAAATGTTGTCCACTCCAAACACTCAATCATCTCGGCACCCTCACCCGTGATGACGTCCGGAAAGTCAAGGTCAAGCTCGGTCGTAGGTTTGTAATGTTTCGCCCTGGCCTTCCACATGTGAACCTTGCGAATGCAATTCTGGCAGTAGCTCGGCTGTTGGCAACCAATCTGAGACCGAGAAAGGTTCAGATCCCAACCAGACGCGTAAGATCCCAACCGGACGGTTCAGATCCCAACCGTCAATGACCCCTGGGACGCGTGAGATCCCAACCACTTTGGAGCCTCTGAAAAGCTCCAACCTATGCGACTCTCTGAGAATCACTGCGAGCCTCTGAAAGAGTCTGCGAGATTCTGAGAGATTCTCAGAGATTCTCAGAGATTCTCAGAGATTTTCAGAGATTCTCAGAGATTCTGAGAGACTCTGAGAGACTCTGAGAGATTCTCAGAGATTCTCAGAGATTCTCAGAGATTCTGAAAAATTCTCAGAGATTCTCAGAGATTCTCAGAGATCCTGAAAGATTTTCAGAGATTCTCAGAGATTCTGAGAGATTCTCAGAGAGCCTCAGAGATTCTCATAGATTCTCAAGGATTCTCAAAGATTCTTAGAGATTCTCAGAGAGTCTGTGAGATTCCCAGAGATTCTCAGAGAGTCTGAGAGATTCTCATGAGATTCTCAAAGATTCTGAGAGATTCTGAGAGATTCTCAGAGATTCTCAAAGATTCTCTGAGGGATTCTCAAAGATGCTTAGAGATTCTGAACGATTCTGAGAGATTCTGAAAGATTCTCAGAGATTCTCAGAGATTCTCAGAGATTCTGAGAGATTCTGAAAGATTCTCAGAGATTCTCAAAGATTCTCAAAGATTTTGTGAGATTCTCAAAGATTCTCTGAGATTCTTAGAGATCATGGGAGATTCTCAGAGATTCTCAGAGAGTCTCAGAGATTCTGAGAGATCCTGAGAGATTCTTTGAGATTCTCAAAGATTCTCAGAGATTCTGATAGATCCTCAAGGGTTCTCAGAGATTCTCAGAGATTCACAGAGATTCTGAGAGAGTCTGAG
>CAUYUJ010020593.1:102178-192178 GCA_963575745.1 Prorocentrum cordatum | reverse complement strand
TGTCCTGTGATGCGCCCTGGCCAAGCGGCACGCGACTACGGCAACCGCGGTCACGATCAGGGCAGCCAGAGCGACCGGCGCCAGCCGCCTCTCGGGACCCGTCAGAATCGCATCGCTTAGTATATGATTAGGTCGGGCCTGTCCTCCTACAGGCGGATTGTGGACGAAAAATAAACAAATACCTCCAAAAGCATCAACAATTGTCAAAGTAGTAGAAAAATCACACCCATACTATTTCTGGGCTATTTTTGGATATGTGAAGTAAGACCTACTAGGAATGTAAGACGAAGCCAGGACCGGGACAAACTCGGACCGGGACAGATCGGGGATCTCTGAGATCCCGCGGCTCTGGAGGGAGTCTCGGGCGCCGCGGCCGATCCGGAGCACTGCGGAGCGCCCTGAGAGAACGTTCCAGGACGCGCTGGAGCGATTTGTCCTGGTCCTGGCCTTCGGTCGGGCACGTCCCCCTGCAGGCAGATTTTGAAGAAAAATGCTCCAATAATATTCCCAAATTGTCAAGAGATAATGAACAACTTGCCCCCTGACTATTTGTTTACTGTGTTTGAATATCCCTCCTGTAGAGGGACAGGCCCAATTTAATCCTTGCCCCACCTGGAAGTGTGTACGTCGGATCGGGCCACATCGAGACGGATGGTCGAAACCGAATCGGATCGGCCGCGCCAGGATGCAGAGCAGCGGCGTACACGGCATCGGGCCGCGTCGGATCGTCGGAGGAATAATCGGAATCGAATCGAGTCGGGCCCGCCAGGGTCGATATCGAATCGGCTCGATGGGATCGAAGTGGGCCATGCGAGAGGGGTCCTCGATCCTCGAGCCTCGAGCCTCGAACCCTGGCTGGAGACAGGGCATCTGGCTTCCGGGTCGGAACTCGGGTCTCTGGCTGCCGTTCGGGCCAATCGGGGCACCCCCGGAACCCTCTCGGCGAGGGTGCGGCTGCTGAAGGCGCACCGAGGCTGGAGAACCGCTGGGAATCGACGAAGACGTCCGAAAAAGTCGAGCCTCGAATCGGTCTCGGATCGAAGTCTGGGCGCGTCCAAGAGGTGGGCGTCCGAGAGGGGGCGAGTCCGAGTGGACGACGGGAACGACGACGACGACGACGACGACGACGACGACGACGACGGCGACGACGACGGCGGCGGCGGCGGCGGCTATGTTAAGGGGCAGCGACGACGACGACAAAACTCACAAACAGGCGGTGAGCAAGTCCCTCCCCTCTCCTCCCTCCTCCTCGTCGCACCTCTCCCTGCGCTTCCTCATTCCTCCCTTGTCCCTCCTCCTGGGTCCGTCTCCTTCCACCTCCGTTCTCTCTCATCTCGGGCGAAGAGAACTATGCACATGCACCGATCCTGGCAAGGCCCATCCTTGACCCAGGATCGGTGCATATGCCTTCCTGGCCAAGGTAGGAGGGCGTATGCACCGATCCTGGGCTCAGGATGGGCCTGGCCAGAATCGGTGTATGTGCATAGTTCTTTTTCCTCTCTCATCCTCCCTGGCGACCGTCCTTCTCCTTCCTCCCGCATCCTCATGTGTCCTCCTCCTCCTCCGCCCTCCTCCGTCCTCCCTCCTCCTCCCTGGCAGGCGTCCCCCCTCTTCCTGGCGGCCCCCTCCCCTCTCCTCCTCCTCCCCCTTCCTGCTCGCCGTGGCCCCCTCACTCCCCCCCTCCCCCCTCCCCCCTCCTCCTGCCTCCTCCAGCTTCCCTCCCCGTCTCCCCTGCTTCGGGGATGGACAGACCTCCCTTTAGTAAAACGTAGTTTGGTGAAACGACCTGAGGCCCAAACCTGGCGGGCGCAAGCCTGGAAAATAGCGGCCACGGCGCCCTCCCGAGAACCGAAAACGGACAATCCACTAATCGACGTGTCACTGTTGGGGGTTCTGTCCACCCCCGACTGCTCCTCCCGAGCGGCCGTCCGCTCCCCTACCTCGAGATATGATCACGAGGCCCTGGCTGGGCAGGCGCCGGACGTGCAGAACGAGCGCCTCGCTCGAGACGTCCCCACGCTGCGGCAGCGAGTGGGCGGGCGTTCCGCCCCTCGGCGGCTCCCCCTCGGTGAGGGGCAAGGATGGGGGCGGACCGGCATAGCAGGGGCAATATCGACCTCATCAGAAGCGGCGATGCATCGCCGATGGATCGGCGATAGGCCCCCGATAGCGGATCCGTACGTTCCTGGGCAGGTTGGGGCTATCGGGCCACTATCTGCGATCAATGAGCGATTGGGGGTCGATGCATTCCCCCTATGCCTATCCCCCCCTATCGTTGCCCCTGACTTGGGGGCTGCAACCAGCGTCTCGCTCGAGACATCTTGCAAACATGTGCTCCCTGGTGGCTCCTCCCTCGGGGGTGCTGCAACTGGCGCCTCGCTCACCACGTCCTCGCAGTCTGCCCCGAAAACATAGAGACGGAGGCGGGCCAAGGCCGGCGCACCGCTGGAAGAATCCCAACGAGCTGGGTGCGAAGTGGCGCTGGCGGCTCCCCCACTGCAACCGCGGAAACCAGCAAGTCGGCCGGGACACCCTCACAATCTGCTCTGAAAGCGCACCGCAATCCCAACCACCAGACAGGCAGGCAGACCGATGGAGACATCCCCACGCCGTGACCTCGAACGGGGCCGAGAAACCACCCCTGGCGGCTCCCTATTGGGGCACTCAAACTAGCAAATCGGCTGAGATATCGCGACAATCTGCGAGTCTGAGTGCGCGTGCGTCGCAAGTCCAACTGCGAGTGAGGCTGATTGCGAGTGAGTCTGAGTGTGAGTGACTCTGAGCGCGAGCGAGTCTGAGTGCGAGCGAGTCTGAGTATAGCAATCTGAGCGCGAGTAAGTCTGAGTGTGCGTAGGTCTGAATGTGAGTAAGTCTTCGTGATTCTGAGCGCGAGTTAGTCAGAGTGAGGGAAAGGAGGGTGTGAGTGAATCTGGGTGTGGGTGAGTCTGAGTATGAGTGAGTGGGTCTGAGGGAGGAAGACGAGGGTCTGAGTCTGGGTGTGGATGAGTCTGAGCATGAGTGAGTCTGAGTGCGAGTGAGTCTGAGTGCGAGTGAGTCTGAATGAGGGAGAGGAAGGTGTGAGTGAATCTGCGTCTGGGTGAGTCCGAGTATGAGTGAGAGTCTGAGTGAGGAAGACGAGGGTGTGAGTGAGTCTGGGTGTGAACGGGTCTGAGCATGAGTGAACCCGAACAAAAACGAGACGAAGTGGGTGGAGAGGGATGTGAGGTGTGAGTCGGAGGCGTCAGGGCAATAACAAAAAACCCATGTGGAGCGTGAATGCCTGGACAACCTGGACAACACCCCGAAGTTGGAGATTGCGAGCGTCCCAGCGTGGCCAGTGCTCGGGAGAGAACACCATCCCCAATCATGGCAGCAACATACCTAGTTGGGGATGCGGCCGGCGCTGAAGCCAGAGAAGCGGGCGCCCCCCAAGACAAAAGCGCCCTCTCTGGGCGACCCCTCGTGGACGCCCCCATTGCCAGAGAACCGCCGGGAACCGCCGAGAAGACGCCCAGAAGCCTGGAGCTTCAAGTCGACAACGGATCGAGGTGGGAAGAGGAAGAGGCAGGAAGAGATCCCAGACATGCGCGTGCCGTTGAACACATCACGACACGACGGAGAGTTTTCGGCCGTCTGCGGCCCCTGGCGGGCGCCGCCGAGCCCCAAGACCGTCCAAAAACGACTCGCGATGAAAAACTAGGTCTGGAGAACAGGCGGGGACGTCCGTGGACCCCGCATTGGAAAATTCACGACCTCGCATGTCTGGGGTGGGAGGGAGGGAGGGAAGGAGGAGGCAAGAAAGGAGGAGGCAGAAAGAGGAGGTAGGCAGGGAGGGGAGGGGAGGGGCGAGAGGAGGAAGAGGCAGAGGAGAAGGAGACATGTGTACACATGTATATCTATATATACACATACAAACAAACATAACGATATACATACATACATACATACATACATACATACATACATACATACATACATACATACATACATACATACACACATACACACATACATACATACATACATACATACATACATACATACATACATGCATACATACATACACACACACACACATACATACATACATACATACATACATACATACATACATACATACATACATACATACATACATACATACATATATACATACATACCTACCTATCTACGTACATACATACATACATATATATATACATAAACGCATCCATATATATATATATATATATATGCATATGCATATGCATATGCATATACATATACATATACATATACATATACATGTACATGTACATGTATGGCAAGCGGACGATGTCAATCGTCAATCAAAGCGCACGAAGGCCGCCCCTGACCATGCCCACGAAGAAGACGCCCCCAAGGCGAAGCACAGGATGTGGAAGAGCTCCAAAAACAGCGAACGCCGATCACCCCGACGGAATACCTCGCCTGCAACACTGGAAACGCATTTACATGGATCCGACCGTAGCTCGATACGGCCCATACAATAGTGAAATCACTGGTCAACGGGCAACCCCACCTACCGATGAACACCTCAAAACAAATCCGAATCGGGATTGTCACACCCGCACACATCCTCACGGCCAGGAAATCTACAGTGTTATTTCCTTCACGGTTGCTTCAAAAACCAGTGGGCACCGAAGATGCATGCGGATTGCACCTGTGGGCCACCCCTAAGAGCGCCACCAGCAAGAGAGCATCGCACCAACACTCCACCAAAAACTACACTCCAATTGAGACAATGCCGAAACGGACCTCCATCGGCCAACATGAAGCCAGCGAAACGCCACATATACACGAGCACTCGTACCAGTGAGCGACAGACGCGGCTCAAGCCGCCAGAAACCGCATATTGAAACGTAACGGGCGAGTGGGTAGATGCACTGCCAAACTCCCGCGTGCAAGAAAACGACTAATTGCCCCATTGGCCCCCACTGCCGACGCGACTGTTGTTTGGCGCGTTCGTGCATACGATCGACGAGAACAACCACATCACTGCCGTGTTGAGGTTGGCGATAGGCTGAAGAACACCTGGTACAACGCCATCTTCCGTCCACAACGGAGCCCCCTCCCTGCTGCGCGGAACCTCTTCAATGAGTTGCTTGACCCCGCTATCCTTCACGAAATCGTGGAAATCAGCGCACGCCCCTGCGCAACCACAAAGAAAGCGCAGGCTGACGGGCCAATGCTCGGCAGCAACAAGCGCCGCCGCGATCTCTCGCGCCCGCGTGTTAGCAAGAACACCCGGGGCGCAAGCATGAGCCAACGAACCGCCCCACTCTGCCGCGAAAAGAACCTTCCACCCATTGAGTTTCACAGCAGTGCACGAACCGACTGAGTAGAGCGCTCCATCCCTTCCTACGAACTGAACGGGATCAACCGGGCCGCCAGCACTGAATTTCGTCACGAGGTCATGCCCACCTCGAAGATGATGAAATGGCTCGGCATGTCCGCGACGGCAAGCCTTCGGACGATACCCAGGCACCTGCTCCATAGAAGCCAACAGCGCTGTTATGCCCCCCCCACCACGAATGAGATCCGCCCACCGACTCACAGAAATCGCCGCCGCGGGAGGAACTTGCTCCACGATGGCCTCGAACGCCACGCCATCGCACAGAACTTTCCCCTCGACAATTGTCGGGCCCGCGCCCCGTGGTATTTCCGAAGCAGCGACCCTGAGTGTGTCCCGACGCGCCGCTGGTGGGCAGACGCGCCAGAAGACCACCGCTGTCAGAAGTTGAGCCAAGCCCACGTCCTCGCACAACTGAACAGCGCACCCCGCCTGCGCGCTCACCCGGAGCTGCCTCAGACTGGGACATGCACGCCCATCCCAAATGGAAACTTCGGCCTCCGAGGCCTCCCACGCGCGCAGAAAATGAGCATGGGCTGGACATTCGACTGCAGCGCTTGCCCCCAAGCGAATACCAGATCCGCTCGCGCCAGCGGGCATGCCAGCGCGCAAAAGTTGAGACCCGCCGAACATGGCCCACCCAGCAAACTGCACGCGCCAACTGAGCTGACCGCAACCTCTGCCTTTCGCCGCCGAGATCGCCTGCACGAGAAATGCCGTAGACTCGGCGCGAACCACGCGAAGGCGCAAGGCTCGGTCTCGAGGCAAACCAACGGGTTGTTCGAGCCCGCCCGTCTTGAAGGAAGAAAGGGGGAAGACGATACAAACGGATGGTACGATAATAGCCCCCTCTTCAGCGGAAGCAGATATGAACACGGGGCGCGTCCACCCCGCGACAAACGCGGGCGCGGAAGGCGGCCGCCTTCCGCGCCCCAGAGCAAAACGGCAGCGGGGGGGCACGTTCTTTAAAAAGGGTCTACAAGTAACACAACTCTGCTGTTAAAAGGA
The DNA here is from genome assembly GCA_963575745.1 of Prorocentrum cordatum. Taxonomy (NCBI): domain Eukaryota; class Dinophyceae; order Prorocentrales; family Prorocentraceae; genus Prorocentrum; species Prorocentrum cordatum. The sequence goes on along the minus strand of CAUYUJ010020593.1, from coordinate 185,799 downwards.
GGGAGGAGCAAACACCACCGTTCCAACCGGCGGCCTCCCAAGCAGGCCACTTCATCACAGGACCCATCTGTTCACCCATCTGTTCTCCCGCCTGCGCCCCGTCGGCTGCAGCACGCAAGCCGTGCCGCAACCACCGAAGCCTCATCAACAGTTGCGGCCGGACGCGCGGACCTGGCTGCGGCGCGTCTCAAAGCGACAGGCCTTCATCGCGTCACCCCACGGCGCTTTGGCCCACCGCGGCGCCAACCGCAAAAACATGTTACGGCGCTTGCGGCAAGAGTGGCACCAGCCCCTGGCATAGCCCACGCGACAAACCGAAGCAAGCCAAATCACCCCGCGATTACCAGCACATGCGACAGAAGGTAAGGCTGCACCAGGACCTCCTATTGACCAGATCCCACACGCGAAACTTACCAGGGATCGAAGAGAGCAGACACATTTGAGGAGCACAGAAATACGATTCACGTGACGCACGCGAAAAGCTTGCTGCTCCACGAAAACAGATAGTGTAGAAGTCCCTGAATTGCATGACTCGCTCTCTCGAATTTGCAAACATAGTTCGCCCGATGCGGGCGTTCTCTCATTCACCCCGCGGCTACCAGCACATGCAACAGGACGCATGGCTGCACGAAGATTTTCGACTGCCCAGACCCCATATGCGAGAGCAACAGCGGAACGAGGAGAGCAAACAATTTGAGAAGCATAGACAGACGATTAACGTTCTGCGCGCCGCCACGAGGACAGATCATGGTAGCAGTCCCGAGGTTGCCAGACCCACTAAGAACAACTTGGAAACATAATTCGCCTCACGCGGGCGTTCTCTAATTTGTCCTGCCACTCCACACATTCGCGAACATAGTTCGCGAAGCGCGGCTGCCGCGGTCTCCCCCTGCATGTCGCACTCGCGAACTCAATTCGCGACGTGCGACCGCCGACGTTGCATTCCGCCATCGAAGTGCGTGAACTGAAGCATCTTGGCCGTCCATCCCGTCGGCGAAACGTTCTCCTCATCCGTTATGAGGTTGCTACGGCGGGAGCTGGGCACGATCTCCTCGCGCCTCTAGTCACTCAGATTGACCGCGGCGTGACGTGGTCGTACTTGAGCCCCCCGCACATCGCCGACGCCCCCCTTCGTCATGGGGTCGGCCCTCGCACGAGTATCGCACCAGGGCATGTCAGTGATCTGCTTGGTGCGGAGGTGGTCGGAGCGCCACTATGGGTGGCCTGCCCTGCTGCGCTCTGAAGGTGGACGCACGGGATCCATGGCGATGGCCGCGAAGACAGACATCCCGTCCATGGCCAGGGTTGCCGGCATGGCGCATCCCCCCCTCCTCTTTCCGCGCCCCGATCTCCGCGGCCGAGACTGGGCCGCGGATCGTCTCGCGAAGCGCGAGGAGGTAGGCCTGCAATTAATCAGCTGCACCGAACGCTGGGAGCAGCTCCTAGACGAACGAAGCCCTACAGACACGCTGACGTGAATGGCTCGCGATGTCGAGCAAGTGACGGACCTCCTTGCCAGTACTGCGGCACTTGCCGAGGCGCATGAATATGGGGCCCCACGTGCCGCGCCCCGTCTCCTCGTCACTCTTGAAGGATCCGTCGCTGCGATCGCAGGTCTGGCAGGCGCGTTCCAAGGCGGGCAGGGCGACGCGCGCCTCGTGCTGGGCGAAGCCGCAGAATTGAGCTGCACAGCGCGTCGTATAAGCAGCGTGTTCTTTCTCCGCCTCAGCGCGACAACGCGCGCTGCGACGCGGCGCGGGCAAGCAGGGCGTGGGCAGCTGCTCTCAGTTAGGAGACGAAGATCGGGCAGTTGACCTCCCGCGGGCTCGTCGGCCTCTTCTCTGGTCAGGACGACGTGCTCGATCGGCATCAAGGCGTTAACGTGTTCGGCCTAGTCGAGCGCCGCGGCGCTGTCGTCGCTGCGTCGTCGGTGAGCACCACAGCGGGTGAAGTCTTCGCAGTCCCCCATCATCTTGCCGAAGACGCTCCGGGCACGGCCGATGAACTTGTCGGCGCGCTCCTTTTGCCCAGCGAGCCTCAGATCACCGGCGCGCCTGGAAGCACGAGCAAAATAAGAAGTCGCTAGCACCGCACTTGCTGGACGCGTCGCGCGCGACCTCGAGCTCCGGACCTCGCCCGGCGGGTTTGGCGCCGCACTCTGGCGAGCGCGTGGCCCGGGCGAGTTTCATAGAAGGCGCAGGGTTCGCCCTTGCAGCACGGGCCAACCTCGACGCAGCGCAGGCACTCGGTCCTCTCGTCAAAAGACTCGTAGCCGGGCACCTGCCCAAGGATAGCCGCGCTGCCCGACGGCGCGGTGAAGTTCACCTCGCGCGGCGCCCCGCCTTGCACCTGCATCTCGGCGCGCGTCATGCCCAACAGGAACGCCTTCTCGACGTCCACGGCGAGGTTGCAGCCCGGGCGGCGCGCCGCCTCCGAGGAGAACGCGCGCTGCGAGGCGCGTTTAGCCGCGCCCGCGAGCGCCCCCAGCGCGCCGAAACCCATGTCGCGGAAGCCTCCGAGCGCCATGCGGCACCGGATGATCCGCGCAGTCTTGCCGCCAGCACCCTTCCGGTGTTTCCACTCGAAGACGCGCCTGGGATCCACGACGTTTCGGGCGCCCTTGAATGGCCCCCGCTCGAAAAATTGGCACTTGACCCAGATGGCGTGCTCCTCGAGGATGGCTTCGGACACCTCTTTGGACAGCCTGGACACCTCGCCCTTGCCAGGGGATCGGCGTCGCGCTTGACCACCGCGATCTTGAGGGCGCCGCGCGTGTGAAGCATGGCCGTCCAGGAATCGCGCTAGCAATGCAGTTGCTGGACTCTTCCGCGTTGAAGCTCAGGAATGCTTCGCGCGCCCCTGGGTCGAGGCACAACTTCACGTGCCGTCCTCATTCATCCGCCTCCAGCTTGGCGTAGTCGTCCAGGGCGGCGCCGCGGAAGGCGCTGGCGCTGCGTCTCGAAGTGGCGGGGCCACCCTCTCGCGTGACCGGCGGCCAAGACCGGCCGCCGCGTGACCGACGGCAGCATGGATCATCCGCTGGCTGTCGTTGCTCTCCAGCGCCTCCAGCACCTGGGCCAGGTCTTCGGCCCCTTCGACTTCACCCCAAGCTGCCAAGATCACCTGTTGGACGCGGCCGGGGATGTCGCGTCCGGTCTACTCGGACACGGCCGCCAGTGCAAATGGAGATCCTGCGTCAGCGGTGCTGACAGCGTCCTCAGCAGCGTCGAAACCACAACCGTCGAACACTCCATCTGGATCCTGTCCAGCGTCTGCTGCCATCAGCTTCGCGTCCGGGCGTCCTTCCACTGCGTTGGCCGATGAGCACGCGGGTGTCGAACTTGACGCCGTCCAGGTGAATCTGCTGAATGTCGCCTAGATTCTGAGGGGAACACCACATGCCTAGACTGCGGGCGCAGCCCCGCCTATCTCCCACAGATTTCTGGCCGCGTCGTAGATGCACGGCGCGAACGTCTGGCAGCGGAAAACATTTGCGGGATACGGGGCGTGCAGCTTCGAAGATGTCTGGGCGTTGCCGCGTCCGCGCGGCCATCTGCACGCCCTAGGCGTCATCCAAATGGCCAAAAGTCTAGGTGCCGGAGACCGGTACGATGTGCCTCACGAAGTCCTCTACTCGGTCCAAGGCCAGTCCAGCCCTAGCCAAGCCTGTGCCCGCGTCGTCGAAGACGGCACCGATGGAGGGCCGGACGCCCTGCAATCTGCAGACCACGTCGGCTCGGCGGTGCTGAACCGTTCCCTTGCCTCGGCCGAATCAACAGAGACGGCAGTTCCAGGGGCCGCTAAGCCTGATGCGTCCTTTGTGCTCGGAGGCCTGTGGATCCCCGCGCGGTCGCCAACGCTGAAGCAGCCCTCTCCGGACTCGGTGGCGCGTGTCCGGAGGGCGCGGCTGACGCAGGAGATGGGCGTAGCCTCAATCATGCGTTGCAGTGCGATCTCTCTGACTCGTCACTGCAATCGGCTGGGCCCCACTCCCCACCAGCAGGGGGATCGGCGGCGCTGGCGTCGCCGGGCGCCCGATTCGTTTGCTTCCAGCGGTGGCAGCATGGCCAGCTGCCTCTCGAAGACGACGTTGCATGGCGCGGTGCCACAGACGCGAGTGAGGCCGTCGCCTGCAAACACAGCGCGAGCAATCATCTAATCAAAATTGGCTACAACACCTTCGCGCCACGGCTGCTCTTCCGCGGCGCGAAGAGCGCGGCGTGGCACAGCCCCGCGCAGTTCGATGAAACGAAAGTACTGTCGCGGAGCACGGATATCCACCTGGACCCCTTGCTCCCTCCTCTCCTTTACGACGTAGGTACAGGCCATGCCGCTAATTGCGTCCAGGATAAAACGCCCCCATCGCATCGGATGCTTGGATCCATGATCGGTCGTTTACTGCCAGCAGCGTCGAAGCGGGTTTGGAGTCGATCACCTGGGCGTCCTGTCAATGCTAGGCGCAACAGATCAGATGCGTGATCATGCCTGGAGGATGTCGCGCTCGACGTGCTGATTAAATTGCGTTGAGAATCGGCGTTTAGGGGTGCTCTGGCGGTTGCCACTTGCGGACCCCCCTACAGTGGCTGGCCACTGCGGGTATGAACTCGAGGATATTCTGGGGAATGTTGGCTGCGAGTCGTGATCGTGCCATTTCCTGATTAGTAGCGCGCCACCACAGGATATGGAAAGTGCGCAGCTCTCGCACGCGCGTCTCATGCGAACTCGCAGTGAAGTGGCGGCGTCGAAGCGAGTCCAGTCGATGGGAGACGGATTGCCAACTGATGCGTCGGTGGTCTCATCGACCTGGTCGTCTCGGCAGCGCCCCTGCCGCTGGGCTGGCTCGCAGTCCCTGTCTGGCGACGCAGTCGCCCGAACCAGGACTCTGCGGTCAAGCAACACAATCGCCGGAACCACTGCTCTGAGCACCAGTGCTGGAGAACGAGCTGGCTCCAGAGATGCCTAAAAGTGATGGTGAGGGGCTTCGTCAGCTGCTCCCAAGTCGACTCCTCCGATGAGCCTGTTGATCGTTGGAGTGGCGTGGTCCTCCAGGTCGCGCCGGCTCTCGCGGGCGTTGGCCAGCGCGTTGGCGCGGCCTGCTGTGAGGGCCCACGAACGTGCATTCGCTGAATTCGCCCGCGCGCGCAAGGCGATCGCGCCCCCTGTCCTCGCGACAGCCTGGGCACCCCCAGTGGATCGGAGCCCTGCGCGGGCATCGGCACCTTGTTGGATTCCTGGAATGCATGGGTGGATCCGCCCGAATGTGCGCCTTGCACGTGCAGCGCGCGCGCTCGGCGGCCATCTCAACCCGGATCTGACGCTCCGCGGCTCCAGATGCCACTAGTGGGAAAGCTGCCTCGGCAAAGCCGCACTCACGAACATAGTTCGTCTTGCGCGAGCCTCAAGGCGGCGACGTAAATCCGCGATGCTTTGCGCAAGTCTTCCGGCAAATTTCCCGGGCTAAATTTGCGCGTCGATTCCGTCGCGGCCCTCGACGCGGGCATGTCCTGCAAGCACGTCTAAACACGGCTGTTCGTAGCAGAGCCACGACGGGTCGGGCTGCTCGTTGACGAAAAATTTCCCACTTCGAATATAGTCGTGCTACGTGGCCGCAGAATCGCCCGTGTGAGGCTGCGTCCTGGTGGGCCGCAGCCAAGCGCCGTAGTTGAGCCTGTAATTAACCGCCGCCCAACGACCGAATGACCGGCATGCGGGGGTCATGATGGCCACTAGAAGGCGCTGTCGCAAGAATCTCCCCACTGCGCGTTGCTGGCCTTCGCCATTGAGGGCACAGCCGGTTACCAGGCCGAAATTCCCCCCAACTCTGAGGCGGCGTCGGACAGCAAGTTGGCTAGTCCCAGCCTCCCCAGCACAAGCCACGATGATGTCGACGCCGTAGTCGAGCGCGGTGACGTAGGCGAGGAGGTGTTGACTCGCGTCGAACTCGTTGGCTTTTCCAGAAATTCATCTGCCCCCGGATATCAGTTGAGCACGCGCCAGATGGCGATCTGATGTCGAGGCCGACGATGCTGTGAACCACCACGTGGGAAGACCTGAGGGGAGGTCGCCGCGGAGTTCGCCGTCGCCGCACTCGTCGGCGCGACCTGGCTCGCCAATGGCAGGCGCGCCGCGGAGGTGGGGTGAGTGGCCCGCGAGACCTGAGCCGCAATCGTTGCAATGATCCTCCGCGACCTGCTTACGGGCTACAGGCGCACGGCCTTAGTTAATGTTCTTCTTCTTCTGGCGCAAGCGCTCTGCCGCTGGGTGGAGATTAGCAGCGCAGTCGCCAATTGTCTCCCGTTCGGCAACGGGGTCGGCGCCGGCAACGCAGCTGCCCTTAACCTCCCTTGCCGGTCGACCCCCAGCGGTAGAGGGACAAGTTTGACTGACTTGTTTGGTGTCGCGGTTGTCTGGATGTTCCTGAAATCGTACTCCTCGCTGGTCCTGTGCTGGAGTCCTGAGTAGCAGCTCGGCGTGGTGGATGCGCTGCGTGGAGTCCTGGATGTCCTGCGTGGGGTCGAGCTTGCCAGTCGCCATGGGACAGGACATGGCGTTCGAGTATGGTGCTGAGGCCGCCGCGGTGCCTCGTCGAGAACGCGCTCCCCTCGGCGCGCCACGGCTCGTTGAAGCACAACTGCAGGAGGGCACAATTCGCAACACCTCGCGGCGCACCAGGGCTAAAAACAACCGCTGGCACGCGGTGGTCCAATCGCCAATGTGCTCCTCCAGCTCAGTGCCGCACTTGCAGAGCTGGTTGTGCACAGGAGCTCCTGGTAGCATCTTGAAAGAGATCCTGCGACGCTCTGCCCCTAATGCTAAGTGCTTGTGGCATGCCCTGTGCTTGCTGGAGTGGAGCACGGGCGCTTCGGCCATCTGCTTCGCGGCGGGACGACCCCGAGGTGGGCCGTCAATGCCGAAAAGAAATCCTGGCGCCTGCGTCGTCAACGCGGGCACGCCAACTGGACAATGAGTCGAGGACGTGGTGAACCTCGTCCTGGTTCATGTCGCGCGCGATTCACAACACACTGCAGGTGGCGATGGGGAACATGAGAGCCGATAGAGACCGAGCTGCGCCACCATGATCCCGCAGTGCCTGCGATGTGTCCCACCCCCGTTCTTGGACCTGGGCGGGACGTCCTGGGCCTGCTGCCCTCCTCTGCCGGGCATGTCGACAGGGGCCAGCCTCGGGGGCCCACCCAGCGATTCCCTGGCGGCATGGCCCCCGACGGCAGTCGGCAACCTAGTTGCCCTTCTGACCTTCGGAAGTCGAGAAATCCACATCGATCGGGATGATGTCGTGTCTGAGGTGAGTCACTCTGGTGTGTCCGAAACCACCTGATCTCCTAGACGATGTAGGTAAGCTGGGAACGACCACGATCTCGGCGTCGTCGTGTCGTTCTCGGATGAGCTTGGCGATGTGGTGGCACTGCTCGACCACGTGGATCCGCGGGGTGATCCCCTCGCGGTAGTCGGGGTTGACCGCGCCGCCAACAATGTCGATGTCCTTGGGCGCGAGACCTGAGCGTGGGGCAAAACGCATGCACGTGCACTGCGGTGCTAATGCTGATACGCCGGTGGGCACCACTTCCCGACCATAGGTCGGAGTACTGGCGTCGGTGCTGGCGCGCAGATCGTAGCCGGCGGAGCTGGCGGCGCTTCGCGCAGGAACTTTCGCATTCGGACCGAGAAGTTGGACCTTGCGTTCGTTGAATTCGCGTCCGCAAGCGTCGCGGTGATTCTGGCTGTCGGTGCCCACCGCAAGCAGAGCGAGCTGCTTGGGCGGCGGGCCCCCGGAGCGCGGCCGGTGCTCGCCGAAGTCGTTGACTGGGAAGCAAGAGCGCCCGTTCGGAGCGGACCCCAGGTCGCGGCGCATCGCACCTGGCCCCAGGTGATCTCGTGGCCGCCCAGCCCAGGGAAGGCGAGGCGCGCTTGGTCCACGCCTGTCTCCACCACCCTTTGTTGGACGGCATGGATTGCAGACGCAACGCGGCAGGGAGAGCGTCGCCTGCGCCCTCCACGACCAGCGCGCACACGCTGGTCACACCATCGCGCGATTTTGCGGGAACGGGGCAAAGGATTTCCCGGCTCGCCACTCGTGACCCTTTGCACACTCCTGCCACTTACAGCGGGGCGGACAACCACTCCTCCGGGGGTTGGAGCTTCGCCTGCGCGGCTCGCCAGGCCAAGGTCCAGGCGAATCGCGCGCCCCAGAGGTTGGCCCTGGCGCGGGCGTCGACGACGACGCCTAAACGGCCGCCTGGAAATAATGCGCTTGCCAGGTAGCATGGCGCATCGCCCTGGGAACTCGAGCCTGAACCCGACGAAATCGGCCACCGCGGGAGCCCAGGCCCGCGCGATGTAGGCCGGCACGGAAGCACGCGCACTGGCGAATCCACCGCGGAGGCGAAATATCACGAGATCTTGCCGCGGTTTCCCGGGTGCTGGAGGTGGCCGACGAGAAGGCGCTGCGCCCCGCTGCGGCCATGTCTCCCGCGGCGCGCCCACTGCTGGCGCGTCGCGGGTCGCCGCCTACGGCGCCGACCCCGCGGGTGCACGATCTGCGCTAACAAAGCGGTAGTCGGCGATGACGTCGGCCTGTCTGCGGCGCGCCGCGCGGTAGACCAGACCGGCGCCAATGTTCTGCACGAGCTGTGGATAGCATGCGCGGCGCAAGATGCGTCGGAATTGCAGTCGTGCAACCCTCTCGACGTGGGCGAGGGCCTCGACAGATGGGGCTCTCCTGATCGTCGCCTTTGCAGACAACAAATGCGGGGGGCGCAGCCGGCGCCGCGGCTGGCGCCGGGGGAGGGTCAGTCGGCGTCTCTGCAAAACGCCGCGCAGCTCAGCGCTGCTGGTCTGACTGCTGTCGCAGTAGCTCCAATGCTAGCTGTGCGTCGCGATGCTCGTCGAGGCGTCGTCGCCACTTGTAGTCGAAAGCGGAATGCGAGCTGCGATCAGACCGATTGCCCCTGGACGCCCAGGTCTCGCGACCGGCAGACCACGCGGCCACTCCCCTCACGGTTGGCTCACGCCCACTGGCCCGCCTGCGTTGAACAGGACCAATCCTGAGAGTGTCCAGCACTGGCGGAAGCGCGGGCGCCGGCACTGATTGCGGCGGCCAATTGGAGCTCGATCCGCATGGCGCACCGATGCCGGGAGAGGCCACCGACGGCATGCAGGCCCAGCCCGGCAGCTGCGCGTCGGCAGCCGGCGGCGTGGAAGTTGCGGCCCGCGCGCGGAGGCCGCCCAGCCAGTGCCGTGTTTGGTCCTGTCCCAGAGGGAATGCACCTCCAACGCGCGCCCACTGCAGCGGTGCAGGCGGCGCTGCTGAAGCTGTCGGCGCTGTCGGCGCGGCTGGCACTGGCCCCGCGGCTGCCGCGCGGGCCTGCAACGTCGTCGCAGATACCAGCGGCTGCGCAGAGGCTTGCACGCGGCCCATGATATCGCCCACCTCCTGTCGAAATCGCCGCAGCTCGGCGTCGCAAGCAAGGGTTGGGCGATGACCATGGAGATGCTGCGCCCGCCCAACGTGACAACTGACTGTGGCCAACCTGTTGCCGCGGAACGTCGGACGACGAATTCGGCGCAGTGGCCGCCGCTGCTGGCCGCGGCGCTGCCGACGCTACTGCAGGCCGCCTGCCGCTTCAAGGATCAGCACTCTGCATGGGGTCACTCGCGCCAGAGCCTGAAGACATAATCAGCCCATGGCTGGCGGCGCCCCCGATGATCCAAACCGCGCGCGCGTCCGTCAGGGGCCGCTGCTCAGCTCGGCTCAGCGGCCCCTGCTACCCCGACGTCGACGACGGCGCGGGCGCCGGTGGTCGCGGGGCGCGGGCGCTGAGAAAGAAGAGAGCGCGCCCGTGGCCGCGGCGCCGGGGGCAGTCGCGCACGGGGCGTTCTTCTGAATCACACGCGCGGCGCTCGAGTCGCACCCCGCCAGGGCCCGCAAACTTTACCTCGACGGCCCGAACCCGCGCCACTGGTCCCGAATCTCCCTTTACCCTCACCTCTGCCCTGCTCAGAGCCCGCGAATGTCTCTTCGAGGTCTTCTCGGCCAAATTCGCCGGGGAGACTCGGTGGCCCTTTCCGCGCCCATTGCCCTTCCTCTCAATGACCCGCCGGGCGGGGCGCGAGGGCTTGCGGCCGCTGAAGCGACGCCATCGTGCTCTGGCGAACTCGCGAACCCAAGACAGGCACGCGCTGCGCTGTCCCACGGGAACGTCGCGTTGCTCGGAGTCGTCGGCGGCCATGCATCCCTCGCTGAACGAGCTGATGGCGTCGGCGTCGGCGCTAGAGTCGACGGCGGCCACTGGGAATGCCTCCTGCGCTGGCGGCGCTGGCGCAAGTGGGCTCGGCGCCGCCCCCCACCGCTGACGGGCCCGGGCCGCCCCGGCCCGATCCGGCCGCAATGCCGCGGGCGCTCTGCGCGGGCGCGCCCGTGAGAAAGGTCCGCTGCTTGGCAGAGTTTGCCGCCGAGGCGAGATTGCTGGACGACCCCTCGAGCGCGTGCCCAGAGCGCCGCAATAGACCCATCACGCGCGCGAGCTGCGCTGCATTGGTCGGGCAGGCCATGTCGTCGAGCTGCAAGACCGCGGCCAACCGCGCGCTTGACGCCACTACCGCCCGCAAGAGGAGGACGACGAGACCCTCGTGGCCGATCGCGGGTTGACCAGCTTGCTGGGCGCGGTTGCGGAGGACGTGACACTGCGCGAGAATGCGATCCGCGCGCCCCCACGGCAGTCGGTCGAAGCTCAGAAGCGCCGAGACAGCTGGGGCGGGCCCCCCCCCCGCGCCGCATTGCCCCCGACGCGCGGCCAACCTGCGCGTCGGGAGGGCCAGGTTGCCGTCGATAGCACCTCCTCGCGCGGCGGCCACTTGCCCGCCCATTCTCGGGCCATGCCCGGGCGACGAGATGATGCGCAGGCCGCCCGGCAAAACTTGTTGAGGTCCGAGTTCGCCAGTGACCAAACCACGTGTAAAGAGGTGCCCGAGATGGTTGCTCGGGCCCCCAGGAAGGCGGGCGCCGCGCTCTGCCGCCACCGCCTCCTGCCTCCACCCAGCCTAGGCACATGGCCGAGGCGAGCACGCCCACTCCGATGGCCTTCCGTCCGGAGCGGAGGCCCCTCCGAAGGTCACGGGGTCGCTGGGGGCCGGGGGTCCACCGACGGCCCCGCTCTCGCCATGAGCCCCGGAACCGTCGCGGGCCCCTGCCTCGAATCCCACCGGCCCTCTGGGCCTTGGTCTAGCGCGTTTTTTCTTCTCTCGTCCGCTGAACCCCCCCCCGCCCTCCCCTGGGCCTGGGCGGGGCGCGCCGCGAGGCGCTGGCGCGTCCAATATGGCCCAAGATTGCTCCAAGAGGCGTTCAAAGTCGCAAGATGGCCTCCAAGATGGCCCATGTCACTTCAAGATGGGACAAGATAGCCTCCGACATACCCCCAAGAGGCCCCAAGACAGCCCCAAGACGGATCCACATGCCCTTCGAGCCCTCCGCGGAGATCTCCAAGATGCCAAAACCCTTCAAAGCTATGGGAAAACAATGTTTTTGGCATTCTCGCCTTTTCGCTTCCGATTGTCTTTGGAAGCCTCAATCAAGATGGCACCACGATGGCCGAAAGGGCCCCAAGAGGGGCCCAAGAAGGCCGAATGCGGCCCCAAGATCGCCCAAGAGGCGCCCAAGAGCGCTCCAAGACGGCCCCAAGGCGCCGTTTGAGAGCCTCCGAGGGGGGGATCCGAGTTAAGGCGCCTCCTATTTTTGAAACATGGGGCCCAAGATGGCCCCAAGAGGCCTCCAAGCCTCTCCCAAAGACCCCCCACTCTGCCCTTCTTGGCCCAAGATGGCTCCAAGAGAGCCCTAGATAGCCCAAGATGGCCTTCAAAATGGCCTTAGACAGCCAAGCATGGCTCAATATAGCCTCCGACAGACCTCCAAGAGGCCTCAAGGCAGCCTCACGATGGCCCAAGATAGCCGAGCATGGCTCAAGATAGCCTCCGACAGCCTCTAGCCGAGCATGGCTCAAGATAGCCTCCAAAGAGGCCTCAAGAAAACTGGCGATCAATTCTGGATGGGCTGGTGGGGATACGCGACGCGTCCTGAATTTGCTCCTCTTGATCAGCGCATTGGGCGCCGTCTTCTGTCGCGCCGTCGAGGCCGTCACTGCGCCAGGGACACCCCGCAACATAATTGTGGGCATGCCCCTCGTGCGTCGCGTCGTCGCCACGTTCGCTGCGCTCAGGACATTCCGCGACGCGGTTGCAGACGTGCTCCTCGGACGCACCGCCAACTGCGCGATAGTCCAACGGAGTGCGCGTCGGGATCTCGCCCTGCCTGTCTGACGGGATACGGCGGGCGCGGGGCTACGTCGCGCCGTGAACCTTGGGCCCTTGAGCGACCCCGCCGCGCTGGTAGGCGCAAGCTGGGATTCATAGGTTGCGTGCGCCGTCCTGTCGCCGCGGACCCCTCGTCAGGGCCTCTGGAAGCCATGTTGGGCCCTCGCGAAATCAACTTCACATGATATACAGGTTGCGGGACCGCCCACTGCGTCGACGTGCGAACGATCCTGGGTGTACCTTGGAGTTGTCGTCAGGTCGTTTTCAGATCGCCCCCGCGTCATGTTTGGATTGTGCGGGCGTCGCTCGATCAGTTTGGAATCGCCCTCCTGGGTCCATGTTCTGGCCTTGGGGCCGTCTCGGCATCGCCCGCTGCGCATCAGACGGGTCGTCGCATAGGCATAGGCGTCCTGAGACCCTCAAGATGCCTTGTCGGGATCATGTTGGGCTAGGGAATCATCGCAGCTTCGCTTGGAGGTAATCGTCGGTGGCCTGGGGACCGAATCATACCATTTTGGGGCTATAAGGTCACGCGGTCATTGCGCGCACTTGTGCATATCTTCCCGTGAGACGTTCACACGAAACTTTTGCGATACCCGCGTATGACAACGGATGGTACGATGAAAGGTACATTTTCAGAGAGAGCAGAAATAACACGGGGTATGTCTAACACGCGACTAACAAGGGCACGGAAGGCAGCCGCCTTCCGCACCCCAGAGTAAAACGGCTGCGGCGGGGCATCTTATTTGGAGGAGGAGGAGGAGGAGGAGGAGGAGGAGGAGGAGGAGGAAGATGAGGGAGGAGTAGCGAGGAGCGGGGAGGCAAAAGGGAGAAGGAGGGAGGATGGAAGAAGGAGGCAGGAGGAACGGAGGGTGGAGGGACGAAGCAGGAGGGAGGGAGGAGGAAGGAGGGAGGGGGAGGGAGGAGGGAGGCGGGAGGAGGGAGGAGGGGGGAGGGGGGGGGACGGAAGAGGGAGGAGGATGGAGGAGGAGGAGGAGGAGGGAGGATGGAAGGAAGAGGGAGGAGGGAGGAGGAAAGAGGGAGGAAGGAGGAGGGAGGAAGGAGGTGGGAGGGAAGGGTGGCTGGGGAGGAGGGACCCCCTCCCTGCCCAGCGTCGACATCGGCGTCGCGTCGGAGCGGGCCCCGCCTCTGCCGCCACACGCCCGGGGAGCGGCGGGCCGCTGGAACGAGCAGCCCCGCCCGCTCGGGGGCGTCCGGGCCCTCCGCGCCGCCGCGGGGCGCTCCGTCCCTCGGCATCGTGGCCGTCTCCGGGCAAAGAGGCCGAACGGCCGGGGCCCTGCCCGCGCGGAAGGGGGGCGCCCTCGGACCAGGTGGCGGAGGGAGGGAGGGCGGGAGGGCGGGAGGAGGAGGGCGGGAGGAAGGGAGGGCGGGAGGAGGAGGAGGGCGGGAGGAGGAGGGCGGGAGGAGGAGGGCGGGAGGAGGAGAAGGAGGAGGAGGGGAGGAGGAGAGGAGAGGGGGGGAGGAGGACGAGGAGGAGGCACAGGAGGATCAGGAGGAGGAGGAGGAGGAGGAGGAGGAGGAGGAGGAGGAGGAGGAGCAGAAGGAACAAGACGAGGAGGAGGGGGAGGAGGAGGAAGAGGAGGAGGAGGAGGAGGAGGAGGAGGGAAAGGAGCCTGTACGGCCGAGCCCTGCGACGCCCCCGGGGGGCACCGTCGCGGGCGGGCTGGGGCGAGCGCGGCCAGCGTTGGCCCAAGGGGCGCCCGCCATCCCGCGCCCAGGCACATGTTGCGGATGCCACAACATTGGACACCCTAACAGCCCTATCATTGAATTGAAAGCGTGTTGAAAACATGCCAGAGCATTCGAAACATAGTTGAAACGTATTCTTAATAGGTCTGAAACATGGTCTGGCATTTCTGGACATCCAGAAATTGAATGGCAACGTGCTTCCTCTCCAGTGATCGTCGTCCACAAGACAAACGCAAGGGGGTTCGTTCGCCAGCCTGGTGGAGAAGGGCCAGGCGAGAGCGGGGGCCAGCACGCGCTCCGACGGGTGCTTCGGCAACACCACATCCAAGGCAGATGGCCAAGACATCTGCAGACAGTGGAATGTGCATGGTCTGTCATCAGATCAACACCAAGGACGAGTGGAAATGTCGGCACCAAAACTGTTCTACGACACGGAAGACGCAGCAGACGGGCAGAGAGCGCGACGGGCACGGCGCCCGAGGCCGCGTTGAAGAGCCTTGCAGGCGACGCGCTCCCGGTGGCCCCAATGGGCTGCATCATGGCAACGGCCTGGGACAATGCAGAGCCAGGCCGAGGTGGCACGGCGCAGGACGCCGGATCAGTATGGATTGGGCCATTGGCGCGGCTTGGCTTGAACACCAGTTTGGACAATCTCATGGCCACGGCCAAGGCCAAGGCGCATGGGCAGCGACTTGAAGGGCAGCCGCATGATCACCTCCACCGCCTCCCCTCCGTCCTCCCCCGCCCCCCCCCCCCCCGTCGGTGTCGTAGTCGGGCTGAGGCATGGCCGTGCAAGGAGCAGCAATGGGGCGTGGTCCTGGCCCTGGGGGGCCCAAAATCGGATGTTCGACCGGGTCGAGAGCCCCTCGAAAGAAGTAACCATGCGTAGCGCCCAAACCGACTATGGCCCAAAGAGAGCCCCAAGAGCGCTCGGGCAGTTTTTTTGCTACCAAGCAGGGACGTTCTTGGTAAGGGAAAGTCGGCGGTGGACAAACCTCCCTGTAGTAAACCTCCCCTTAGTGAAAACGCCCTGGGACCAAAACCGACGGTCCTGGACCCGCAAAAATGACGGCTGCGACGCCCTCTCGCGAACTGAAAACGGCCAATTGCTTAATCGACGTGTCAGGGTAGGAGCTCTATCCACCTCCGAGAAAAACTGCCCGACCGCTCTTGGGGCCCTCCTGGGGCCCTCTTGGGCCATCTCGGGGCCTTCTCGGGCCTTCCGCGCCCACCCCCCAAGAGCGCCCCAAGGGAGCCCCAAGAGCGCTCGGGAAGTTGCTTTCTCACTGCCAAAAAACGCCGCCCCGGCCGAACACAGCCCCCACAGCCCCCGGACCCCAAATCGGATGTTCGACCTGGTCGAGCAGAGATACCCGAAATCGCTCACATGAATCATGCATCCGAGATCTGGCGAATTCGAACGAACCGGCCCGATCTCAAGGGGTGAATCGCAAATGGCTCGAAATCGGCCTTCCGAAACACATCTGCTTAGGCGCCGAGATCCGCCGATTCCTCGTTTGGGCCTTGAGGCCCGACGAAATCACACGGACCGGCCCGAACTCCTGGGAATCAGATCCGCCCGCCCGCCGCCGGCCAACTGGCCACCGACGCGCAGCGCACGCGCGAAGCGCCCCTCCATGAAACCGAAGGAGGAGGAGGAGGAGGAGGAGGAGGAGGAGGAGGAGGAGGAGGAGGAGTCGGAGTCGGAAGCCTTGGCAGCTGTCTGGGGTTCTATTGCATGTAACCCTGTTGCTGCTAGCGCGGTAAATCGGCGATTCGGCGGGCCGCCTACGGGGCCCTTGGCTTTTTAGCCTCTCGGCCCGCTGCAGCGCGGGGCCTTCCCGTAAGAAAAAAACCAAACATGTTATGGGTACGGCAGGGGCTTAGGGCCTGCTGGCCAATCGCCCCTGACTCAGGGCTTGTCCCTGTGAAGCAGTCTTCCCGCCACCGCCCCCGCTCCCCACCCCCCCCGCTCCCCCCAGACCCGCTAGTACTGCTGCTGCGCATTCTATCTGCTCGCTGCTCAGTGTCTGGCCCCGCGTCCAGGATCCCGCGGTTTGGAACCGATGGTCCGCTGGGGGCCTTCACGACAGGCCTCCGCAACAGGCAGAATAGGAAAGAAAAAGGAAACAGGGCACCCTTTGGCGCCTAGCTCACAAATCTCCCAGACATGTACTTAACGCCCTCGACAGTTCAAAGCACGCGGGGGCGTCACGGGCGGGCATGCGCCGCAGCAGCTCCATCGCCCTGCGGCTGCCTGCCCTGGCGAGCTCTCTCAGTCCTGCCATCTCTATCCCTCCATCGCCAGTTGCCGCGCCCGCAGCGCTGCCTGCACTTTCCTCTCGAGACCTGATGGCGGCGGTGCTCCGAATATCTGCTCTGCCCCTGCCGCACGCAGTGTGTCCACGATGGCTTTCCTGAGGTCCCCGATCTGCGTGGCGCGGCTGATCTTGACGTGCGGCTCCTGATTTCCTTCTCGGATGGCGTTGATCTGGTCCTCCCAGGTTGCTGTCCACGGGCTGCAGGCGAGGCTGTTGAGCATGAGGTAAGCTTCCATTTCTCTGGCTGTCCCGCCTCGCTGTAGGCCTTCTTGACTTTGAAGTAGGAGACGATGTCCCCGAAGCCCTGCATGCCCAGCACGTCGATCAGCATGCGGAACTCCGTCAGGATCGTCTTGTTGGTCCCCTCGGCTTTGTCGTTGAGCCCCATCTCCAAAAGAAGTCGACGCCGATGTGGAGGTGCGGAGGCCCCAGGTCCTTGTTGTTCTTCTCCTTGGCCTTCTCCGCGTAGGTTGTGCCCGCTGCCACCGCGGCGGCCACTGCTGAGTGCTCTCCTGGGATCCGGAAGAAGTCCCAGAGGCTGCCTGACAGCTGCCTGATCATCTGCGCGTTGTTGAGCGTCAGCTTCTGCATCAGCACGATCTCTTCGTCGTTGTGGTCGCCTGAGCCACTCTCTTTGCCAGTGGCCTTCTTCGGCCCTCCACGCGGCTGCTTCTGGCGCGGCGCCAGGGTCGCCGCGGCGGCCTCCGCCGTCTGACTGCGCGGCCTGCTTCCTCCTGCGGTGGCTCTCCACGACATCGCTAGGGCCAGCAATGAGCAGTGACGTGGCTGAGGTGTTCCTCGAATGCTCGTGTCCTCGCGGCAGCAGTAGCCGCACGTGTACACATCCCGCTGTTCGGGCTCGAATACAAATGAAGTGGCTCGAGTGGGGCAACGCAGCGGGTGCGATCTCGACATGGTGATGACGTGGCGCAAACATGATGCTCTGCTCGCAAATGCTGTACGACACCATGGACACACGTTCGTGCTGATGATCATGGAGTGCAGGTTGCGCATGTGGTGCGCGTGCGTGATGTGCGCCGTGAGTGCCTTGACCGTCGTGAATGTCATTCCGCAGCTTCTGCCCTCGCCCTCCTCCCCCATCTCGTGCGTGCACGCGTACTCGTCTGTAATGCTGCTGTCGTCGTCCGCTTCTCCACCGTCGCTCTGTGGTCGGGCTGCTCGTCGGGCGCCATCGGGGCTATGGAGGTCTCGATGGGTACCTGTCCTGATTTCGTTGAATTCCTTGCTGGCTTGCGGGTCTTCAAAGATCTGGGGGGGGGGGGGGGGGGTACTTCTGATAGTCCATATACTCGCAAACTTCTGATCTGCTTTAGCAAGGCCTTCCAAGTCGTCTCTGAACTGATGGGCCCAAGGGGTACTGTGCGCTGTGAGCCCCCCGCCGCTCGTAAGTCTCGGGTGCTCGAGAAGTCGATCGGTTTCCAACGTTCCAAACATAGCTGCAAGGACCTGTTTGTGGTTCTGTGGGGCCTTGGATATCTGCTGCCGCCACCGCAGACGCTGAACTCTAAGCTCGATCGCGGTTCGGCTAATGCTCCAATGGCTGAATACTGCACTGGTTGGCATCGTCCTGACTCGGCCCTCGCACTCGTTTTTGGCTTTGCCGTGCATCACGTAGCGGAGCATGCGGACCTGCACGGAGTCTAACTTATCCGTGAACTCCGCTGGCAATACGAACGCTGCGAGGCCCGCGATCGCGGCGCTGCACACAAAGCACAAGAAGAGCGTGCGAAACAGCTTGTGGTGGAGGGGCTGCCTCCACACCTCTCCTCATGATCTCCGCGCAGCACGGCCTCCTTTGATGCGGTTCTTGGGTTCCGTCCTGAGTACCCCGTCGAAGCTAAGAATCGGCCCGAGAACGCGAGCTTCACGACAGACTGCCCCGAGGACGCGTTCTTGACGAACTAGGTCCCTGGATGCCTCAAAGGATCCCGCCCCGTGCATGCAGATGAAGTGGTTGGTCTCATCTGCGTTCAAGTAGTGGCCGTTCTTCTGCATGTGTGTCTGGAGCTCGCGCGTGGCGTGGTTCAGCTGCATCATGATGTGGCGTGCATGGGGTGCATGTGCATGTATATGTACGCGTGATACGTCATCCACGAAAAGACCAACCCCTATGTCAACCTGCTCTTTAGTTACTGGGCAGCGACCCGCTAGCCATGTGTAGCTGGTGTCTGCTTCGCCCAGCTTTGTATTCTACTCTGAAGCTATGGGTGAGCAGTTGTCAACGAAATCGCCTGCTGCTAGCGAGTGGCCCATCGTGGTGCCACTGTGTGGCAAAAAATCTGCTGCGCCGTCGTGGGCTCCTACATGCACTGTTGCTTGCCTGATTGCTTGTTGTAGTAAGTGCACACTCTCCCGTCGCGTTGTGCGTGCATGGTGTTCGTCAGGCGCCCTTCTTTCTGTGCATGCGAACGCGTGTGTGCCATCATAGCTACTAATGGCATGGCTCACTTTAGCTTGCCTGCATCGCCAACTCGCTGCAGATAAACTCAAAAACTGGAAGCCCTCCGTGTGCAAAATCTGGCGGGGTCGGCCTCTTGGATTTCTTCTGGAGCTGTCCGAAAACGACCTGCCAAACGCGTCGAAACAATGAAGGATACGCCGGCCCTGGATCCCGAGCTTGTTGTTGCCCTTGGCTTGGGAAAACGACTGCGGGCGAATGGCACTCAGCGGGACTGATCCTACCGGGCGGATCAGTGCAAGCAAGTCGTCGTACCGCCTGCTGAAGTGCTCTGGGTTGTATTTCTGTCCGTGCTCGCCCACGTGATATCGCCAATCAATGCGCATGCATAGCGCCTCCGCTAGCACTCCCCATGCAGGCCCTGCTCGGCCTTTTGGGGGCCCGTCGTAGGTATCGCATCTATCCTGCCCGATCCTGGCGGATCTGATCTCGCAGGTCATCTGCGCGCAAGGATTCATAAATGTGCGGCATGAAAGCGCGGTCTGCGATCCACTCCTGCCAATCAATCTTCTCGCATTGCATTCCCCCCCATCTGTGGCGGTCGGCTCAGTCCCTGATCCCACTGTGATGCTGTCATCCCCGTGCGCGGTGCGAACAAGTTGCGCTTCTTCGGTCCACGCCCTGTGTTAGCCAGCGCAACTCTGAGGCGGTGTAGCTCAGCGTGGCGGTGATGTTTCCACGCCTCTTTGATCTGATCCACCAGCTTCTCCGTTTTCTCCGTCTTCTGTCGCCGTCGAAGCACCTGCAACTTCCGTGAGAGGGCCTTGAGCTGTTCCTCTATCTGATCGAACTCCGTGTAACCATCGCCTATGTAACTTGTGCTGCCAGTGTGGTGCGCATCGGCTCGGAGCTGCGATCGCTTCTCTAGCAGTTGAATCCGCTGTTGTCGCATCTCGTCATATCCTATAATGTCCTGCTCCTGCTTGGGAAATATCTCCTGCATAGCTTCACGAATGTTGTTAGAAAGCATATCCCACCACTTTTGAACGCTGCCTTGGTCCCATGTTTGCCGCCACTCCGTCTCGTGAATATGCTGGGTATTCTCCTCAACTTTTTTTTAGGAACTCCAGGCGTTTGTGTCCTCGTGTAAGTGCGATCATCATGAGGTCGCGTTTGGCGGGTGGCGTGAGCTTGCTGATGTGGGTCTTGGCGATATGCGCGTCCATGTTCATGTAAATCGGCACGTGGTCGGTCAAATGCGTGGAGACGTGTAGCGGCAGCCTTTTTGCCAGTCCTAACAATGGGTTGATTTGGCGAACCCTGCACAGTGCTGTCGCTGGTATGGCAACGTGGTATATCTTGCTTGTGTGGGCGCCTCTGTAGTAGGTGGGCCCCGTCCGTGTAAATGTGTCCGCGATCGCCAAGTGGTTGTCGTCCAAAAATTCCCGCACTTGCGTGCTGGTGGTGTTCTCCAGGGCGGGCTCTTCGATGCCAGTGGACCCGGTGGCCTCTATGTATTTTCTCCCTGTCGTATCTCGTCGTATTCCAAAAGCGCAGTTGTAGTCACCCAGTATGATGGGGAGGCAATTGTGCCCCAGCTTGTCCAGCTCGCCTTGAATCCACTTGAGAATATTTCTCGTGATGCCCTTGTGGGTGTTGACGGCCATGCCCCGCGGTGGTATGTATGTAGGGAACAGCGCCACGTCTATTGTGCCCACGCTTACTGTAATCATGCCAATCCGCCCTGTGATGCCACCCTTCGTAGGGGGCGATACTACTCTCTGGATCCTGCCACTGAGCCGTTTATTCAGTAGTACTGCCGGTCCACACGAGTTGTTGACGCCAGCCGCCTTTCTCCACCCAAATTGGATACATTGATGGTTCGGCAGCTGGCACTTCGTGTAATCGTCGTCTCGCGCCGCCCTGCCCGTCCCTATAGCCACGTAGACGTCGATATTGGCCGTCTGCATCGAAATCTCCTCGAGGCGGGTGTAGTCCGCCCACTGCACGTTGTGGTACACTATCTTCATGCTTCGTTCCTCGGCGGCGAAGCGGGTGTGGCACAGCACGCAATACAAGAAGGATTGGGTAATAAACATCAAAAGCGGCGGGGGTACGGTAGCGGACTGAGGAGGAGGGGGAGGAAGAGGAACTCGACGTCAAGAAGGAGGAGCCGGAGGCAGCGCATCTGTTCACGGAGGATTTCACAGAGCCCTTGGCCCTTGAGAGCTGCGGGAGGGCCGGCCCGATACATCGTGCAGGAGTGCGCCGACGAGTTCTCGGCGACTGCCATGGCCGAACAGTTGGACGTGGTTTTCGAGAAGAACTCCATCCTCAGCTACGGGAGCAAGGATATGTTCTACAGCGCCGAAGGTGAGACTGAGTTCGTCTGCAGGATGACAGACGTAGGGTTCAGCGACGAAACATCTACGAAATGCATGCCGCGGAATCAAACATCCTTGTCGTTAGTGGACAACATCATGGACGGCGGATTTGCGATGGTCAGCGTCCCGGTCCTTGCGTGGCCGACCCCCTAAAACAAAGGCGTACTGGTGGCAATCTACGTCAAGGGCCACAACCGAGCCTGCGCCGCCATCGCCATGAGCATCACTTTGTAGAAGAAGTTCGATGGCGACGTGGAGAAGTTGTTGGAGGTTCGTGGACAAGCTTTGCGGGTCACTTTTGAAGGCAATCCGCGTCCGCTCCCACGCGGTTGCCCCAAACTTGATGGCCATTGCCTTCAAGAGCGCGCTCTTGGCCTACCGTGGAAGCACCCGCAAAGCGCACGACGTGCTCAATTGGGTCCAGAAGCTCGAGAAGGTGTCCGCAGCCACGGCTTGGTCTGAAGACGAGGTCCTGACCGAATGGAATCTGGAATGCCCCACGGAAGCCCGGGCGATCGGAGCCAAGAGGGCGTGCTGCCTGAACATACTGAAGTGCGTGAACAAGGAGGGCCGTAGTCTCCTGCCGGCCCACGCGTCGAAGCACGGCGGGAATGCTGCGTTCCACGACGATGCCTTCTCGTCCAAGAAGACACTCGCAAGGCACAGGCCGCGCCCGACGTCCGTGAAATGTTGGGCACGAGTCCTCGGCAGAGGCGTCACGCACCGAGACTTCGAAAGACCAGCCTTGAGAAGCTGAGCGAGCAGTCAGCCTCTGTGTTCTGTTGTGTGTTTGTATGTGTTTTGTGTGTGTGTGTGTGTTTTGTCTGTCTTTTGTGTGTTGTTTACCCGCAGTTTGTGTGTGTGTGTGTGTGTTTGTGCGTTTTCTTGTGTTTTTTTACCCACAGCTTTTTTTCCCGCGGAGGAGACGATGGCCCAATATCAGCAAGTGACCGCCTGCGACTTGCATACGGGATGCAAGGTGCCGTTCACGGATGGCGACCCCAACATATGCTCGTCAATCGAACCCGCAATCATGGATAAGGCGGCCGCCTTCGCCATCACAGACATCCCTGAGCTCAAGGAACTGGTCATGTCGCTCACGGCCGGTTCGCAAGTGGGTGGTGAGTTGCCCCCGGCCCAGACGACGAAGGTGGAATCGACGGAGCTTGAGAAGCAAGATATTGAGCTGTTCAGAAGTCACATCCGCCGCGACGTCAGCGCTGCCATTGCGTGCGTTGGAAAGTCTCGCGATCGCAAGACGGCCGTGTACTACAAGACAGTGCAGTACCGCGCATGGCGAGGCCAGGAGGCCGAGACTGCAGCGACGGCATTGTTTGATCCCGACCACGTGAATTCTAAGACCACGATTCTCTGAGCCACAGAAGTGAAACACATCAACAAGACGACCGACAAGGTGAAAGAGGAGTTGGCCAAACACGCTCTGACGTCAAGCACGTCCGTCAACGCGTTCGTGCACATCAATTGGACGGCGATGTCGCTGTTCAATGCCAAGTCTACCAAATTACAACACGCGTTGCTGGGTGAGCTTGTTCGCTCCGACGGCCCAGCTATCGGGCTGGCGCTGCTCCCAACGTTCACCTACAAGCAAGGGCTCCTCAAGCAGGGCCTGTTCACTGGCCGGTCCGTATGTCTGCACTTTTCCGAGAAGCCAGAGGAGCGCTCAGAGAAGCCGCCCATGGTCAAAGGAACTTTGGCGCTGGCCGACGACAACACCAATCGAATCAAATCCTGGAAAGAAGTGCCGGCATTCAAAGGACCCCGTCGTGGCATGCGGCGCGCACCTTCGCGCCAGGGGTGTGGTTACTGCGGAGGACGTCGCACTGGAAGCGCTGCCACCGTCAATCGAGACGGAGACGCGTGCTAGTCTGGCGGAGAAGCATCACCAGCCTGACGTGCCAGCGTACCTGCGCGTGCTCAGCTCTATGCTCTCAGATCTCCCTGGCGACCAGCGGGGGGCGACAGACAGTGGTGGGTGATTTTGACCTGCACACCGCTGACATGCTCAAGGCGTTAATCACGTTCGACCAGACTTTCGGGCAACAGATGACATACATCGGCACGTGCACCGACGAGGGCCAGCTCGAGTTTCGCAAGGCCGAGACGATTCACTACACCAAGCAACGCATCCTAGCTGGCGAGATCGTGGTGCCCAATTTCAATGTACCGTCTGCAGAGGCACCGTCCTCTGACAACGTGCCTGAGATAGGGCTCTCGGAGGCTTCCTGGAAAGCCTCTCGGAATCCTCTCCGGGCATTATTCGGCCGCCTTGGGGGCCTCTTGGGCCCTGCATGGGCCCTTTTGCTACCTTTTCCGGCCGTCTTGGAACCGCCTCGGCGGACGCTGAGCGTCCTGTGGGGTCGCCGAGGCAGATCTTCGAGATCCGGAGAACCACCCGGACCGCTCAAAAAGTCCTGCCGGCTCCAGGGACGAAAACTTGACTCGGGTCGGGCAAAAGGGGGGGATAGCAAAGAAGGGGATTGAGAATCAGCTCACGGAGCTGATTTTCCCGGCGCCTCCCGGCGCCGGAGGCGGCCATGTATCGAGGAATGGGCCCCTCGGTGAGGCCGAAACCAGCTGCATGCAGCAAATTTCGTACCCCCCCCTTTCCCAATCCCCCCCTTTCGCCCGGCCCGATTGACGCCGGGCGGGGGAGGAGTTTGGGAAAAATGGGCCGCCCCGGGGCCCAGGGGCCCCGTCGCCGGGCTCACTATGTAGAACCACGCGCGCGCTGCGCGCGCGCGTGGTTCTAGCAATGCCCTCGGCCACTGGCAAGCTCACAGCTGCCTGCATGTGGGCAGCCACGAGCAGTGTCAACCTGGTCGGAGGGCGCAGGAGTGCGGCCCGAGCAGAGACGCTTCTCTTGGGAGATCTTGGGGGGGCACCCGCGAGTTCGTTTGGTGTTCGAGATCGGCCTCACCAGAGATGTCCTGAAGCCAACTTGTGTGTGTGTGCGGGGGCGGTTAGGGAAGGTGGTCGGTCCTCTTGGGTCGGTATTGTACCATCTTGGGCTGGCCTGTTGGGGGCCGTTTGGGGGCCTCTTGGGGACTCGTGCGGGCGTCCTGGGGGCATAGTTGGGCCTCTTGGGGGCCTCTTGGGGGCCTCGTGGGGGTCTTGGGGATCCTCTTGGGGCGAGAAGCTCGAACCTATAGTTCGAATTCCTCCTCTTGGGCGCCTGTTGGGGCCCACTTGCGGCGTTGCTGGGCCGTCCTGGGCGCCTCTGGGGCCGTCTTGAAGGCCTCATTGGCCGTCTTGGGGCCGTCCTGGGGGCCTCTTGGGCCGTCTTGAAGCGATCTTAGGGTCATCTTGGGTCGTCTTGCATGCTGCGAACACCGAAAAAAACAGCATGCGACAAATACACGTTTTCCCAAAGAAATGAGATCATGTTTGCCTCTTGGAGCCCTTCTGGTGGTCCTCTTGGAGCCATCTTGGGGGCCTTTCGGGCCGTCTTCAAGCCATCTTGGGCTTCCCGGAAGCCATCGTGGCCCGTCCGTGACCCTCTTGGAATATATCTGGAGTCCCCGGGGGCGCCCGGGGAAGCCCATGAGAGGCGCCAGGAACCCTCCGGGAGCCGGGGGAGGAGCAGCAGGAGGAGGAGCAGGAGGAGGAGGAGGAGCAGGAGGAGGAGCAGGAGGAGCAGGAGGAGGAGCAGGAGGAAGAGGAGGAAGAGGAGGCGCAGGAAGAGGAGGAGGAGGAGGAGGAGGAGGGGGAGGAGGAGGGGGAGGAGGAGGAGAAAGAGAAGAATGAGGGATCGCAGCAAGAAAGGGAGCAGCAGAAACAGGAGCAGAAGCGAGGGACGCCCTGAGCCGAAACTGGGGCTGCAGAGGCGTCCTAGATGGAGTCTGAGCACATGGGGTCGGAGGAGTGACGACCCCGCCGCTGGCTCCTTACACCGTGCGGGTGGTTCAGCCTCGTGAGTGAGAGGTGGCTCCTCGATCGGCAAGTCTTTCCATACTGGCCTACTCCAGGCACCAGGCAGCGTTCCTCGATCGCACGCGGCGGGGTCGCTGCCGCGCAGGCACGACACGAACCCACGTGCCACTACCGCATCCACGTCGTGCTTTTTCCCAACGTGGCCTCCCAGAGGTCTGGACCCCGTTTCGGCGTCCTGGGGATCGGCGTTTCATCCCGAATAGTGCTTGAACCGTCACTTGGCCCATGAAAGGGCGTCCAGGCCCTGAGGTCCGACGTCGCCGACAGAATGTAACCGCGCGGAAAATGCATGACCGAGGCCCCAAACCCCATTGTTCTGCTGCGTCTCCTGAACCAAATCGATCTGTGAGGGTCCTGGGCCCCGAAACGAACCGGGGGATAACGCGCGGTGCGAAAAGAAACCGCCACTCCCTGGTCCCAGCCATGCGACGTCCAGATTTTGCTTATACGCAGTCCCCAAGAGTCCCACACCCGAACCGGCCGCTGGCCACTGGAGAACCACCCGTTCCGTGTACGGACTCCCTTCTGCCGTCCCTCCACAGACCCCCTGGTTCGTGGACGGACCCCCCCCCCAATCCAGGGACGGGCTCCCCCGGTTCCCGTCTGAGGGTGTGTCTGGGCCGTCGCGGCGCCCTCTTGGGGGCCTGTTGGGGCGATATCTGGGTGTTCGGGACCGTGTCGGAGCGTCGGGAAGCTGCACAGGCAGAAACGCTGAAATGTACCAAAAACCAAAAGAAACACAATGATGTTGGCTTCTTGGGGCCCTTTTGGGACCCGGTGGGCCGTGTGTTTCTTGGGACCGCGTCGAGCCCCTTGAGGCCTCCAGGGGCGGAGAACTCGTACGGTTTGGGGCGCTCTTGAGCTGCCTTGGAGGCCTCGTAGGCCGTCTCGGTGACTGTAACCTTCTTGGAAAACTCTCGCGGCCCTTTTCAGCCGTGTTGGGGCTGTCTTGGGCCGTCTGGGGGCGTGCCTGAGCCGTCTCGGCGCCCTCGTGGGGGCCTGTTGGGGTGATATTTGGGTGTTCCAGATGGATCGGCTTGGAGCGTCGGGAAGCTGCACAAGCAGGAACGCTAAAGTGCACCAAGAACCGGCTGAAAAACAATGAGTTTGGCTTCTTGGGGCCCTTGTGGAAATGCTCTTGGAGACCCCGTGGGCCGTGTTGGAAGCCTTGTGGGCCATCTGAAAGCCGTTTTGGGCGTGTTCGAACGATCTGTCCGCGACTCGGAGCCTCTTGGAGGCCCTTCTGGCCCTGTTCAACAATGTTGAGGCGGGCTTGCTTGGGCTGTCTGGGAGCGGTCCTGGGCCGTCTCGGCGCCCCCGAAGAAGCCTGCGTGGACGATTTCTGGGTGTCCTGGACCGTTTTGGAGCGTCGGGAAGCCGAAAACGCAGAACCATATGACAATCCATGCTTTGGGTTTCTTGTGACCATTTTGGGTGTGCGCTTGGAAACCCTTTGGGCCGTGTTGGAAGCCTTTCGGGCCATCCAGAGGCCGTCTAGGGCGCGTTAGAACGATAGCTCGGTGACCGTACTCTCTTGAAGGCCTCTCGCGGCCCTTTTGCAATTATGTTGGGGCTGCCGTCTGGTGGCGTGCCTGGGCCGTTTCGGCACCCTCGAGGGGGCCTGTTTGGGCAATATGTGGGTGTTCGGGACCGGCTTGGAGCTTCGGGAAGCTGCGCAGGCAGGGACACTGAAATGTGCCCCCCCCTTCACCCCCCGCACCGAAGGAACATCCATGAGTGTGGCTTTTTGGGTTTTGGGTGTGCTCTCGGGGACCCCGTGGGCCGCGTTGGAAGCCTTGTGGGCCATCTGGTAGCCATCTTGGGCGTGTTCGAGCGATCTGTCCGCGTTTCGGGGCCTCTTGGAGGCCTCTTGCGGCCCTTCTCAAAAGTGTTAGGGCTCGCTTGAACCGTCAAGAGGCGGCCCTGGGCCGTCTCAGCGCCCCGGTGGAAGCCTGTTTCGACGATTTGCGGGTGTCCTGGACCGTTCTGGAGCGTCGGGGAACCGAACAGGCAGAAACGCCGAAATGAACCAACAACGTAAGGAAAATAGATGATGTTGGCTTCTCGGGGCCCATGTGGGAGTGTTCCTGGGGGCCCGTGTTGGAAACCATGCAGGAACCACACAGGGGGCCCTAGAACGATATTTATGCGAATTTCATGAGGGCCTGTCGCGGCACTTTTCAGCTGTGTTGGGGCGGTCTTTGGCCGTCAGGGGGGGCCCCTGGCGGCCTGGTCCCGCCATGAACTGTCGGGGGTCCCCTCCCTGGCCCCCCCGCTTCGTGCGCACGGTATATATATATATATATATATATATAGGAACTACGCGTGCGCTACGCGCGCGCTTAAGATCTAGTCGCAGGTGAGAGCCACGGGTGCCGCTGTAAGCCCCGCGGTGGCCACAACGACGGAATGAAAGCGTTTTCGGGCCCATGCCATCGACGCAAAGAAACGCGTAATCAGAACGCGGGGCGCCACGTTCCCGCGTACCTCATAATCTTGTTGCCGCCTTTTGTTTGGTTAATCCAACTGCCTTGTTTTTCTCCATTGTCATTTCCGCTCTGCCCCGTCCTGACACCCAATGTTTTTGCACATCTGTTCGGAATCCCCATGCCCGATCACGCAGACATCCGCCCGCTCCTGACGTTGGGGTTGGCTCGGGGCCTCGTTGCGCGCGCGTGGGAGCGCGTTGTTTCTTCCCTATTCCTTGTGCTCCAAGCTTCTCGTTTTCAGCGGTCGTTCAGCCGTCGGGTATCTGCAAAGGGCGCGCGCAGATGTCCCGGTCATCAGTGCCCTTCTCTGCAATCCATTATTGTTGAATCCGTCCACGGGGGAAAGGGGAAGCTTCTGTGTGCTGGACGCCGAACCTCACGCCCGCGATAATCGCACCCGTGGGATCAGAAGGTCCGGGCTTACGGGGGATGTTCCATGTATGGGGCTGGCATGTCCGATTTGCCTGGCATGTCCCATGTATGGGGCTGCCTGGACATCCGACGGGGCCTCTGGCGGTACCTTCTTGGCGCTTTGGCGAGGCCTTTCAGGAGGTGAGGGAAGAAACGAAACATGAGAAATTGTATGATATAGCCACACCCCGCTCGCTCGGGTGGGTCCGCCCTGCAAGGTGGGAGGAGCAAGGGACGCGTGAGAGAATGTGGTGTAGGGCTGCCCTGCTTTCTCTGGCGGGGGGTCCCCTGGCGCTCTCGCGGGACTTGCCCAGGAGGGGCGGGAGGAACACGAAACCTGAGGACAATTATGGTATAGCCACACCCCGTGCGCCCTGACGGGGCTACCTCGGGTGCGGTGGGAGGAGCAAAAAGACAGGGATTGTAGATGGTGTAGCAACACCCCTCTCGCTCTGCTGGGACCGCCCTTGAGAGGTGGGAAGGGCAAAGCAACTTGTGAAATGATAAAATGTAGCGATGGCCCGCTCGCTCTGGTGGGGCCTGGTTGGTGCTCTGGCGGGGCCGTCCCAGGAGAGGAGGGAGGAACACGAAAGCTGAGGGGTGAGGGGAGGAAGAGGAGAGAGAGAGAGAGAGAAGAGGGAATGGATGCAAGGAGGGGGTGCGGGAAGGAAGGAGGGACGGAAGAGGGGAGGCCCGGGCCATCTGGGCCGTCTTCGAGCGCCCTGGGGCCTCCCGCTCCCGCTCTGGGGCCCATCTTGGGCCTGTCCTGGGGCCTCTTGGGCTGCCTGGGGCTCATCCTGGGCAGTTTTCAAGCTCTCTGGGGCCGTCTTGGGACTCTTTTGGGGTCCCCTTCGGCGGTCTTGGGGGCGTCTTCGGCCGTCTTGGAGCGTTGGAAGCTCGAGAACGCGAGAAAGCGGAAGACATTTGAAACAAACGACTGAAAACCAAGGACGAGGGCCTGTTCGGGCTCTCTCTCTCGGAGCTCTCTCGGGGCCTCTTGGAGGCCTCTTGGGCTATGTGTTTGCCGTCATGAGCTCATCTTGGGCCACATTGGGATCATCTGGGCCGTCCTGAATCGCCTTGGAGCCTTCCGCTCCCGCTCTGGGGCCCATCTTGGGCCTCTCCTGGGATTCTCTTGGGCAGTCTTGGGCTGCTCTTGGGCAGTCTTCAGGCTCTCCAGGGCCGTCTTGGGGCTCCTTTTTGGGGCCTCTTCGGCGGTCTTGGGACGATCTTGGGGGCGTCATCGGGCGTCGTGGAAGGTTGGAGGCTCGAGAACGCGAGAAAGCGGAGAACATTGAAAAACGTGAGAAACATCAAGGATTAGGGCCTGTTCGGGCTCTCTCGGAACTTTCTTGGGGCCTCTTGGAGGCCTCGTGGGCTGAATATTTGCCGTGTTGGGCCCATCTGGGGCCACGTTGGGGCCTTCTGGGCCGTCTTGGAGCGCATTGGGGCCTCCCGCTCCCGCTCTGTGGCCGTCTGGGGCTCCTCCTGGGCCGTCTTGGGGCTCTTTTGGGGGCCTCTTCGGCGGTCTTGGGGCGGTCTTGGGGGCGTCGTCGGCAGCCTTGGAGCGTTGGACGCTCGAGAACGCGAGAAACCGAAACACATCGAACATGGCCTGTTCGGGCTCTCTCGGGACGCCTCTCGGAGCTCTCTTGAGGCCTCTTGGAGGCCTCTTGGGCTGTGTGCTTGCTGTCTCGAGCCCATCTTGGGCCACGTTGGGGCTATCTGGGCTGTCTTGGAGGGGCTTGTCGAAATCCCCGAGGACTTCTGGGAGCTCTCTTGGGCAGTCTGGGAGCTTCAGGGCCGCTCCGGCGTGCTCTGGGAGCAGTCTGGGAAACCTTGGTCCTCCAATGCCCCCCCGTGCCCTGGGCACCGAGCGCCCGGGCCTCGTGCACGGGGATCTCTCTTTCTCTTTTTTTTATTTTTTTTTTTTCTCTCTCTCTCTCTCTCTCTCTCTCTCTTTCTCTATACATATACCTATTCGACCACCCTTCGGGTGATGGGGAGGTTGTGGGGGGGAGAGGGGGGGAACCAATCTCTGACTCAATCGATCTCACTATCGATCTCGCTCAACGGGGCACCACGGGACACACGGGACACATGTCGATCTCACTATCGATCTCACCTTTTGGGACTCAACGGGGCACGTCGGGGTACCACGGGACACCACGGGACACCGCGGGACACCTCTCGATCTCACTATCGGTCACACTATCGATCTCACTATCGATTTCACTCGACGGGACACAATAAGACACCACGGGACACAACGGGACACCACGGGACACCTCGGGACACCACAACGATCTCACTATCGATCTCACTATCGATGTCACTCAACGGGACACCACGGGACACAACGGGACACCACGGGACACATGTCGATCTCACTATCGATCTCACTATCGATCTCACATTTTTGTGACACAACGGGGCACCTCGGGGCACCACGTCGATCTTACTATCGATCTCACTATCGATCTCAATCAACGGGACACCACGGGACACCACGGGACACCTCTCGATCTCACTATCGATCTCGCTTTTTGGGACACCACGGGACACCTCGGAGAACCACATCGATCTCAGCATCGATCTCAGTATTGATCTCAATATCGATCTCACGATCGATCTCACTCAACGGGACACAACGGGACACCACGGGACACCGCGGGACACCGCGAGCCACCGCCGGACGGACGGACGGGCGGACGGGGGAGATCATATGTCCGAAATAAAAAATGTGAAACTGCCGGTATACATAATAATCACCCATAAATAACATAACACAAGTTTAGCACTATTCTTGTTTAATGTCAGACAAGTCAAACAACTAAACTGGTGAAACACCTCGGGAAACTTATGCACAACCAGCACAGCCATCGACCCAGTAATATAGAAATAACTGGTGTTCAGACTTCGCCCTAGCAACGGAGGGTCCATTCCTCTCGCGCGCCCACGCAGCTTCGCCTCGCCCGCACGCACGACATGAACGAAACGAAACGATTTCCTGGTTGGGGGTCTCCGTTGCACTGAGATCTCAGTGGAGCTTACTCTAGTCTCCTCGAACGTTGTGTCCACTGCTGTCGTTGCACGACATTGGTATTTTCATTTTCTCGTGCCACTGGCAGCCGTTCTACATGTCTCGGAGGTTGGGGGGTGAGATCGCAATGGAAGGGAGACCCGAAATCGTTTCGTTTCGTTCGTGTCGTGCGTGCGGGCGAGGCGAAGCTGCGTGGACGCGCGAGGGGGATGAACCCGCCGTTGCTAGGGCGAAGTCAAGACAAATGTTTCTCCTCCGTCCGTCCGTCCAGCGGTGGCCCTGGCGGTGTCCCGTTGAGTGAGATCGATAGTGAGATCGATAGTGAGATCTATACTGGGATTGATGAATGTGGTGCCCCGAGGTGTCCCGTGGTTTCCCAAACAGTGAGATCGATTGTGAGCTCGATAATGAGATCGACAACTGTCCCGTAGTGTCCCGTGGTGTCCCGTGGTGTCCCGTTGAGTGAGGTCGATAATGAGATCGACAAGTGTCCCGTGGTGTCCCGTGGTGTCCCGTTGAGTGAGATTGATAGTGAGATCGATTGAGTCAGATGTTGGTTCCCCCCCCCTCTCCCCCTACCACCCTTCGGGTGATACGGAGGTTGTGGGTTGGGGAGAGGGGGGGAACCAACATCTGACTCAATCGATCTCACTATCGATCTCACTCAACGGGACACCACGGGACACCACGGGACACTGATCGATCTCACTATGGATCTCACTATCGATCTCACTCAACGGGACACTACGGGACACCACAGGCCACCACGGGACACCGCGGGACACCTCTCGATCTCACTATCGGTCTCACAATCGATCTCTCTATCGATCTCACTCAACGGGACACCCCATGACACCATAGAGCGCCACAGGAAAACTCGGGACACCACATCGATCTCACTATAAATCTTACTATCGATCTCACTATCGATCTCACTCAACGGGACACCACGGGACACCGCGGGACACCTCTCGATCTCACTATCGATCTCACTGTTTGGGACACCACGTTACACCTCGGGGCACCACATCGATCTCAATGTCGATCTCACTATCGATCTCACTCAACTGGACACCACGGGACACCACGAGACACCTGTTGATCTCACTCAACGGGACACCACGGGACACCACGGGACACCTGTCGATCTCACGATCGATCTCACAATCGATCTCACTGATTTGGACACCACGGGACACCTCGGGGAGCCACATCGATCTCAGTGTCGATCTCACGATCGAGCTCACTCAACGGGACACCACGGGACACCACGGGACACCGCGGGACACCGCGAGCAACCGCCGGACGGGCGGACGGATGGGCAAGCTGGGGAGATCATTTGTCTTGACTTCGCCCTAGCAACGGCGGACACCACGGGACACCGCGGGACACCACGGGACACCGCGGGACACCGCGATCCACCGCCGGACGGGCGGGCGGGAGGGGAATAATCATTTGACTTGACTTCGCCCTCGCAACGGAGGGTTCATTCCTCTCGCGCGCCCACGCAGCTTCGCCTCGCCCGCACGCACGACACGAACGAAACGAAAAGCACGCCTCGCCCGCACGCACGGTCTCCGTTCCACTGCAATCTCACCCCTCAACCTCCGATATATGTGTAACGACTGCCAACGGCACGAGCAAAGAAACTACCAAAGTCGTGCAACGACAAAAGTGGACACAACGTTCGAAGAGACTACAGTAAGCACCACTGACAGGGCAATGTGGCGAGCCACAGGGTCAACACGACTCTTACCTTGCCACAAACACCGACGACACAATGATCGCCACTCTCCAAAACTACCGTGATCCAAAACTCTGCAACATAACACGTGTCCCTCTACGTCTGCGGTGAACTGTTGGATGGCCCCAGGGGTCAATCCGTCTGGCGTTTGCCCAACGACTACTTCTCGAGCCTTGGGCAGTCGATGTGAAGGACAGGGGATTTGTGACAAACTTATCGCTTGGACAAAAAAAATATTTCTGCACTTTTACTGGCCGTCTGTGGAAATCCGGCAGAGCGTTTACTCCAGCAAGAAGCGACAAAGGAATACGAAAGACGCAACTATGCCAAGGAAATGCATGCTCTGATTATCAAGAACAACTTCAACTGGCATCAAGAGATCCTCAATATGGAAAGCCGAAATATGCTGAACGTGCCCGGGAGGTTGAATGAACCACAGCCCGATTGAAGAATGCCGTCCGTGTCGCCAGAACGCAAAAGTTCATGGTTGGCTGTCATGGAGTATCACCAATTTGGTAAGAGGCACACTCCTGGGCGGTCTTCGTAATAACACTTAGAAGCTATCAACGCAAAACTGTATCAGTGGCCATGGAGACGGATTCGCCCAGATTCATCCCAGAGAATTCTACAAGACCAAGCGGCACCAACCAGAACTGCGCCACATCAGTCGGGTATGTGCCGTATTAGGCCAGTTTCGACAGCGGAAATACCAACACTGATGCTGAATGTCCAGGAACTGCATATTGAAATTCGTCATGGTTGTACAGGAGGCAGAGCAAGCAAGCACAGACAATCCAAGATGAGCGACCCCAGGGTAGAACGGGATGACCAGATGCTCCTTCCAATGGACGACACGGGCGGCCGTTGTCGCAGGAACGCGCTTATCGTCCTGTCTGGAACGGCGGGGAATAAACAGTAACATTCCTTGCTGGCGGTCAGGCCACACTATGATTACTCGGTGGCTCTCGTGTCGACCATACTCGCCCTCAAGCCCAAGGCCCAATTGATCCGGTCCGCATGTTTCAATGGGTCCAATTGGTCCGGTTGGTCCAATCTGATACAACAGCCGTGAAAAAAATAACACTTGAGCTAAATCATTTGGACTTGAAATGTCGTGATGTTGGTTTGTGGTCGCTGAATTGTTATTGCAACCGCTGTTGCCAACATGAACAACACATATTCTGCACAGGTCACATATTCAGATGGCAAGTCGGATATCATGCATCACCTGGTAAACCACTACATATGCCACAAACGAGCCTTAGCACCACCATAAACTTATGGGACTTACCTGCCTCATTTTAAACTAAACTAAGCATCTTTGACTGGGCACATATGCGGACTGGCCAGCGAACAAAAACATCAAGCACAAAACAAAAAACGACATCGACAACGAATGCCACGACAAAAGGCGACGACGACGATTATCCTGAGGACGACGATAGAGACGGCGAGGACGACGGCGAGGCCGATTAACATCTTATCTTGCTGCCGTTCCTCCTTTTCCTTTGCGTTCCCTGTCGTCGTCGTCGTCGCCACCGTCATCGTCGCCGCCGCCGTCGCCGTCGCCACCGTCGTAGCTGTCGCCGCCGTCGTCGTCGTCGTCGAAACCACCGCCGTCGTCGCCGTCGTCGCCGTCGTCGTCGCCGTCGTCGCCGTCGGCGTCGTCGTCACCGTCGTCGTTCGCCACCGCGATTATCACCCTCCTCCCCCTACTCGGTTCCCTGCCTCACTTTTTCTTCGCCCGCGGCAAATACATATAGATGAACAAAAATAAGACGACCGCCCCCCATCCGCGAAACCTTCGCCGAAGCGAAAACCACAACCTCAAAATGAGCTGCTCTCCATCCGCGTAGCTGCTGTATGTATTGCTAAATCGCGGCGGCATGATTTGCGAGGAATTCCCTGACACAGACAGAGCGGACCCCAACTGCTGAGGAAGGGACAGGATGCAGGTGGAATGCGGTCGGAGAAAAGGCGGGAAAGGGGGGAGGATGAAGTTCTTGGGCGGCGGGCGGGGGAGGATGTGCCGCTCCGAAGTTATATGCGCAGCGGGGATTGGGGCGTTTAAGCCCAGGGAAAATCACCTTGGCGACGGACCCAACCATATGCAGTTGTGATTACCGCAGTTGTTAAAAGCGTTTTCGGTGGAATTCCCCGTGGGGCCGCGAGGGCTGTGCCAAAGTCGGTTGGCGGGGGCATGCGGGCCTGTCCCATTGGGGCCTTCGGTGGGGATCCCTACGGGGCAAAACGCGTGGGGCATGTGTGCCAAAATATGGGGTGGCGGGGGAGCATGCTCACTCTCAAAACGAAGGCCCAACACCATGGGATGGCACGGAAAACCAATGGAAGGAACATCCGACGGAGTAACAAAAAACGTCGCACATCCACTAAACATCACAACGAACTTATCACGAGCATGCCGGTGCCAAGCGTGGGCCTCGCGAATATCTCCCATCATGGCCGCGCATCGATTGCGAGTCAAACGATGTGTTGCTCGACGGGGTCGCGGGGCCGATCGGAGCCATCTCTTGCAGAAGTAAAATGAAATCAGCCGTAGAGCGCGCGCGCTGCAACTTTCCAACGCGGTCTCCAACAATAGCAACGTCACCCACATGAAACTCGCGGCCGTCCAGGCGGGCGGCCCTGGACAGCTCTGCGTGTGGATACCCGCGCATAGAAGAAGCACGGCCAAGCAGGCCATTCCTGAAATGGATGCCGCCTTCGCGCAATTGGTTGCGTTGCTTCGTGAAAGGCGATACCGGCACTGATCTATTCCACACCGCGGTGTTTTTTTCGCACGTTCGGCAACCTGCTTGGATCGGAGGTTGAGCCTCTCCACCACAAACATATCCACCACGCGCCCGCCCGTGAGGAACTGGGGTGGGGACGCGCAAGGATGTGTGATGCTCGGGGAGAACAAGATCAGCGCCGCATGTCCGCTGGAATATCTCGCCGTGGCCCCTGAGGGCACCAGGCACCTTCCTGGCCGCGCCATCGAACTCATGCCCCGAAGACCGCTTGGCCACAAGGCGCATATTCAAGGACGCGACATGCTGCTTCGAAGGACCCCCGTTCCATTCTCATGCGGGCGTCGTGCACCACATGGCTCTTCTATACAATGCACCACGCAGAGGCTTCGTTTTCGGTTTCCCTCGTTATGGGCGGAGCAAGCGCGATGCAACTCAAAGCGCTTAGCGCGCCGCTGTGGAAACGACCAGACTGCCTTCATTGCATCCCACCAAAGAGCGAACAGAAGACCGACGGTGTTTGCACGAGGCTGCAAACAACGAGAACACTCTCGAGAACGTCCCATGGGCTAACAATTGTAAACCCAATCGGTGCAAATGATAGAACATATGTGCAACACCACGCGAAGACGGGCGCCGGCCTACACTGTATGCGCGTTCGGGTTAAAGCCGAACCCTTGGACTATCTCTTCGAAACAAAACCTTGGCTGCCCTTCAAGATCAACACAATCTCCATACTCCCAATCGTTATATCGTGGTCCAAAGGCTGAAACTACCTGACACCCATGCAAACATATCTACACTACCATGAAGAAGCGGCGCGTATTTTTTCAACGCGCTCTCGCGCAATACACACGATTTGCGACAAGATGCACCGCCCCAATCGCACATCATTCGAAGGCCGTCCAAATCTGCCAAGACGATTGGTATGTCGGCAAACAAATGCACACTAGAACCACGCGCGCGCTTCGCGCGCGCTTAGGTTCTGTCGAGTCACAGACCCAGGAATCGTTGCGAGAAGAAATTGGTGACGCGAAGCGTCTTGGGGGCGTCCTTGGACGTCTGGGGTCTCCTGGGGCCTCTTGAGGGGCCTCCTTGGGGCCTTCTTGGGCTCCATCTGGAAGCCAAGATGGATGCAACAAGAGGGTGCTTGGGCTCTCCGTGAGCTATCCTCTGGTTTTCATTCCCCTGGAGAGGAGAAGGAGGAGGAGGAGGAGGAGGAGGAGGAGGAGGAGGAGGAGGAGGAGGAAGATGCAGAGGAGGGAGGAGGAGGAAGGAGAGGAGATGTTGGGGCGCTCTTGGGGCCCTCTTGGGCTCTCTTGGGGCTCGTCGGGGCCCTCGTGGGGCCACCTTGGGCTCCTCTCGGAGCTCCAAGAGGAGCCCACAGAGGGGCCCAACATCGGTCACGCGAGAGCTCTTTCGCGTGACCGATGTTGGGGCCCTCTTGGGGCCCTATTGGGCCTCCTTGGGCCCTCTTGGGGTCTCGACGGGGCCCTCGTGGGGCCATCTTGGGCTCCTCTCGGAGCACCAAGAGGAGCCCAAAGAGGGGGCCCACCATCGGTCACGCGAGAGCTCTTCCGCGTGACCGATGTTGGGGCTCTCTTGGGTCCCTCTTGGGCCTCCTTGGGCCCACGTGGGGCTCCCTCGGGGCCCTCGTGGGGCCATCTTGGGCCCCTCTTGGAGCTCCAAGAGGAGCCCAAAGAGGGGCTCAACATCGGTCACGCGAGGGCTCTTCCGCGTGACCTATGCTGGGGCTCTCTTGGGTCCCTCTTGGGCCTGCTTGGGTCCTCTTGGGGTCTCGTCGGGGCCCTCGTGGGGCCATCTTTGGCTCCTCTCGGAGCTCCAAGAGGAGCCCACAGAGGGGCCCAACATCGGTCACGCGAGAGCTCTTCCGCGTGACCGATGTTGGGGCTCTCTTGGGGCTCTCTTGGGTCCCTCTTGGGCCTCCTTGGGCCCACGTGGGGTTCCCTCGGGCCCCCTCTTGGGCCCGTCTTGGGGCCCTCTTGGGCCATCTTGGGCGCCTCTTGGGCCGTCTTGGGGCCCTCTTGGGCTGTCCTGGGGCCCTCTTGGAAGCTTCTTGGGCCGTCTTGGGGCGGTCTTGGGCGCCTCTTGGGCCGTCCTGTAACGTCGGAAAGCCCAAAAGACAACTTTGTTGAAAATGTACGTTTTACGAAGGGAATGGGCCAATTTTTGCGTCTAGGGGCCCTCTTGGGACGCATGTTGGAGGCTTCTTGGGGCCTCTTGGGGGCGTCCTTGGACGTCTGGGGTCTCCTGGGGCCTCTTGAGGGGCCTCCTGGGGGCCTCCTGGCGGCCTCTTGGGGCGGAAGGCTCGAGCTTGCGGTTCGTGGTCCCCCTCTGGGCCCCCTCTTGGGCCCGTCTTGGGGCCCTCTTGGGCCATCTTGGGCGCCTCTTGGGCCGTCTTGGGGCCCTCTTGGGCTGTCCTGGGGCCCTCTGGGAAACTTCTTGGGCCGTCTTGGGGCGGTCTTGGGCGCCTCTTGGGCCGTCCTGTAACGTCGGAAAGCCCAAAAGACAACTTTGTTAAAAATGTACGTTTTACGAAGGGAATGGGCCAATTTTGCGTCTAGGGGCCCTCTTGGGACGCATGTTGGAGGCTTCTTGGGGCCTCTTGGGGGCGTCCTTGGACGTCTGGGGTCTCCTGGGGCCTCTTGAGGGGCCTCCTGGGGGCCTCCTGGCGGCCTCTTGGGGCGGAAGGCTCGAGCTTGCGGTTCGTGGTCCCCCTCTGGGCCCCCTCTTGGGCCCGTCTTGGGGCCCTCTTGGGCCATCTTGGGCGCCTCTTGGGCCGTCTTGGGGCCCTCTTGGGCTGTCCTGGGGCCCTCTTGGAAGCTTCTTGGGCCGTCTTGGGGCGGTCTTGGGCGCCTCTTGGGCCGTCCTGTAACGTCGGAAAGCCCAAAAGACAACTTTGTTGAACATGTACGTTTTACGAAGGGAATGGGCCAATTTTTGCGTCTAGGGGCCCTCTTGGGACGCATGTTGGAGGCTTCTTGGGGCCTCTTGGGGGCGTCCTTGGACGTCTGGAGGCCATCTTCAGCATCTCGGAGCCCTCTTGGAGGCCTCTTGGAAGTTTCTTGGGCCGTCTTGGGCGCTTCTTGGGCCGTCTTGTCTGACTGGGGAGGCCTCCGGCAAGCCCCGACGAGCCTCCGGGCCCCCCGGGGCGCACATTTGTGGTCGAGGTCCCGGCCCCGGGCCCCCGGACCCGGTGCGCCGTTATATGTGTAATCTGCCCATGCAGCATTAGAGGGCAACGTGCCAGGTGAGGCCCAGTAACAAGCATGTGCAACAATTTCCAAAATAGGCGAAGCCAGCCACCCACTACATCTTTCAGTCGAACGGCTCAGGCCAAATGTCTTTCAAATCAACGCGTGGGAAAAACGGTAGAACCAACTTCCATGAAATTAAGGCTCGCTATCGCAACCATTGTTTTTCGCCTGTTCGAAAATTTCGTTGCGTCGCCCGTCGTAAACCCTGGTGGTCCGGCTGGGAAAAATCGGGGTGGTCCGGCTGCTCCAGCTAGGAATGGGCAAAATGGTCCGGCGGTTGGACCGGGGGGTCTGGTTGGTCGGGGGGGTGAACCGGGTTGTCCGGCGGTTGGTCC
The DNA here is from genome assembly GCA_963575745.1 of Prorocentrum cordatum. Lineage (NCBI taxonomy): Eukaryota > Dinophyceae > Prorocentrales > Prorocentraceae > Prorocentrum > Prorocentrum cordatum. The sequence continues at coordinate 146,640 of CAUYUJ010020593.1, read as the reverse complement.
GGGGACGTGGGGCCGACTTCAATGCTCGTGTCAGCAAGATGGTGGGCGAGCGACAAGACAGATCAAGCTGAACGGCAACATGGGCGAGAAATGACTGAGGCTATAAATTCGTCGTCGGACAGACCCAAGGTCGACTGAGAGACTTCGTGCCACACTCGTGGTTCTGTACGTCGCCCCTGCCAAATAAGAAGAACAAGCAAGACAAACAGAACTTTCGGAGGTCCGCGCGGATCTCTTGAAACGGCGCTGAAATTCCGTCGTAACCGCGCGGAAGAGCTGCGCCGGAAGCGCCGCCAAGGTTGTTCAGCGCCGGTCCAAGAAATCCGCGCGGACCTCCGAACATGCATGTTGATGCAGATCGGACGGAGGGGGGCGAACGGTCATTCATTGTCCCTGGGTGTGGCTGAAATGGGATTCCGTGGCGTGGATTCTTGTTGTTTGTTGTTTGTTGTCGTCGTCGTCCTCGCCCGCCACCCTCCTGCGACCCACCCCCGCGATCCATCAACGACCCACGCGCGACCCGCGCCGCCAGCCACCCGCCAGCCGCCTGCGACCCACCCCGCGCCCGCCCCCTCACTCTTATCCGCAACTGCGGGGTGCTACATTGCGATTTTGCCTCGAGCAATCTACTGTTTACATCCGCCGAGCTCCGAGCTGCGGCGAGACGCAGCAAGGCGGGCTCCTGCCACGAACAACGTGGGCCTCAACTTCTGCCATCGCGCGGACCGTTCAACCTCGAGCTATCCCCGCTGCCGGGGACCAACCATGAGAGGGAGCGACAGGGGTGGACTGGCCACGAGCGGCGAACGTATCCGCATCCGCGCCCTCGCTGCCTGGATTCCAAGGCGCGTTCCCACGGACGCGCGGTCGCACGAACACGTTCTGCGCGGAACCTCCGCGAACAAACGCCCCCGTACCAGCAGGGCCGCGGCCCAGGGGCCCAGGGGCCCCGGCCCGCGGGGCCGCGGGTACGGGTGCGCGGGGCCCGCGGGGCCGCGGGGCCTCGCCCACGAGCCGTTCCACGGGGGGGCATCTCCGGCCGGAGCCGGCGAAACATCGCCGATAGGTCGACCACTCGGCACCCGAGAGCGAAACCGCCCGCTCCGAAGCGCCCCCATCGTCGATGAATGGAGCGATTGGGGCCCCATCGTCGATGAATGGAGCGATTGGGGCCCTATCGTCGATGAATGGAGCGATTGGGCTGTCGTCGATGAAGGGAGCGATTGGGCGTCGATGCGTTCCTCCCGTGTGCCCTTTTCCCCCCTGCCGCTGCCCCTGGTGTTCGTTCGGGCCAGAGATCGGGCCTCTGGCGGCCGTCTGGGACGGTCCGGACACCCCAGGAAAACTTCTCGACGAGGCGCTGCTGGTGGGAACCCGCCAGGTATCGAAACGCTATCAAAAAACACTCAGGCCGAAACAAATGCAACCTCGCAATAGATCCCGACCAGAGCCCTGGACCCCATCCTCCTGCGTGACTTTTCGAACCAGATGGACCCGAGATGGCCCCAGGACCCGAAGCTGGGCGAGATCGCCCGGTGTGGGAAAAGTTGTGACGCCGAGGTCTCCGGGGCATCCCCGCCCCCCCCCCCACGAGCCGATCCCCCCCTGAGGTTGCCCCTGAGATCTGCCCTCCCACGCTGCTGCACGAGCGTCCCGCCCCAGTGGCAGGGGCTGCGGGTCCACGAAGGGAGGGCCGCCGAAGATCATCTCGTAGAGAATCACGCCGACGGACCAAAAGTCCGACTCCTGATGGAGCCGCTGGCGCTGATGGAGGAAGCATCCGACATGGTGTATGTGTGTGTTCTCGTCGAGCGGGCACGAATGAAACGCACTTGTCGAACTGGAAATGGGACCCTACTCCAAATCTTATCAAACGGAGATCCGTCGGCACAATTTAAGCATGGCACCGGGGACAGGTTCACCCACAAAAAAAACCTGGGCCGGTGCCTTTCGTGGAAAAGCAAGATCAAGATAAACCTTCAAAAGCCCGCGCGGATCTCTTGGGTCGGCGCTAGACCACCCCTGGGATCTGGACACTTCGAAAAAAAAACGCCCAGGTGTTTCTCAGAAGTCATCTTAGAAGATGGGAAGGCGTCTAAGAAACAACATGCCTTCTTATAGCCCCCCCGCCTTCTTCGTAGGTCGCCCCCCATCGCGCTGCACCCGCTTGCAAGCCGCAAGAACATGCTGAATCCTGCGCAACAAACATGGTTGGGTGTGTGCGCTCGTCGCTCGCTGATGCCGTATAAGACGTTAGCCGAAGTAACATACTTCTGCCTGAACGTGTTATCCGAGCTCGAGATCTCTGACGTAGGGATAGGCACCAGAAACATAGAGAGGCCTTGCGGCACCCGATCGCGTCTGCTCTTCACCCATGGATCATGAAACGCGCTGCGCGTGTTCGGCCCAGTCATGTTGCCCGATGTAGAGGCCGAAAGACGTGCGATGGGCGGCGCGTCGACGCTTTGGTTTTCTCGGTGGGATTGCGTTGCGGCAATGTGTGCGTGTGATGCGCGTGCCACTCAAGGCGTCTTGATGAGGTGGGATTCCCTTGCGGCTACCTGCGCGTGATTCGAATGTCCCGCAGGGCATCTCGGTCGTGCGGAACTATCTGCTGTCGGTGATGCGCGTGCCCCGTAAGGCATTCCTCTTGGGTGTTCTCAGATGTGCGTGCCCCGTAAGGCATCGTTGTTGCTGCCCGCCGCAGTGTGCTCGCCTAATGTTTCGATTTGCTCCTGTCACGGTCGGGGGGGGGGTGGGGGTGGAGGGGCTCTTGCGTGCTTGCGCATGGGATCAGTCACACGGCATATCAGATTCAAGCATGTATCGAACCTTGGCACAAACCGCGAGCTCATCTGTCTGCCTCAGGCGGTAATCCAGGAGGAGGAGAAGGGGGAGAAATAAACTCTGCCAACTGTGAGCAAGTGTTCGGTTTCGTGCGGATATTGGCTCGCGGCATCTCGGGGCAGAACAAGGGTAGGACGCCTTCCCTCGGGGAGGAGGAAGAGGAGGAACAAAAATGGGGGACTGGCTCAGGAGGGAAACGTCGACCTACAATCGGCGAGATCTCGCAGATAGATCGGCAATAGGCCCTCGGGGTGGGATATCAGGCCTCTATCGGTGATGAAAGGGCGATTGGGTGTCGATGCATCTCCACTGACCTTATCCTCCATTGACGTTGCGCCAATGGTTTTCGGGCCATCACGTGGGCCTGCAGGTGGGATCAGGCACGCGGGTTGGGGCTGTTTGCCAACGATCGGACGTCCATTGCCCGTGCATTTCTAGACATCGTGCGTGCCTTTTCCCCCAGGTGGTCCAACATGTTCCTAACTGTCCAGATGTTCTTGCGCTGGTCTCGCCAAACAAATGCACACGTCCGAGAGTAGATCTTAACCGTGAAGCTCGACACTAGTGTGGTGTCATGTCTACGCGGCGGTGACACTACACTATGACACTACACTAAGGTTTAGTATGGTGTCGTAGTGTCGCGTCAGCGGATACCAGGTGCGACACTACACACTGACACTACAGTACGGCTGAGGAGGGAGAGACGGACGACGTTGTTTTTCTGATTAAGTTTCCTTAGGTGTCGCTGACCTCGGCTCCGCGAGAGAGGTCTCTCCGCTGCGGTTAGCGTGGTGTCATAATGTAATGTTGGAGGCGCCGGGGTGCGACACTACACTATGTCACTACATTACGGCTGAGGAGAGGGGGAGACGGAAGCTTTCTTCTCGGTTCGCTACGGTGGGGGTGGGAGGAGGCGGGAGGACCTGGGAGGTGGGAGGACTGACTCGGGAGGGCGTGGCGAGAGTGCAGCGAGGCAGCCGCAAGAAGCGAAGACAGGAGAGATGGAGGAGAGAGGAGAGAGGAGATAGGAAACAGGATGAGATGGAGGATGGAGGAGGCGCGAGCAGAGAGGAGGAGGCGCGAGGAGAAAGGAGGGGGGGAGGAGAGAGGAGGGAGGCAACCTCCTCCCCTCCGCCGCGGGAGGGCGGCCGCGGGGGGCGGGCGCCGTGCCTCCTCCACGGTCTCCCGCGCCAAACGCGGGGGCGGGGACGGGGCGACGGCGGCGGCGACGACGACGGCCGCCGTCGTCGTCGTCGTCGTCGTCGTCGTCGTCGTCGCCGTCGTCCAAAACCCTACGGAACTGCAGACAGAAAAAACTCGGCCGTCTCCCCCTCCTCAGCAGTAGTGTAGTGTCATAGTGTAGTGTCGCACCCAGGTGCCCCCAACACTACACTATGACACAACAGTATTTAACTGTTGCGTAGAGTCCTCTCTCGCGGAGCGGAGCCAATCAAAAAAGCGGTACGGAACAGCAGACAGACAAAACTCAGCCCCCCTCCTGGGCCGTAGTGAACGGTCACAGTGTAGTGTCGCACCCCGGTGTCCCCAACACTATACTATGACACCACAGTAACCGTAGCGTAGAGTCCTCTCTCGCGTCTCGCGAAGCGGAGCCATTCACAAACCCTACGGAACAGCAGACAAAAAAAACTCAGCCCCTCTCCTCAGCAGTAGTGTAGTGTCATATTGTAGTGTCGCACCCCGGTGTCCCCAAAACTATACTATGACACCACAGTAACCGTAGCGTAGAGTCCTCTCTCGCGTCTCGCGAAGCGGAGCCATTCACAAACCCTACGGAACAGCAGACAAAAAAAACTCAGCCCCTCTCCTCAGCAGTAGTGTAGTGTCATATTGTAGTGTCGCACCCCGGTGTCCCCAACACTATACTGTGACACCACAGCACCAGTAGCGTAGAGTCCTCTACCGCGAAGCGGAGCCAATCAAAAACCCGACGGAACAGCAGACAAAAGAAACTCAGCCCCTCTCCTCAGCCGTAGTGTAATGTCATAGTGTAGTGTCGCACCCTGGTGCGCCCAACACTATACTATGACAGCACAGTAAACGTAGCGTTGAGTCATCTCTCGCGGAGCGGAGCCAGTCAAACACCCGACGGAGTAGCAGACAGAACAAACTCAGCCCCCCTCCTTGGCCGTAGTGTAGTGTCATAGTGTAGTGTCGCACCCCGGTGTCCCCAACACTATTCTATGGCCCCGCAGTAACCTTAGTGTAGTGTCATACTGTAGTGTTGCAAGCAAGGGTCTCAACACTACACTATGACACCACACTCAATTCGCTCTTTTCACGATGAAGAGTTCCAATTCACGAATAAAATAAACCCTTCACACGTCTGAACGATGCCCAAACTGACCAACCTGGAGGAATGTTTGTTTAATTCCGGGGCGGTACCCCGTCTTACAGGGGGGAGGGACAGGGGGGGCGGGCCCGGGAACGTCACGTTGCGTGCTGGCGCCGTCTGGGAGTGTCTAGGAATAGCCAATAACCAACTCGGAGGTCAACAAGGATCGTGACGTAACCTGGGGTGGGGAGGGGGGCGGCCAGGGCCAGTGACGGTCGGCATCGCGAAAATTATTCTGGCGAAAGGCAAAACCAAATGCAATTGTAAATATCGCCGTTGTGGGTATCGCCGGGGGATCTCCTTATGGGGCCACGAAGAGAGCAAAGAGTGTGCTGAAATGGGGTGGACATGCATGCGGGCGCAGCCATTGGGGCCTTCCGTGGCGCTCCATAGGATTCGGCGAAACGCGTGCGGGGTGTGACGAAATGGAGCGAGACCGCCATGCGAACGTCGCCACTGGGGCCATCGGTGGAGCTCCCTCTGGTGCCACGAAACGCGTGAGAGGTATGCCGAGATGGGCGGGAGGAACGCATGCGAACGTCGCTTCTGGGGCCTTCAGTGGAGCTCCCTATGGTGCCACGAAACGAAAGAAGAATGTGCCGAAATTGACGGGGGAAGAAACATGTGGTCGCAGCTACTGAGGCCTTCGGTGGAGCTCCCGAGCTCCCTATGGGGCCTCGAAGCGCCGCACTGGGTGGCGAGGGACGAATGTGGTCACAGCCAGTGGGTTCTTCGGTGGAGCTCCCTACGGGGCAACGACGCGCTGTATTGGGTGCGGGGGGCAGAGGCAAGGATGGGAGGATGGGGAGGAGGGGCGAGGAGGAGGAGGAGGAGAATGGCGTGAGCGTGGGAGTGGTGATGATGATGCTGAACATGTGATAATGCTGATGGTGATGCTGGTGGTGAAGATGATGAATGGGAAAAGAGAAGGGTGTTGTGTTCCTGCGCGCGGGGCGTGCAAAGAACACAACGTACAGATGTGAGGAAACAAATACCGATACCGCTACTCTCCGAGCCTTTCCAGGGGTGCACTCTGGCCCGAACTTCGAGGCTAATCCGGTTGTGGCGGCGAGGGCTCTCCAAGACGAGCAGCAGCATCGGTATCGTGTCCTCCTGCAGCAAGTGGACTCCCATCTTGCCTCAGAGCCCGCCTAACGCGTCCCCGAGCTGGCTCCAGCGGGAGGCTCGGCGAAACAGGAGTGCCCCAAGACCGGCCGGCCGAGACACGCGGTGGGCCTCCAGATCGGGCGGTGCCCGGTCGTCCTCAGGTGGGAGCCCCAGGAGGCTCCGAAGACGCCCTCGAGAGGGAGAAGAGGGGGGAGGATCATGTTCAAGAACAGCAAAAATAGTCTGAGGACTATTTTTTTACAGTCGGGGCGTTGACCTAAGGAACCCTAAATAAGGAAAGAGGCCCCTTTCTTCTATAAATTAACCTTCGATTTCCGGTCGAAAACATAAGGAAAGCCTGAGGCAAGCTGTGAAACACTTAAGGAACGCGGAGCCCCTCCCCAACGAAAAGGGTTCCTTCTTCAGGGCCCCGACTGTACTATTTTTGAACATTTTTGGTGTATTTTTAATTTTTTCGTCCAAGATCCCACTGTAGGAACGAGGCGGCACCACCAACACCAGCGCGAGCAGCCAGGAGGGGCGGGAGAACAGAGGCCTCGGGGCGTCGAGGGCGAGGCACAGTGGGGGCTGTGGCGACCACCAGCGTGGGAGGAACAAGGAGGAGCGGCACCACCACCACCAGCGCGAGGAGCCATGAGGTGAGGGTCATCCTGGTGGTGTGGTCCCCCCTCTCCGCTCGAGACATTCCCGATCTCCAGCTGGGGGGGGCATCGTGGACATCCTCGGAGGCGGTGGCACCCCTGGTGGTAGTGGTGGTGCTTGTCTTTCATCTGAAGGATGGGGAACGACATTTCGCCTACAAAGACGACGACGACAATTACGAATTACGTGTACGAGCCGCTGACTTCACATGGCATGTTGCTGGAATCACCCATGTCAAGATTCGGCGCAGAGGCTCTAGTCTTAGGCAAGGCATAACACGAGGCCGTTATTCTCCTTACGACTCGATGTACAAACAATTGAAGTATGCGGTTTCCTGAGCTGCGGCAGCGAAATAAAGAGGATGGGCGGGATGGGGAGGAACGAAATGAGGGGGGCAAAACGAGGCTGCGGACAAGGAAAGCTGGACAGGGCGGTTAACCGCAACGGGTGACATTCGTTCCTCCTTCCTGTTGTGTTGCTGTCTTGGCACGGTGGCGGGGTTTTGCTGAGGGCGGCCGAATCGTCTCGTGACCGACGCAGGCTGGCCTGTGAGTCTGGCTCTGCGCTGGCACCGACGCACAAGAGGCCCCACAACATACACTCATCGTGCGGCCAGAAGGAAGATTGAATCAAGAACGAAGGAGCGTTGCTGGCTACGGCGAGACTCGGCCACGAATAGGCCACGCGACCTATACCCGAGAAGCAGCATGGACAAATAAGCCTCCTGAACCCAAAATGGGCCTGACTTGAGCGCCCTTCCGTCATATGATACACATCTAGCCCGTGAGCGCAATCTTGGGGGGGGGCGGGGCAAGTTGAAGAGACGATGCTGACACAGACTGCGAAGACATGGCGTGCGTCCACCCGCACGCGCTCCTTGCCGTAGAGTTCTCGCCGATGCACTTCTGGGGCCACGTAGGGCGGGGCCTTAGAACGTTCTCCCGATGCTGCCGATGGGCCAGCCCCGCAACAAACAAACACTGCATAGATATATAGACTGTCGGAGATCCGCGCGGATTTCTTGGATCTGCGCCTGGCCCCTCTCCCTGTGGAGCGGCGCCTCCGGCCCCGCCAAGGGGGCCACGCGCCGATCTAAGACATCTGCGGAGACCGCCAAGCAGTTCTGATATGCAACTGTTTCTTCTCCGAAACTTGTCATGGACAACTGACGGCTCACACTTGGACGCCCGCTGTCTTTCCGTGGGCCCGCCAGGAGGGAGGTTCCGCTTCGTTGTTCCAAGTCCGTGATTTTGCCCAGGAGACGTTCCGTTTGTCCTGCAAGTGGGCATGTCGGAATGGGCTGTCAAAGCGAAAATGCCGATGCCATCGGAAACGATTCTTCAGAAACAACGGCGTGCACGCTCTCCCTTTGTCCCTCCCCGTCCATGTATACACATGTGTATCTGTAGATACATAATTGCGTGCATGCATATGTTCGTGTTTGACGTGTATGCATCTGCGTATACGCGATGCTACCCCTCGACCCGCTCTGCCCTGGGGGGAGACAGAGAGAGAGAGACAAAGACAGAGACAGAGAGAGAACAGCAACACACACACAAAAACAATCATACATACATAATAAAGGAAGCGACACACGATATGGGGATAGAGAGAGAGAGCTGGATATACACAAATCTATATGTAGGGAGCGAGAGATATCAAACAATAAAGAGAGAGAGAGATAACGAGAGATATATATTGACAACATAAACAAACACACATAGAGAGAGAGAGAACAAAAAACAAGAGAGCGTGAGAGAGAGATAGAGAGAAATAATGAGAGAGAGAGCGAAAGAGATAGAGAGTGAGATAGAGGTGGAGCGAAAAGAGGCGACAGAGATAGAGAGCGAAAGAGATAGAGATAGAGATAGAGATAGAGAGCGAAAGAGATAGAGAGCGAAAGAGATAGAGAGAGATAGGGGATATTCCTATCCTAGTTCTCTCACGCCAGGAAGCTGACACAGATTGGGGCCTCCGGGGGAGTCTTGGGGGCCCCTTCGGGGCCCTGTTGTAGGGCCTCTTTGGGGCTCTTTGATGCCTCGGAGGCTCCTCGGAGGCGGGAGCGCGAGGGGGCGAAAATTATAGGTGCCCCATGCACGTCTTCGACACATGCCGGTCTCTCGGGGACATGGTCTCGGGCCGCTCCGCGAGATCCGGGAGGCCCAAGTGGTGGCCCGGATGGGGGCTCCGCGAAGTCTGGGAGGCACCAGTGGCGGCCTGAGTAGCATGCGCACCGTACATCCCGCCCGCCCGTCGCCCCCATTGCACATCCCGCACGCACGCCGCACATCCCCCCCGCCCGTCGCCCCCATGACACATCCCACATGCACGCCGCACATCCCCCCGCCCGTCGCCCCCAAAACACATCCCGCACGCATGCCGTACACCCCCCCTCCCGTCGCTCCCATAACACAACCCTGCACACACGCGCGCACACACGCACACAGCCGCTCACACAGACACATTCACAGGCACGCGTACAGACACGCACGCTCGCACCAAAGTAACCACAGCAACCACAGGTAACCACTAAGCTCTTGGTGTGCTCAACCATACGTTATCTGACAAACCTTGTGGACAAAGCTACGCTTCCAATTCTTGTCCGGTCGGGTTCCCCCCTTTTCGGACGTTTCTCTCGAAACATCCTCAAACAAGTGAGATGCTGAAGGAGCTGTTTGCAAGGCGTTTTCTGTCGAAAACGAGGCTCTCGCTCGAGACATCCTCGAACCATGGAGATGTGGAGATCGCTTCCGAAACCTAGCCAAGTATAAAAAGAGCCGTTTCGCTCGAGACATCCTCGAGAAAATGGAATGTTGGAGGAGCTGATGTGGCGGACGCATGCGGGCACCGCCACTGGGGCCTCTGGTGGAGCTCCCTATGGGGCCACGAAACGCTGTAAAGGGAATGGCGGACGCACGTGGACACCGCCACTGGGGCCTTCGGTGCAACTCCCTATGGGGCCTCGAAGCGCTGTACAGACTGGGTGTGGCGGACGCATGCGAGCACCCTCACTAGGGCCTTCGGTGGAGCTCCCTATGGGGTCACGACTGTACTGGGTATGGCGGACGCACGTGGACACCCCCACTTGGGTCTTCGGTGGAGCTCCCTATGGGGCCACGAAGCATTGTACTGGGTGTGGCGGACGCATGCGGGCGGTCCCACTGGGACCTTCGGTGAAACTTCCTATGGGGCCACGAAACGCTGTACTGGGTATGGCGGACGCATCCGGGCATGCCCACAGGGGCCTTCGGTGGAGCTCCTTATGGGGCCACGAAGCGTTATACTTGGTGTGGCGGACGCATGCGGGCACCCCGACTGGGGCCTTCGGTGATGCTCCCTGTGGGGCCACGAAACGCTATTCTGGGTGCGGCGGACGCATGCAGGCACCCCCACTGGGGCCTTCAGTGGAGCTCCCTATGGGGCCACGAAGCGCTGTCTGGGTGTGGCGGACGCATGCGGGCACCCTCACTGGGGCCTCCGGTGGAGCTCCCTATGGGGCCACGAAGCGCTGTACAGACTGGGTATGGCGGACGCACGTGGACACCGCCACTGGGGCCTTCGGTGCAGCTCCCTATGGGACTTCGAAGCGCTGTACAGACTGGGTGCCTTCGGTGGAGCTCCCTATTGGGCCACGAAGCGTGTGAGAAATGTGCCAAAGTGAGGGGGGTGACGGGAGGAGGGACGAGGGGGGGAGGAGGAGGAGGAAAGGAACGCGGGGACCGTCTCTTCAAAACACGAACCCAACACCACAGGAAGGTTGGGGAAAAAACCTGCACTGGAGCCCCGACCGTCCCACACCCCATCTATCTGCGCCATCTTCCAATCGCGCCGATCTGTGAGGGTCCAGGGGCCCGAACACGGGCAAACACGCCCGATGTGAAACAACAGCATCGCCAAAACCTCAGGCCTGCGATCGCTCGGACGTCCATTCCCTGTGCATTGTTCGGCTTCGTGCGCCTTGCTCTCTCACGATCGTCCTCGATGCCCCGAGATGGTTCAACTTTTCCGGCGCTGGCCCCACCAGGAACGAAGATACACGCGCCCGGGCGATGACAGGCGCAGGCCTCGGCTCTCTGAACTTGTGCACTTGGGGCGACGTCGTGGCCGCCGCCGCTGCAGCCGATCGCGGGCGGGCGGGGGCCGCCCCCGAGGGCGGTGCGCCCCAGGCGCAGCCGCTCGTCTCGCACCAGCCCTCGCCGCGCCAGAGGGCCCTGGTCGAGGGGGTCTTCGCCGTCGTCGGCGCCTCGTCTTCGACGACTCGCCGTGGCCGTGAATGCTTCGTGGTCGCCGCCGCCGCCGTCGTCGCCGCTGCCGCCGTCGTTGCCGCTGCCGCTGCCGCTGTCGTCGTCGTCGTCGTCGTCGTCGTCGTCGTCGTCGTCGTCCTCGTCGTCGTGGTCGTGGTGGTCGTCGTCGTCGTCGTCGTCGTCGTTGTCGCCGTCGTTGCCGCTGTCGGCGCAAACGCCGCCGCCGCCGTCTTGCTCTTGCTCTTGCTGCTCCTGGAGGGGGCACGCCCCCACGCGCTCCCATGCGCGCGAGCCGCACCTGGATGCCAGTAGCGCATGCGCCCTGGAGGCTCCGGTTCACGGCCCATGCTGCCACTGCACCACTTCCAATCTCCGCCGCCCCCCCGCCCTTCTTGCATACACTGATCTCAGCGCTGTCACGGATGACTGACACTGGGCCCAACTTCGCACACCACGGCCCGCTGAGCAGCGCCACGACCCGCTACCACTGCCTGCCTTTCTTTCGAGCGCTGGGCCCAGCGTTGAAACCGATAACGTTGGGCTTCCCAATCCCGCTGAGCGGCGCCCCAACCTGCAACCACCGTTCTTGCCTCATGAACGCGCTGATCCCCGCGTGGTTGTTGATACCGTGGGGCTTCCGCATTGCACTGAGCAGCGCTAAAGCATGATGCCACTGTCCTCCATTGCCGTACGCACTAATATACGCGCTGTAGTTGGCGACTCTGGGGTCCGCATTTCCGTCGAACTCACGTCTCGCTGGCCGTAGCTGGAAAAATCGGTCTCCCATGTGGCCTCCCACATCCCGCTGAGTAACGCCTCCACATCGAACTCAACGTCCTGCTCAACAGCACCGCGGTCCACGGCCAGTGCCCGTCATTATCGCACGCGCTGACCCCAACAAAAAAAACTGATGACGTCGCGTCCCCTTCATCTCTCCTACGTCCCCGACGCCTGCTGCCACTGCCATCCCGTCCCGCACGCGCAGATATAAGCAATGTACGTAGCTGGTCATGTTGGGCCCCACATTCGAAACTCATCCGGCTGTCCAACACCACTGCACAATGCCACTCCACGGGATCCGTTCGCGCGCTGATCCCGACACTGTAGCTGAAGACTTCGGGTTCCCGTCTGGCTTCTTACATTCCGCCGAGCAGCGCTGGGGCCTGCCGAAATTGGCCTCCATCGTCGCACGCGCAGGGTCGAGCACTGTAGCTGGTGACGTCGGGCTCTGCATTCGATATCCACATCGCGCTGAACAGCACCACGGCCCACTGACGCTGCACGCCATTATCGCACGCGCCGACCCCAACACCATGTCGCTGCAGATCGCCAGGATGGGCTGCCACTGCCGACGCCCGTCCTTCTCGCACGCGCGTGTGGGGGTGCTGTAATCCATGATGGTGGACTCCCGCTTCACTCCCAACATCTCCCTGACCAGCGCCAGGGTCGGCTGCCACTGTCTCTGCCCGTCCTTCTCGCACGCGCGGCTTGGGGTGCTGTAGCAGATGATGGTGAGCTCCTGCCTCGCTCTCAACATCTCGCCGAGCAGCGCCAGGGTCGGCTGCAGCTGCCCCCGACCAGTCCTTCTCGCACGCGTTGCTCGGGGTGCTGTAGCGATTGGTGGTGGGTTCCAGCTTCACACCAATCATCTCGTTGAGCGGCGCCAGAGCCAGCTGCATCTGCACTTGCCCATCCTTCTCGCACGCGCCGGTCGGGGTGCTGTAGTAGCTGGTGGTGGGCTCCCGCTTCACTCCCAACATCTCGCCGAGCAGCCGGCTGCCACTGCTCTTTCCCGTCCTTGTCGCAAGCGCTGCTCGGGGTGCCGTAACAATTCACGGCGGGCTCCAGCCTCACCACCCACTTCCCGTTGAGCAACTTCGGGGCTGGCTGCCGCTGCCCGCCCGCCTTCATTGCCGCCACTGCCCTCCGTTGTCGTCGTGCGGCCACTGCCGTCCGTCCCCGCTCCTCCTCCTCCTCCTCCTCCTTCTCCTCCTCCTCCTCCTCCTCCTCCTCCTCCTCCTCCTCCTCCTGCTCTAAAGCTCATCGTGCCGCCACTGCTGCCGCCCTGCCCAACCTCCACGCTGCTGCCACTGCCGTCCCTTCCCGCTCCTCCCACCGCGCTGCCACTGCCGTTCCCCGTCGTGCGCCCACTGCTTCCGCCCATGCCATCCCTCCCCGCACCGCCCGGCCGTCCTGATCCTCCTGCCGTGCAGTCCCTGCTGCCCCTCCCCGCTCCTCTCACCGTGCTGCCACCACTGCCGTCCCACCCACCCTCCGCGGCACCACTGCCATCCATCCCTGTTTCTCCTGCTGTGCTGCCACTGCCGTCCCTCGTCGCTCTTCCCACCGCGCCCGTCCTTCTCGGGTTTCACGGTGGGTCCCCCACATCACCGAGCCTGCTGCCACTGCTCTCCCTCTTCACACGAGCACACTCCAGCACTACAACTGTCGAAATTGCGAGCCGCATCCAAATCCCACGTTTGGCTGAACAGGGCCTCGTCCTCGTCGCCCCCGCCCATGCCACCCACGCAGCCCCCGCAGCTCTCCACGTCCATGCCGCCGTCCTCATCCTCCTTCCCTCCGCCAACTCCACGCCCATGTCCACCACGGCCATGGGGAAACGGCTGCATTGCGCAACGGAAGGCGGAGGGAGGGGCCGAAGGCAGAATGACTGGGTGGTCTGGGGGCGTTCGCTCGGAGTAGAACGAGCGACCCCACGCAAACGCCGCAGTACTCGACGCAGGCCGCCAGGGCCTCGACCGATTGCGCTCTGGCCAACGTCCAGCGGACGACCCGCCCCTGCGCCGCGCCAGGGGGGCGCCTGCCTCCACTCCCGGATGCCAGCACACATATCCAAAACGTGTTCCAGCGATGCTACCGCGCACCCGCAAAGCGGGCAGGGTTCCACGCTCTCCATGAGATCCTCGTGACGCCCAAAGGCAGAAGAGGTAACTGCCCGCTGATCCGCGCGATCACCCATGTTGCGAAGAAGCGCCATATCCTCCTACTCCACGGTGACCATTGCAGGCGAACTTGGAAAAAGTCGGCACGAAGCGGCGACAGGGCCGCGTAATTACGAGAGAATGCCTTCGGAAGCCAGAGAGGCCAGTTGAGCATCGAACCATGCCTGCTCGGATCGGCGGATGGCAGGCGTCACCCCGTCTGCTTCCATTTCGCAACCCACGCTTTGCACTGCGCCAGGTCGTCGCGGTTGATGGCCGAAGCGTCACATAATGTAGCACAAGGCTGGATGCGTAGGTCTGCAACCAGCGCGTCGGCTTGGTCCAACAGAGTAGCACCTGTGCCAGCCCGGACACCTACGCACGCCTGCCGGGCCACTGCCTGTTTCGGAAAGAAATCGAACCTGACCCTCGCGACAATCCACTTGAAGACAAAAGCGGCCACCTTGGTGAAGAATCGCGTTTCTGAAAACACTCGGGCGTGGCCGCCAGCGCCCAGCGAGACACCCGGCCGCAACCCGAGCAGAATCCTGGCGGGCGAGTGCATCTTGGTGCGGGCCATAAGCACGCAAGACCAGCAATCCCGAACCCGGGGCTTGGCCAGGCAGCGCTAGCCAGATGGCCGTGGGATCGCCCACGCCGACGATATGCGTCAAGGCAACCACCATGTCGGCACGCGCCAGGATGCCAACCGTGTCGGGACCTTTCTCCAATGAAATGGAAGCCGCAATCTTCAGGCCACGATGCCCCGGGCCCTAGCCGCGGCTCTGATACTACTGCGATGCGCACCCCCAGTTGCAACAGCTCGCGCGAGAGTGTCCAGACTGAAACACACCCTGCATGTCAAAAGCGGCCAGGTAGACCTCTTCGTAGGATCCCCCGTCCTGTCGCGGGGCCTCCTCTGGGCGGAACCCACCTCCCAAGCGCGATGGCATCGATTGCGCGGGAGGCCGTCACTTAGCGGCGTCAATCGTTGGCGCCATAAGCAGAACACGTGCAGCACAGCAGCGTGGAATGCGTTCTGAACGCCGAGGTCTGGCAGGCACTCCTCCAAACCAAAAGGCAGCTGCGAACCGTGCAGCGCGTCCACGTCCCGGAGCACGCACAAGGACCGACACTGGGCCCATGTCACACGGGCGCCAGAACTATCTGCACTTCTCCGCACGAGCGCGAGCCGCAGCAGCCCCCCAAGCCCGACCCTGGAGAAGGCCTGCTGGCGGCTCGCCTCCTCCGTGCGGAGACCGTCAACGGGGGCGCCTCGTCATGGCTGCCCCCCGTCGAGCGGGAGCCCGGGCGCAGCCGGTCGGCAGCCGGTCGGCCGAACCGCCGCTTGAGCCAAAGTGTCTGCCAGCCGTCGTCGTCGCTGTCGCCGCCGTCATCACTGTCGCCGCCGTCGTCACTGCCGCCGCCGCCGTCGTCGTCGTCACCGTCACCGCCGCAACCGCCGCCGCCGTCGACGTCGAGGGTCGAGGGCCGAGGATGGAGGGGAAGCGCGGATCGGCGGGGGGGGGCGACAAGAAGGAAGGGCAGAGGCGACAGGAGGTTGAGCAGCCAGTCGCCCCTGCCGCTCGGCAGCGAGCAGCAGCCTCCACCCTCCACCGCCTGCACCCTCGTCGGAGACGTCGTGCCCGCTGCCGGCGGGGAGGGTGGAGGCGAGGGGACGAGATGGCAGGAGGAAGGAGCAGGAGGGACACGACGGGCCGACTCATCCCCCCGCGAACCCGCTCCAGACATGGCAGAACTGCCGCCCAATACGTGGGTCAAGACTGAACCGGCCCTGGGCACAGATGCGCAAGCCCTATGGTGCCGCATCCACTATTTCTCTCGGCCACTCGGCAGGGTGGCGCGGCTCAGTGGGTGTGGGCAGGCAGACGAGGTAAGAATTAGAAAACACCTGTATGAACATACGCATTCGACCGTCCGCGCGGGTTTTTCGGATCGGCGCTGGACCGCCCTGGAGAGGCCTAGGGTACGGATCCTGGCGCGCTACTCGCACTAGGGGTGGGTATTATGCGCCGATCCCACAAGCCTGTACGGACCACTCAAAATTTATGATGCATGTACGTAGTGCTCTCTTCTTCGAGAGGTAGCAGTCGCATCCTGCAGCCGCCGAAGTCGACGATGCGAAGGTGGCCACAAGCATCCAGGACGATGTTGTCGGGCCTTTGGGCGCGCGGCCGGTGCCTGCACAACGCAGGTGGGCTGCGGAATCCACCCGCCGATAGGCCTTGAACAACGTCCGCACATATGCACAACATGATACGCATCATGACGCAACACGGACCGTCCGACCGAATCACGGCCAGAGCCACGGCAAGTTCACGTCTGGCCGACTGTCTGCGCCACTCTCTGGGCCACTGGCTGCGCCACACTCCCACCAGCCCTCTGGGCGTAGGTGGTTTGACGAATTTTGTCTTCTCTCTGCCGAAGCTCCCTCCTACCCCTGCTCGGGGCAGGAGCTCATCACTGCTCCCTATTAATATACACCCCCTCCCCCAGGCGACCGGCAGCCAACCAGGAACCCAGGAACCATGCTCATTTCCCCTCACCATCCCTGTCAAAAAAAAACTGGCGAAACACCGAACCATATGCAATTGTGAATAACGCTTTGTGGGTGCCGCTTTCGGTGGAGCTCCTTATGGGGCCACGAAAGGCGTACCACGAAACGCTGTCCTGGGCGTACGGGACGCATGAAGGCGGTAACACTGGGGCCTTCGGTGGAGCTCCCTATTGGGCCACGAAACGTGAGAGGGGTGTGCCAAATTGGGTGCGGCGCCGCCATGCGAACGCAACCGCTGGGGCCCTCGGTGGAGCTCCCTATGGGGCCACGAAGCGTGCGAGGGGTGTGCCAAATTGGGTGCGGCGCCGCCATGCGAACGCAGCCACTGGGGCCTTCGGTGGGGCTCCCTATGGGGCCACGAAGCGTGTGTGGGGTGTGCCAAATTGGGTGCGGCGCCGCCATGCCAACGCAGCCACTGGGGCCTTCGGTGGAGCTCCCTATGGGGCCACGAAGCGTTCGAGGGGTGTGCCAAATTGGGTGCGGCGCCGCCATGCCAACGCAGCCAGTGGGGCCTTCGGTGGAGCTCCCTATGGGGCCACGAAGCGTGTGAGGGGTGTGCCAAATTGGGTGCGGCGCCGCCATGCGAACGCAGCCACTGGGGCCTTCGGTGGAGCTCCCTATGGGGCCACGAAGGGTGTGAGGGGTGTGCCAAATTGGGTGCGGCGCCGCCATGCGAACGCAGCCACGGGGGCCTTCGGTGGAGTTCCCTATGGGGCCACGAAACGTGCGAGGGGTGTGCCAAATTGGGTGCGGCGCCGTCACGCGAACGCAGCCACTGGGGCCTTCGGTGGAGCTCCCCATGAGGCCACGAAACGTGTGAGGGGTGTGCCAAATTGGGCGCGGTGCCGCCATGCGAACGCAGCCTCTGGGGCCTTCGGTGGAGCTCCCTATGGGGGCACGAAGCGTGTGAGGGGTGTGCCGAAATGGGTGCGGCGCCGCCATGCCAACGCAGCCACTGGGGCCTTCGGTGGAGCTCCCTATGGGGCCCGAAACGTGAGAGGGGTGTGCCAAATTGGGTGCGGCGCCGCCATGTGAACGCAACCGCTGGGGCCCTCGGTGGAACTCTCTATGGGGCCACGAAACGTGCGAGGGGTGTGCCAAATTGGGCGCGGCGCCGCCATGCGAACGCAGCCACTGGGGCCTTCGGTGGAGCTCCCGATGGGGCCACGAAGCGTTCGAGAGGTGTGCCGAAATGAGCGCGGCGCCGCCATGCCAACGCAGCCACTGGGGCCTTCGGTGGAGCTCCCTATGGGGCCACGAAGCGTGTGAGGGGTGTGCCAAATTGGGCGCGGCGCCGCCATGCCAACGCAGCCGCTGGGGCCTTCGGTGGAGCTCCCTATGGGGCCACGAAACGTGTGAGGGGTGTGCCAAATTGGGTGCGGCGCCGCCATGCGAACGCAGCAACTAGGGCCGTCGGTGGAGCTCCCTATGGGGCCACGAAACGTGTGAGGGGTGTGCCGAAATGGGTGCGGCGCCGCCGTGCGAACGCAGCCACTGGGGCCTTCGGTGGGGCTCCCTATGGGTCCACGAAACGCGTGAGGGGTGTGCCGTGATAGTGGGAAGAGGGAGGAAGGAGGGGGGAGGAGGCGGAGGAGGAGGAAGGAAGGAAAGGAGAGGAGAGGAGACGCGGGGCACCGTCTCTTCAAAACGAGGACCCACCACCACAGGATGGTTGCGAACAATACAACACGCACTCTGCCTCCAAATTTTGAGCATGCGCAACCAACCCGACGTGGACCTCCTCCACCATCCCTGTCACAAAATAATACGAAGTACACGTTGGGGCAAGGTCTGGAGTCATGTTCGTGAGGCCCGCGAGCACTTTGTGGTGTTTTTTTCACTGGAGCAACAGGAGTGTCAACATTTGCTCTTGTGCGCAGGAGTCCCGTCCGCAACAACAACAATCATACCAAACGCGCCTCGTGGCAAAATCTGCATCATGCGCTGTCACCCCGCGGTGATAGTCAAGTGTTTTGTTGGCAGGGACGGCGGGGGTGGTGGCGTATGGCCTGTTGTGCGCAGGCCCACCAAACACAATGATGGGCATTGGTTTTCGACAAGGATGGTGGGGGCCGACATGTCTCCCGATGTGTGTTGTCACGTGCGCATGCGCACCTGACACACGCTGCACGTGCCCCGAACGTGGCGTACCCAGCGCGGCCGGAGTATGCGGCACACCTGGCGCACGCGGAGACACGTAGCGCATCTGGCACACCAGGCGTGCCTGGCACGCCACAGCCCCAGGGGTGCCTGGCGCGCGTGGCGCGCCAGGCACGCGTGGCGCACCTCGCCTAAGCGTCGCGCACATGGGCTCAATTTTGGCTCCCAGTAGTTGCCTATTCAAAGACGACCGCTGAACATGTTGAGGCACGCGTATTACCAATGTAAATGAGAGGGCGGGTGGGGGTGAGCTGGAATGCCTGCTATCTGGAGGGGGCGGCGGCGGTGGCGGCGGCGACGGGGGCGCTGCGGCGGCGGCGGCGGCAACGGTGGCGGCAGCGGCTGCGGCGGCAGCGGCTGCGGCGGCGGCGATTCGGCAGCGGGGGCGGCGGCGGCGGCCGGGGCGCGGTGGCGGCGGCGGCGGGCGGCGCGGCGGCGGCGGCGGGCGGCGGCGGCGCGCGGCGGCGGCGCGGCGGCGGCGGCGGCGGGCGGCGGCGGCGGCAGCGGCGGATTGGCCCCCAGTAGCTGCCCATCCAAAAACGACTGCTGAATATGCTGCGGCTCGGGCCAGGCTCGGGTGCTACGTATGTGTTGGGAGGGCGGGTGGGAGTGAGCGGGACGGCTTGCGGGCGGGGAGGGGGTCTTGACCCCTCCCCCTACCCCTTCCCATGGGTTTGGACGGAACGCCCCGCGAGGTGTCAGAGGGTGCCGCTCGGTCCAAAACGGCTCCAAGAGGGCCTCAAGGCCAAACATTGCCTCCCAAATGACTAAATCCGCCGACCCTGTCGACGTGTGTGAGGGGCTTCTCCGTTCGAGTCGTCGTCTCCGTCGTCTCCTCGTCGTCTCCGTCGTCGTCACAGTCGTCTCCTCGCCGTTTCCGTCGCCCCCCGTCCCTTTCCCTGGGCCCTCCTCCTCAAGCGCGGCATCCAAAGCGAAAGTAGTGGAGTCGAAGGGAACCCCCTTCCCTCTGACCCCTTCCACGCGGGGGAGGGGGGGCGGGTCCCAGGGGGGTCGCAACCCATATTCGTTTCCCCCTCGGGCGGCCCCGAAACCTGGAAAAGTCACAAAAGAGCCCAGAATGCTCAGGACGGCCCCAAAAATTACCCAAGAGGGCCCCGAGTGGCCCAAAGATTATACCAAGACGCCCAAGATGGCCCCAGGACGGTCCAAGAAGCTTCCAAGACGTCCCAGGAAGTCTCGAAGAGCACCCCCAAGAAGGCCCCAAGAGGCCACAATCATTGATGTTCCAAAAGAAAGCGTACACGTTTTGTATATACTAGTTTTCGGCCTTCACGGCATTGAAGACGGTCCAAGTGGCCCCAAAGAAAGCCTCAAGACGGCTCAAGAGGCTCCCAAGAGGCGCTCACACGGCCCAAGAGGGCCTCAAGAAGGGCCCCCGAGAGGCCCACAAGAGGCTCCAAGAGGCGCCCAAATGGCCCCCTCCTCATCCTCCTCCTCCTCCTCCTCCTCCTCCTCCTCCTCCTCCTCCTCATCATCATCATCATCATCATCCTCCTCTTCCTGTCCTCCTCCTGTCCTCCTCCTCCTCCTCCTCCTCATCCTGTCCTCCTCCTCCTCCTCCTCCTCCTCCTCCTCCGTCCTCCCTCCTCCTCCTCCTCCGTCCTCCGTCCTCCGTCCTCCGTCCTCCGTCCTCCGTCCTCCGTCCTCCGTCCTCCTCCTCCTCCTCCTCCTCCTCCCCCTCCTCCTCCTCCTCCTCCTCCTCCTCCTCCTCCTCCTCCCCCCTCCTCCTCCCCCCCTTGCTCCCACTCCTCTTGCTCCTCCTCTGCCTCCTCCTCTGCCTCCTCCTCCTCCTCCTCCTCCTCCTCCTCTTCCTCCTCCTCCTCCTCCTGCTCCTTCTCCCCCTCATTTTCATATTCGTCGTCTTCAGGGTCGGCGGCACCGGCCGTAAGGCCTTCGCAATATGCTAGAATGTTCGGCAATCTGGCATCCGACATGCGTCCTCCAAGCGGCCTCAAGACGGCTCCAAGACGGTTCCAAGTGCCATCACAGTCTTTCGGGGCACCCCACAAGAGGCTATCACCCTTCCAAAAGCTACGGTACATCAATGTGGTTTGCCCTCACGCCTTTTCGCTTTCGATGGGCTTGGTCCCAGGACATCCCAAGAGAGTCCGATGAGGTGCCCAAGAGGGCCCCAAGAGGGACCCAAGAGCGCCCCAAAATGCCATTACTGAGCCTCCGAAGGGGGGAGCCATAATTTCCGCCCCCACCGCCTCTTTGAGCGATGGGGCCCAACATCGCTCAAAAAGGCATCCAACACGCCCACATTGCAAGTTCTTTGCGCGGTTTTTGCAGGGTCACCCCTCCAGCGACGAGCTTGCAAACTCCTTGCGAAGACGCCGCAAAAGGAGGGCCCCCTTGGTTGCTGGTTATCGACTCGTGGGCTCCACTGTTCAAGAAAAACAATGTTCTAAAATTCACTGTTTCGGGCAGCGCGCCTGGCAATCGCTCCTAGCGGTCCTGGCCGCAACACAAGTCAGATGCCCGGGAAATCTTTAAGCCGCAGAGACATGCAAGGCAACTCCAAACCATCACCACCCCAAACAACACAACACAGCTGGGGCAATATGGGAATCTGTGTTAAATGAGCCAGCAAAGATCCATCCGTTTCTCCGTCCCCAACACGCCTCAACGGCGGCCCGTTTGTGCTGCATGCTTTTACAATACCCTCATTCTAGCGACTCCCTTTGCAGATGTTTCTGGATGGGCTGACGGGGATACGCGCAGCGTCCAACATTTACCCCCACAATTCGAGCTACACCGAAAGAGCGACGGGTTCGTCCGCTCTGCCCCTCCTTCTTGCGTCGGAGAAATGCTTGCAGCACTCGCTGTTCAGGGGCGTGGGTTCAGACGACTCCTCGATTCTTCGACTGTCTACTGCCTCGTGTCTCGTAGGTAATGCGCGATCCATTTTGTCAGAGGCTTACCCGCGTGACTACCATGGATTCGCCAGAACGCCGCGCCGAAGGCCGAACCTGGACACAACTTGCAAAGACCTTTTTACCTAACAGCGAAGACTAATAGGTTTCTAATAGGGTCAAAAGAGAGCACCATGACTCCCCAAAGGGGTCTGGGCGGCATCCGGACAAGAATCCGCGAAAGTCGTTTTAACCAAACAGTTACACACTTCGTGGTCTTCGAGGTCCCAGAACTCCATTCCCGGGCCACATTTTGAATGCCCGGAGCCAACTGTAGGCCACTTCGTGCCCTTCGAATTCCCAGAACTCCATTCCCGGGCCACATTTTGAATGCCCGGAGCCGACCGTAGGCCACTTCGTGTTCTTCGAGTTCCCAGAACTCCATTCCTGGGCCACATTTTGAATGCCCGGAGCCAACCGTAGGCCACTTCGTGTTCTTCGAGTTCCCAGAACTCCATTCCTGGGCCACATTTTGAATGCCCGGAGCCAACCGTAGGCCACTTCGTGTTCTTCGAGTTCCCAGAACTCCACTCCCGGGCCACATTTTGAATGCTGAGGCAGGCTGAGGCTGAGGCTGAGGCAGGCTGAGGCTGAGGCAGGCTGAGGCTGAGGCCGAGGCTGAAGGCAGACTGAGGCTGAGGCAGAGGCAGGCTGAGGCTGAGGCTGAGGCAGGCTGATGCTGAGGCAGGCTGAGGCTGAGGCTGAGGCTGATGCAGGGTGAGGCTGAGGCAGGCTGAGGCTGAGGCCGAGGCTGAAGGCAGACTGAGGCTGAGGCTGAGGCAGGCTGAGGCTGAGGCTGAGGCAGGCTGAGGCTGAGGCAGGCTGAGGCTGAGGCTGAGGCAGGCTGAGGCTGAGGCTGAAGCAGGCTGAGGCTGAGGCTGAGGCAGGCTGAGGCTGAGGCTGAGGCTGATGCTGAGGCTGAGGCTGAGGCTGAGGCTGAGGAGGCTGAGGCTGAGGCTGAGGCTGAGGCTGAGGCTGAGGCAGGCTGAGGCTGAGGCTGAGGAGGCTGAGGCTGAGGCTAGGCTGATGCAGGCTGAGGCTGAGGCAGCTGAGGCTGAGGCCGAGGCTGAAGGCAGACTGAGGCTGAGGCTGAAGCAGGCTGAGGCTGAGGCTGAGGCAGGCTGAGGCTGAGGCTGAGGCAGGCTGATGCTGAGGCAGGCTGAGGCTGAGGCTGAGGCTGATGCAGGCTGAGGCTGAGGCAGGCTGAGGCTGAGGCCGAGGCTGAAGGCAGACTGAGGCTGAGGCTGAAGCAGGCTGAGGCTGAGGCTGAGGCAGGCTGAGGCTGAGGCTGAGGCAGGCTGAGGCTGAGGCAGGCTGAGGCTGAGGCTGAGGCTGAGGCTGAAGGCTGAGGCTGAGGCAGGCTGAGGCTGAGGCCGAGGCTGAAGGCAGACTGAGGCTGAGGCTGAAGCAGGCTGAGGCTGAGGCTGAGGCAGGCTGAGGCTGAGGCAGGCTGAGGCTGAGGCTGAGGCTGAGGCAGGCTGATGCTGAGGCAGGCTGAGGCTGAGGCTGAGGCTGATGCAGGCTGAGGCTGAGGGCAGGAGGCTGAGGCCGAGGCCGACGGCAGACTGAGGCTGAGGCTGAAGCAGGCTGAGGCTGAGGCAGAGGCAGGCTGAGGCTGAGGCTGAGGCAGGCTGATGCTGAGGCAGGCTGATATTGAGGCTGAGGCTGAGGCTGATGCAGGGTGAGGCTGATGCAGGCGGAGGCTGAGGCCGAGGCTGAAGGCAGACTGATGCTGAGGCTGAAGCAGGCTGAGGCTGAGGCTGAGGCAGGCTGAGGCTGAGGCAGGCTGAGGCTGAGGCTGAGGCAACCTGAGGCTGAGGCTGTGACTGCGACTGCCGTTGCCACTGCGACTGTCATCGCGAATGCGACTACGACTGCGAGAGCAGCAAGATTCTACAACTGGATTCTCATTTGAATCGTAAGTGGAATGCTTCCAGATATGCTCCTACACATCGCTGTTAGATTGCTCTGCCGGGGTAATAGTTCGACTCTGGGTGGATGCAGCTATCGCGCAACGTTAAGACAAGGCTCGCGGTCTGCTTCTGTGAGGAACGCGCGCATGATTGAATGTATCAGCGCTCAACTGACAGAGGACGAAGGAAAATAACGCATGCACAACCATACATGTAAATGCCAGGGCAGAGGGCGAGAGAGAGGCACAGACACGCAGAGAGAGTTTCCAAAAGAGAGAAAGAGGAGAGAAAGAGAGAGAGAGAGAGAGAGAAGCATGGAGGGATACAGAAAAATAAAAAGAGAGGGAGAGGTAAGGCATATATATACACACATATGAAGAGAGAGAGAGAGAGAGAGAGAGAGAGATAGAGAGAGAGAGAGAGCGAGAGAAAGAACGAGAGAGAGATAGAGATGGAGGGCAGGAGGGAGAAAGAGAAAGAGAGAGAGAGACTGGGGAATCGGACGCAAAAAAGAGCCCCGTCGACAGCCGGCTACTGCCGTAGTCGAGACCACCATCGCACTCTTGGCGGTTGTGCGCACCTTGGGGAACAGGGGATGTTGAAACAACCCCTCCCTCGGCGTCAAGCGACTGTAGTAAGAGACGGGGTGCTGAGCATGCGATGCGCCAAATCTCTTTTTCCCGCGTGGGAAGAGGGCCCAAGTCGGCGAAGCCCTGGTTGGCGGCGGGGGGACAAAAGGCTTGACCGCTGAGCGGCTTGCGAAGACGGGGCGTCCCCCGCCGCCGCAGCCAGGCCCCGAGGACGCGCGGCCTCGCGGGCAGTCGGGCTGGCGAGAAGTGGGGCCTGCGGCCGTGGTGGAGGGAGGCCCACTGCGGGCACGCATGGCACCGAGAATGTCATGCAGCGCTAGGACGGGTGACGCCCCGTCGGGCGGAGGCGAGGGTCGGAGGGATGCGAGGGCGGCCTGTGCGCCGTGAAGGCGTTGCATAAGCAGGCCCTGCTGGGAGGTCAAGGAGCAAACCAGGCGCGCGAGCGCGGCGTACTGGAGATTCAAGTGGTCGCATGACGCCTCGGCGGCTCGACCCTCGGCGGGACGCGGAGCGTGAGGCGGGCGGGCAGCAGCAGCCCTGCTGGCGAGGTGCGCGGCGAGGTCCGCGCGGCGGTCAGTGCCTCGCGTGGGCGCTGGTTCGGGCTCGGGGGAGACGGCGGGCGTCGCCGCGGGGGCCCATCGACCGACAAGGGGGTGCCTGGCCAACGTGGCTCGGCTCGGGCGGGCGGCAGAAAGGGGGGGCCAGGCCGGAAGCGCTGCTGGCAGCAGCTACCGCAGTGGGAGGCAAACTGGCCACCAGGTCGGCGTGGCGCTCGTGCCTGGGTGCAGGAAAGCATGCGCCCGACCGCCATGTGGCGGCGTGGAGCGAGCCAGGGGCGCATGGAGCTGGCCAGGGCGTGGGTGACCGTGGCATGGAGCGACGGGGAACCGCTGCTCCCGAGGCCGAACAGGTCTTCCCCGTCATCGGGGCCTGAACCGTAGTGCAAGTCGGCGGCGACGGTGCGGTAGGGCGGTGGCGTGGCCGGCTCGCCAGTGGCGACTGCGGTCGGTGCCCCTGGGCCGTCACCGTGGCGTGGGGCAGCAACAGCAATGCTGTTGGGGGGCTTTCAGCCAGGCTCACTAGAACGCGCGACTGCGGTCTGTGCCCTGGGGCCAGTGGCTGGGGGAGGCAACGGAGCCCTGGTGGTATTTGGGCGTGGGTAGTGGGAGTGTCGAGCTCGTCCGTACCTCCGCCGAAGCCCAATGGGTCCTCGTCTTCGTCGCCCTCGGAGTCGACGAGGCGTCGAACCTCATCCCAGGGGTCGTCGAGATCCTTCGGGAGCCGCTGGTGGCCGCTGGTCGTTAGTGTAGCCCGCTCGTCTGTGAGGGAGCGGGAGAATGCGGTGTCGCTTGTCGTAGATGGCGACAGCGACGCTATGCAGCACAACGGCGACGCGGTGGCGCTGTTTCACTTCCTCGATAATGGGAGACGGCAGGTGGTGAAGGGCGACCCCGTCGATGGCCAGGTGGTCGGCTTGGCGGTTGAAATGCTCCGCAATGGTACTGATACGGTTTTCGTTCTCGTCCTCGTCACCCGTGGCTGGTGACCTTCTCGATCCTGAGAAGGTCTGGCTCGGCAAGGACGCAGCGATGAATGCGGGCCCACAGGTCGCTTTCTGCCCCGTCAGAGGGCGGGGGGCGGCCGTCCAGAAGCCGCTCAAACCCATCGACCACGGCCTCGCTGTCGACGAAGATGTGGACCGGCCGCTCGGCCGTGGCGACAAGGTGGAGCAAGGCCAAAGTCTCGGCTCGCTGCGCGTTCTGGGCGAGAGCACGGACGCGCGCACACCGGTTTACGCGATGTCCGCTGCCGCAGAAGACACCAAAGGCAACCCGCGCCAGCAGCGGGATGGCCTGGTGCGAGCAGGCCCCGTCCGTGCCCGCACACACCCGCTGACTGCCGTCCGAGTCGGCGTAGATGGTGGAGGTGTCGACATCGGGAGATTCGGCCGGAGGTCGGGGGATGGGCCAGGGCATCGGGCCCCTGGAGAGCTCGGCCTGGAGGTCGAGAAGGGCGGCAGACTCGTCGATGAGGCCACAATGCTGCGTGTGCGGCGGGAGGACCTTCCATTGCTCTTCCGAGATCATCGTGGTCAGAGGTCGGCGTTCGTGTTCCCAGCAAGGGAACCTCCAGATGGTGTGCTCTTGGGATTCCTCGTCGGTGTCGCAGTATCTGCGCACAGGGCTGGGGTCCGCGGAAATGTTTGCCCGCACACAGCGTTGCTAGGTGTAGTCGCCGCCCGAGAGGTAGTTGTAGAGACGGCCCAGTTGCCAGGCGGTGGTTGTGAGGGCCCCCTTGGCGCGGGCGTGCAACTTGGTGGCGAACATGTCGATGCCCTGCTTGACGTTCGGGAGGCACCCGAGGTCGTGGCGCGAAGGCTCAATTCATCGCAGGAAGAAACGTCGTTGAGAGGCCCGCAGCATATAAAGCTGGACCCCATGGGGCTCGTGGATCCAGTTGATGCAGTTGCCCCAGTCATCGAAGAAGGTGCCGAGGTCGGGCCATGTCCATGAGAGCTGGCGCAAATCCTGTACGAGGGGCCAGTAGGCCCTTCAACAAAACACCCCTTCATTGAGACTGGCCCAGGCCCGCAAAAACTGGGGGCGCCATACACCCTCGAGAAACGAAACACGGGCAACTCGCTAATCCTATGCCCACGATACTCACTTAAGGGCGATAATACATTCGGAGCTCCGGCGCGATAGTAAACTTTTCCATGCGGGAGGAACGGGAAAAAGAGCGAACGAAATATGTCGGAGTGTGCGGATGCACGGAGTGTCTCATGGTATGACGATACCACCTGAGACGTCCTCACCTCGCGAACTCGGCGAATGACGATGATAATGATAACCATGCTGATGGAGATGATGATGATGATGATGATGACGATGATGATGATGATGATGATGATGATGATGACGATGATGATGATGATGATGATGATGATGATGATGATGATGATGATGATGATGATGATGATGATGATGATGACGATGATGATGAGGAGAAGGAATGAGGAGGAGGAGGAGGAGAAGGAATATGATGATGATACTAAGAATGACAATGATGATGAAGGTGATGATGCTGCTACTGCTGATGATGCTACTGATAACCATAATGAGAAGATCCTGTCTACGATGCACACTTCCTCCCCACCACTGACCAAAACTGCCTTGGCCAGGGATAATCATGAGGATCGTGGGAAGGCGGGGTATGCTTTATTATCTGGGGCATGCGGTTAATCGTCTTGACAGGATGGCGCTCTATCAAGCTCTGAAATACACATAACAAACGGCGTAAACATACACTGTCGGAGCTCTGCACAGATTTCTTGAATCTGCGCTGAAACCCCACCTTGGCGCGCTGAGTGCTGAGCGCGCCAAAGGCGGCCTGGCGTCGATCCAAGAAACCCGCGCGGACCTTGGCAAGTTAATATGTATGCTGTTTTGTGTTTCTCCTTCAATGTCAACTTCCGAGCACAAAGAGAAGAGACGCGTCGCACTTGATGTCGCGGTGGATGTACCCGAGCGTTGTGTGGATGTAGTCCACGGCCTGCGGGGCACCGTGCGGCGGACACCCGCGGCGCGGCAGGCAGGGCGCCGAAGCCAGCCAGGGACAGATCTCGGGAGCTGCAGACACAGCGCGGCCTCCAGAGTCCAAGCAAGACTCGACACCTTGAGTCCCAGACGACATCTCAAACTGGATCGGGCCACGAGAGTCCCCAAATGAGAGGCACCGCTCGGGGGGGGGGTGGCTGGCTCAGGGAGGGAAGCGTGGACCTGGAATCGGCGATGCATCGCCGATAGGTTGGCGATAGGCTCTCCATGGTCAGTCCGCACGCTCCTGGGCGGGGAGAGAGCTACCAGGCCCACATGGGCGGTCAATGGGCGTTTGGAGGTCGATGCGCTCCCCCTGAACCTGTCCCCCCCTAGCGTTGCCCCCGGCCAAACGGATCCCCGATGGAACCTTCCGGGAAATCTTGCCGCCTGCAAGTGCCCGTGAAGCTTGTATCCGATTCCAAAGACCCTGAGATCAACAAACACTTCCATCTCTTGGGGGCGCATGGCTGATGGGTTTTACTTCCGCTGGCAGATGCCATCGGATCAGCCCCCAGTATGCTTCCCTTTGTCGAGCGTTGTCCCCTTGAGTAGTCATTCGGGGGTCTTGCGAAGGGTCTGTCAAAAAACTGCGCTTCGGTGCAGCACAATTACCCAAACATGGAATTAAACTGGGGCCTGATGGGGATCGTAGAGGCAGGGGACTGTGTGGGCACGATCCTGCGTTCGAGCAGTCCCTGTTGTGGAAGAGACAAGTGTCTGTTGTTCCAACCGCCCCAGCCCTTGCTTGGTATTCTGGCTCCCGTTGGCCTTTATGCTGGCATCGCTCGTAAAGCTCTGCCCACCTCCCTTGGTCCCCGAATCGCTGTTCCTGGTTTTGAGTTTCACACCGGCTCTTTCTGTCCGCGCGTGCCACTTGCCCACGTACAACTCACAAGCCCAAGGACATCGACAGTGTGATCAGCATCACCTGTTTAGGCTACAACCCCGTTTGGGTTTGAGCTAAAACAGAAATTACACGGATGCAACGATCTACACGCCAGAACGGCGATAAAACGGTTAAGGGAACTTCGGGACATTATCACATGTTCAATCTCACCCTGGGCCCTCACCAAACGGGGATGGCCAACGAAGTGATATGATTACACACGCCGCGGTGAGCAGCCCGAAGGCGCCACCAGACCGGCCTTGAGACAAACGTACCGCGGTGAGCAGCCCGAAGGCGCCACCAGACGGGCCTGGAGAAAGACGTGCCGCGGTGAGCAGCCCGAAGGCGCCACCAGACCGGCCGCGAGACAGAGGTGGGACGATCGCAGCACCCCCGAACCAGCAGACGGCGAAAGCGCAGCCCGAGGGGAGACCCCCCCACTCTGCCACGCCCCCTGGCGTCGGGCGCTGTACACATCCTCGTGCTGACTCTGTCCCCACTCCTGTCGGAACGAACGGCGGCGCTCGCAACGGGATACCGTCAGCACCCCCATCGCCGAGCGCCTGCCGGCACAGATGCCGCAGGAGACACGACTGCCGGTTAGGGCCTCGGTGAAAAAGGTCCGCCTTCATCTGCAAGATGGGGCAACGCTCGAGACTCCTCTGGAGGTCCCGGTCGCTCAACATCTCGTGCAACATGCCGACGCAAACCCGCTGCGTGCGCGGCGGATGGCGGTTGGATTGTCTGCGTGTTGTCGACCCCGCAGGCTATCCCAATCCTGCGAAGGAGGACCTCGTCAAGGAGTATCTGGATCCGTATGGCCTCACGCCTCACGACATGGGAAAATGCGACGGTCTCTGTCTCGGCTGTGGACCCTCCAGTGGCGGATTGCTGCGAACACCCCCAAGAGAATGGGAAGCTACGGCCGGAGGTTGGCGAGAATAGCTCAACCCGCCATCCAGTCACAGACTTGCTGGTCATCGGGTCGCCGTTCCAATCGGCGTCACAATACGTCAACAACAGCAGATCGTCCACGTCGGCCAGGGCGAGCACGCCCTCGAGGACTTGCGTGGAGGTGCATGCAGCAGAAGTCATGCGACGAATGAATGCAAGATCGTGGATAGGTGGTCCAACGTGACACACCGCTGCACAATCGCTGCGCGGATGCAGCCAGGTCGGGCCTTCCAACACGGCAAAAGAAGGGACAACACAGAGTGCGACGCCGCGACGTCGGCAAACCTCCCTGCCTCCTCGGAATCCTGCGCCCAAGACTCGGCTGAGACGTGCGGCGTGTCCACGGGCCTGGTGGTCCGGAGGCCAGTGTCGGTGCAGAAGCGCTCCACCATCGTCTTGGTGTAGTCGATCGTCGACGTCGTGACTGCGCGAAGCGCATCGGGGAGCTTAGGATCGAAAGGGTCAAAAGCGTAGTGCGCACAAGTGAACTTGTTCACTGGCGCCGGCTAGTCCTTGAACCCGATGTTCTTGCACAGCGCCTCCCAATGGGCGCCGGCCCTGCGCCCCAGATCCACCAGGAGCATGTCGTCGACGTAGACGGCTAGCACGCCCCCATCGGCATGGGCGAGCACGCCCGGCCAGGAAGGCACTGACTGCCATCTGGGTCCGAGCAGTACCTTGGTGAGCTTCTTCTCACACGCGGCCGCTGCCTCTGGCCGCCCGCGCGCGCGCGGGCGTCTGCGTGATCGCGCGGGCGCGAGTGCACGCTCGGGCGCGGGCTTGGGCGCGGGAGTTGACGCGGGGTTCGGGCGCGCGCGCTCGGGCAGGCGGGCGCGCCGGCGCGGGCGAGGGCGCGCTAGCGCGGGCGCGTCGGGCGGCGGGGCCGCCCGCCCCGTCTTGCGCGCGTGCTTTACAGCGCCCCGGCGTGGAAACGTGCGCGTTGGACGGCGCGTTCAAACCACATGGCCAGCCAGACTGCGGGCGCCGCGGGCGGCGGGCGGCGGGCGGCGGCGGCGGCGGCGCGCGCGGGCCGCCCAGCGGGCGCCGCCTTGCGCGCGGCGCGGACAAAGGCCCCAGGCAACTGCAAGCCCGCCCGCGCGTAACTGGCCAGGTAGTAAGCGAGCGCGAACTGCCCACGAAACCCGCTGCAAACACTTACGCGCCGTTGCGCGGGACCTTGACGGAAAGCAAACGTCGCTTCTGAGTCTGAGTCAACGGCCCACCTTCTGATTTGAACCCTGTAAACTTCAAGTGGCCACCCGGGAATATGCGCCCCCCCGAATCGCCCTGGGCGCGCTTGGAATCCGCGCGCGGGCGTCTGACATGGCGCGTCGGGGCGCGCAGGAGAAGCTGTCATGCGAGCTTGTTTTTGCCTTCCTAATATGACGCAAACGCTGGGCGCGCGAGCTTGGAAGCGCCGGCTAGGCGCTTGAGCATGCTTGCCCAGGACTACCTAGTGCGTTCCTAGATTTTGGGCGCGCAAGCATGGGGGCGGTGCCCGGGCGCCCCCCCAAAGGCTTCGCGCACGCGCGCCGGGGGCGCGTGCGAGATGCACTGCGAAGTCACAAATTCCCGCGGCGCCAACCGACCTGCAAGCGTTGGCAGAGGTAACGCTCGCTGCCGCCCTGCTTCATCTCTGAAGCTCTTCTGCTGCGGGCGGCGATGAAGCGCCCCTGGCGCCGCGACGGGGCGGCCCCGATGACCGCGGGCAAAACGGGGCGCATCGCGCTGCCGGTATCTAGTCGCCCCCCAGAGGGGGAGTTCGAGAGCGCGCAAGTTGGGGCCGCAGATTCTCAGCCCCAACGCAACGACCTGTCACGCGGGAGGGAACGTCGCTAGAACTCGCGCGCAGGCAACGTGGGCCCGGAGGGGGGAGAAAGACGATGCAACCTTCCTCGAGACCCCCCCGTCCTCCCCGCCTCCAAGCGCTCCCTCTCGCTTCCCCGCGGCCGCTTCGGTGGGGCAATTTGATCCCGCATGCTGTTTACTCGACTACCTTCAGCGCCGTAGATTTCGAAGAACAGCGCCGGCGCAGGATCACCGCCTGGCGCCTGGCTTTCGCGGGCTCGCAGGTCGGGGCTGGCGCGCCAGAGGCCGTCCTACTTCAGGCCCAGGCGAACTCGATGACTGCCGCGTTCAGCTCCCTGGGTGGGAGCTCCGTCGGCGGGCGCCCAGGCGGCGGGGCGCGCGCCCAAGAGCCCGCGGACGGCCGACCAGAAGCCCACGGCGGCGACCGCCCTCAACGACGCAGTTGCCGCGCGGGAGCTCGCCAGGGAGCCCGGGGCGGCTCGCTGCCAGCTGGCGCGTTCGGGCGCAGCCCCTCGCAGGGCGCAGACCGACTGGGGCGCGATGGAGAACGCCGCGATGTCAGTGGCAGTGAAAGAACGTGCCATGGGCGCTCGCTTGTGGCAGGCGGGTGTCACTTGCCCTTTGGAACGGGCTCTGAAGGCAGATGCGCGCGCCATCGTCAACTGACACCTCGGACGCGCGCGCAGCGCCCGGTTCCAAGGAGGCGGAGCTGCGCGACAGGGCGAAGGAGGCCGTCAAGATTCTCGACAGGGTCAAGGTACACCCTCGCGGCCAACGGAGGCCCACAACGCCTCAGAGGCTCGCCCCATGCTCACAACAAGTTCGCGCGCCCCGGTGCCAGTGACCCGCCTGCGCCTGCGCCAGTAAACTTCGACATCGGCGGGGCCGCGATGCGCCGCGGGATACGCCTGGCCGCTTCGCAGGCAAGCGCCCCGCAGCTTGGCCAGCGAGCTCTGCTCACCAACCGCCAGTCACGCAGCTGGCGCTTCCGTCGGCAGCAACTCGGCCAACGCGGCGCTGCCCACTGCAGCCCCTGGCTGGATTGCCGGCCAGGCGCGCGCGGGCGGCGACGCAGCCCTTCGATCAGCAGTTCGGCACGAAACTCCTGCCCAACCTTTTCCAATCTGTCAATCGCGGCCGCGCCCTGCAGCCGCCCCGGCAGCCCCGGCATTCCGCTGCGCGCTGCTGGCGACGCTGGGCCGATCTCGCTGGCTAACGACCGGATCTCGCTGACGGATGCCGCGGGCGAGCTCGATGAGCTGTGGCGGCCAGGGCGGGGCCCGACGGCCGGGGTGGGCGCGGACGACGAGAAGTCCGCGGCCGCCAAGGAGGCCGCGGGCAAGGGGGCGGCCAAGGCCACGACTGACGCCAAAGTCAACACCCCCCGCGCCGCGAGCCAGCGGCCGCCGCCCACGCGGGCGGCTGCGATGAGGCGAAGGAGGAGCACGGGGGATTGAGATAATAGCGAGGGGGGCGGCGGAAAAAGGGGCTGCTGGGGGCGCGGGGTGGAGGCGAAAGCGGCGGCGGAGAATCATGACCTCTGGGGCCCCATCGCCGTCGCCGCGCCCAGATCGCCACGGCCCCTTGCCCTTCCGCGTCGTTTCGCACCTCCGCACCCGATGTGAGGCGGAGGCAAAACGGCCGAGCGCACAGCGAGCTACGCCGGCCACCTGAAGCCCGCCCGCGGGCGCGAGGGGGAAACTCGCGGGGCGCGCGCCAGCTGGGCGCGCGACCCCCCCCAACAAAAACGCCATCAAGGATGCCGTCTCAGACCCGGCCGCTGGAGCAGAGCCCGGGCGGCGGTCGCGGCAGCTTCCGAGGGTTAGAAGTGGATGCGCAGACGGGGCTCCGAGTGAGAAGAACATGTGGCCCGTTGGCCTCGCGTTTAGCACGGCGTCGCGCTGCTGCCGCCTCTGCCCGCGCCGACAGCTGGCGCGCCCACTGTCTGCAGGGGCTGTGCATCGCACTAGCGCGACAGCGCGCATGGGGCACCGCGCGCCGTCGTGGACGCAGTCGCCACCGCCGCGATTGTAGAGTAATCGTCGTAAACACCACCGCCTTCGGTTTCCGCGTCAGCGTTAACCTCGACCGTCTGGCCAGGGCCGAGACGCCATGGCGCGCGCGTCGTAGAACGCCCGGCCGAACATTGGCGCGGGGCTGGACCATAGCAACAATCAACTGCGGACGTGAGCAGCGCGAGCAGCGCGGGGGCCCCGCCCCCCCCCCCCCCCGCGCAGCTGTGGCGATTCAACCTTTTTTTCCGCGCCAGACGCGGGGGCGCGCGTCGCGCCGTGCCGCGCAGCGCAAGGTAGCCGACCAGCGCTTCGCGCTCGTCGCGCGGACAGGCGTCGCGCGACGCCCTGGCGCGCAGAGGGATTGCTCGTGTAACTGTCCAAGGGGCGGAAGTGCGTCATGCAATGTGGGCGACGCGCGTCGCCGCGGCAGTCGCCGCTCTGGCCCGGTCGCGATGGCAAGCGCCGAGAAAATGTAGCTCGCGCGTCTCGGCCGCGCCGCCCGCGCGGGCGGCGGCGGGCCAACGCGCCGTCATAGGCAATTCCGAAATGGCGCCGCGCCCCCCGCCGCGTTTGAGTTCGAGCCAGAGGCGCGCAGGGCAGTCGATTGCTATCCGGCGCGCGCTCGGACATCTGTTTTGACGGCGCCAAGCGCCAAGCATGGCGGTCGGCGATCGGCCAAAGCGCGCTTGGAAGAAATGCTGGACTCGCCCAGCGATCGCGCGCCTTCTGCGCCGCGCGCGGAAGCGATTACGCCGGGACAGGCACTACAGCCCCATGGCGCCAGAAAGGTCCAGGCTGTGTAATGGGCACTGAGAGAGCGTGGCGTTCTGATTTTGAAATGCGGGTTGGCCTGGATGACCGCGCGCGCGCCCTGGTCGGACACCGCCGCGGAACTCCGCCGCGGAGTGGCTGAATGACTTCGGCGCCGGTGAAGTTCTCCTTCGGCGGCTCTGCAGGTGCCGACGCGCGGCATGGCGTCTCCCTGTCGCCCGGCGGCGACAAGCACCGCGTGTCGCGGCGTGTCGCATGGCCATAATCGTGCAGGACGAGCGTGGCCATCAATTTTCGAGTGGCGTCGAAGGGTTAGGCGGGGCCGGGATACGTTTTTTTGTTTGTTGCAAAAAACGTCATAGGGTCCAAGGGCGCAGATTTGCCCTGCCCTCGACTGACGTGGCCCTGATGGACCGGGCATGGCCACCCAGAGGGGACCGCCAGACGTGGCGACGCGTGGCACACAGGCCCAACTAGATTCACTGGAAACGCGGCTTTGCATCAGCTACATCCCAACTGGGCTGCTCCAAAATGAAGAGATACATATACATATACACATACATACATCTATCATGCTGACAAGTTGCTGGTGTTACGACTGGATGCGCTGTTTCTGCGCGGGCGGCACTCTCGCCAATATAGCAAAGGAGCTTGAGGCGAAACTCGAATCTCCCGGGCTGGGGGGGGCGCACTCATTGGCAAGAGCTTGCAATTGTGGCGCCAGCCAAACGTTTTCTACGCGGCGAGAGACTCTCGCGGCGGCAGGGCACGGAACGCGCCAGCGAAAGCTTGGAGCACCGAGTTGGGAGGAGAGGAGGAGGAGGAGGAGGAGGAGGAGGAGGAGGAGGAGGAGGAGGAGGAGGAGGAGGTGGAGGTGGGGGAGGAGGAAGGCCTACCCACGCCCGGGGCGGGCAAGCACCCTCGCGTGGACCGCGGCCAACTGCTCGGCAGCCGGCGGCGCTGACGACGGGCGCACGGAAGCGGTCCTCGCCGCGCAGATGGCCTGCGCGGCGGCAGCGTACGCGGCTGTCCGGGCGGCGGCCGCCGCGCGCGCCGCGGCGGCGCGATTCCTGCCTCGGAAGGCGTACCCGCCGCTGGCGCGCCAGCCGCGCGCGGAAAGCGAACCCCACCAGCGTCGGCACGTGCGACAGCGGCGCCTGCGGCGCCGGGGCGGCAGCAGCGCGAAGCCTGGCCCACACCGCCGCGCGGCAGCGGAATCGCGCACCATGACCCGCTTCAGGGCGCTTCCCAGCCCGCACAAGATGCGCTCGTGGTGGTTTGCAGCGTACGTCATGGCCCCCGAAACACCTGGCTCGTGTGGCATTTTCAAGCCTTTGCCTTTTGTTCAATGGCTTTGTCTAGCTTTCGGCCTCGGGGGCCTCCTCAAGACAGCTGTTGACTGAGATGGCGAAGGCATGAAATCCGCAAAGTGTACATGTGACACAGTACTGACTGCAATGCTGCGCGATCGGCGAATAGCTACACATGCAAATAGCTATCGACCATCCCCTTGTACTGGATGCTTGCTGATTCCTATTGCTGGGTCTCTGCGCAGAGGAGGGCGGACCAATCGTGCCCCCCCCTCCCGGAACGGAACACCAAACTGTACTGGATGCTTGCTGATTCCTATTGCTGGGTCTCCGCACAGATAGCGTACTAGCCTTGCCCCCCCTCCGGGAAACGGAAGGCAGAAACAAACAAGGAAAAAACGTGCGAGACGAGCTTCTCTGCGATGGCTAGCGGCTAGCAGCCCCGCCGCCGGACCGGACCGCACGGCGGCGGGCATCCAGCAGCAGATTTGGCAAGGACGTCTGCCAAACGATTGGCTCTCCAATCAACCGCCGTGACCACGTGCCCGTCAAATCTCATGGCCGTGCCTATGACAAGATGGTTTCCGTGAGCCGGCATTCGCGTAAGTTTGCTGGCTGGGCTGTGACCAACTCCGAAATTTCGCCGTCTACTAGAGTGGACACTCGAGCCCAAACCTGCGCGAGCATCCGTCGCTGGCCGGATGAACGTGCTCATGCCAGGCCCTTTGCTCGAAAGCATTATGATCGCTGTCTGGTTCGGCACCAGATCTTCCCTCCCTGTGCCCACTGCTGGCGCAGTGTGCCCGCGGCATTGTGATGAAGAATAGAGTGTGCAACACAGTCGGCCATCCTTCTTGCCCTTGCTAGCGATATGGAAATGCTGGGGGCTGCGAACTGCGGAGACATTCGGGCCGATGAGCTTGCAATGGCCATCCAGAAGCATCTGACGCTGCACTCGGCTGCGTACGGCTTCAAAATCAGAACATACAAGGGGCATTGCACGTTGCACATCCCGAGCCAGCCCCAGCTCCACGGCATGATGATTTCAACTCTTCTGCATGAGCGGATGCAACTTGCTCTCAAAAAAGGTCATGACGCCACGGCGCATGACCCTGGGCACGCAAGCGGTGGCTGCTAATTTTACAGCTTTCTGTTTCGCTTGTGGTCGCAATTATCTCGTGGCCGCTTCTGCGTACCCGCAATGGAAAATTATATCGAATAGGGATGTATGTACGGTGCCCGGGGAGGATGGGCTCGTCTGGATTTGAAAGGTTCAGTTTGTCTGCACTGTCGACCTGCGGGTTGGTTGTTGCACTTCCCTTTGGCCAGCTAGTTCGGGGGACGAGCGTGCGACGTGCAGGGTGCAAATTCACGTCGCCATGGTGCCTCTATTTCGCTTGCACGAGACATTCGGTAGGGCACTCTTGTGGGGGTGTTGGCGCGCGTCCTCTTGCCGCCGAAGCTCAAACGCCCGGGCGCAGAGCTTCGGAACTTTTGATGTCTACGGGGGAGCAGGGCGAATGAAACAAGCATGGGAGGTCTTGCGTGCCCACGTTTTGTCACGCTTGCTCGGGCTGGCAACCTTTAGAAGTTCTGCAAAGACATACTCCAGATTTCGTAATAAAGGGAGGGGAGTCTCATTTCGGGGGGGGTCTCTTCCAGGCTATCTTGGAGGGCCTGGGGGGTCTGGGGACGATGTTTTGGAGGGTTCTCCCACGGGGGAGGTCTGAAATGGCTTGTCTTGGAGGGTCCAGACCCCCTCCCTTTTATTAAGAAATCTGGAGTATCCCTTCATACTCCGAACTCCTGTTTGCCGAGGCCTCGCTTTGCTTGAAATATTCAGGGCTTGCGCCCCCGCCGCGGCGTTCGCCTGCTCGTCATTTCTCACCCTCCTCCTTCTCATCTCCTCCTCTTCTTCCTACTGTTGCCTTCTCCTCCGCCTCCTCCTCCCACTTTGTCGTCCTTGCCGTTGGGACACCCTGCAAAGTTCGCGGGGCCGCCGCAGGGTCGTCTTGTGCCCTCTCTGCGGCTTGCAATTCCCACTGGGCCCTCTTAGTGCTGTCGCACCATCCGCCACCCTGTGTCTTCTTATATCGTTAAAACTGCACATCCCCGGCCGTGCTGCATGTTCCGCTTCTAGGCGCGCAACCATCGCCCCTCGTGTGCCCCCCTGAGGGTCCAGCGGAGTTGGGGCGGTCTAGAACAACAATGCTGCACTGGTAAAACTACGATTGCAACTTGAATAAGCAAGTAGACATAGCTAGCCTCAACACTTATCATACATATGCAAACTACTCAATATCATGATTACAATCACATCATAACCTCCGACCGCAAACCTCACGTTGAAAGTGGCGTATCTGATTACTAACCACGATGCAAGGACGCTCATCACTCAATGTGTGCAATGACGCTCCCGGCAGAAGCCTTCAAGTCGCCCAAGATATCCTCCAACACGGCCCCAAGACGGCACCTGGGTGCCGTGGCATCAGGGGGGTGCCAGCCTCAAGAGGCCTTCAAGACGCCTAAAATAGAACCTCCAAAATGGCGGGGGGCCCCCCGGGGTCCAAGCCTCCCCCTTCTGGAAGAAGGGTCCCGAACTCCTGAGGACCCCAGAGGCCTCTCAGGCCGCCGCTGGCCGATCTCGTCGCCCGCCTCCCCTTCCTGCCCATCCCACAACTGTCGCCCTCCTCCCCTTCCTGTTCCTCCCCAAAAGGGCCTCGTGGCCCTGCTACCGTACCCATGCGGTTTGGTCCTGCCACCGCACAAGTGCCTGCACCGTCTGGTCCTGATACCGCAACTGCGCCACGGGCACCGGCGATCACAACCGGACAGTCCTGCCCGTACAGGCACCGCGTGGTCTTGCCACCGTGCCGTACCGTGCCGTACAGCGGCCATGATGAAGGGGGGTGGGTGGCCCCTCTCCAGGTGAGGCGAGCCGAGGTGGGCATCAGCTCCCCGCAGGGTGCTACGCTCGGTCGCTATCTGCACGCGCATACCCGCTGCTTCAGACGGCCTCCCCCCGCTCATTTCCCCTCCTCTGGTCAGCAAGTATGCGTCATCCTGTTTCTCGCCCATCTCGCATGTGATTCTTGGCTTTTGTTGACCCCTTCCCCTGGCGTTGGCCAGGGGGAGGAGTCGAGAGCGCCAGCAGCAGCAGCCGCAGCAGCAGCAGCAGAACCGTCCGACGCTCGAAGCTCGAAGAAGGACGAGGAAGGATGAGTATCGTTTATCCGATCCCCATCCCCAGCGGCGTGGCCTGGGCCTCACTGGCCGATTTACCCCCCCCCGATGGGGATGTGGGCCGTCCCCTTCGGGCTTCGAGGGGTGTGTCCCTAACTGGGGGGGTAATTTGGTGGGGGTCTCGAAGGCGATGGGGATGGGGATGGGGATGGGGATCGGATAAACGATGCCGAGCGAAAACTTCCGTCGAGAAGGGGCCGATGCGTCGCCCGCGAGGGCCAGCACCGAGAGCCGCGGGCACGGCGGCGGCCTCCACCAGCTCTGCCGTGTAGAAGCGGGCCTCCGCCTCCAGCGGCCAGGTGCGGGTCCGGAAGAGTCTGCCCTCCTCCTCCTTCCTGCCTCCTGCTTCCCCGTGCTCCTCCTCCGCCTCTCCTCCTCCCCATCGTCCTCCTCCGTTCCCACTCATCTCCTCCTCCGTTCCTCCTCTTCTCCACTTCCTCTCATCCTCCTCTCCTCCTCCGCCTCCTTCTCCTCCTTCTTCTCCTCCTCCTCCTCCTCTTCCTGTCCTCCTCATGTTCCTACTCATTGCCTCCTGCTCCTCCTCCGACGCAGAAACAAGACCTGGGGAGGGACGAATCAGCATGAAGGCAACGTGTCCTTGAGGAAACTGACGCTGGAACTATTTCGCTGCTGTCGGGTTCTTGGGTCCCGTCGTTGGCCCCACGAATGTCACAAAGAAACTCAACATTATCGACTGGACCCCGGGCACAGCCCCAGGGTGCAAGAACCGTTTGCGCCAGAAACGCTCCTCCATGAAAACAACAAGAATTACAGCCCCCGCCCAAGCCAGAGTTTGCGGTTCAGAGTGCAGAGTGCGAAGGCGCCCATGCGCCGGGAAGGGAACCCCCACATAGACCTGTTCGGACTCTATTACCAGGCAGGGCCAATGAAGAAAACCACGAAAAGGGTTTGGCGCTGACTTCGACCTGTACTTGCATTATGCGCTTCGTCGGTTGCCCTCACAAGCCCAAACAACGAAAATAAAGTACACAAACAACAGAAATCGTACGGCAATGAAAAGGCTGGAGATGGAACAGGGAAAAAGACGGCTACAATGGTAGTAGTCTTGCTCTGATGCCGAGTTAAGGCCACTCAGCTGTCAACGAGGCCGCTCACGACACAAGCCTCTGACCAGAACATTACCCACAAATCCTCCCAAATAGCATATGGAACCGAGCCCAACTGTGGCGACGATTCAACGATCAGCCGAACCACGAACAAAAACAGCAAGTCTGCAATCATGTATCGCGAAGGATGCAGACTCCTCAAGTGGAACCGTTCGGTAGATATGCGGAACAGTGCGGCGAGCAACGGAGAAGGCAAGCATGCAATGAGGGGAGCCTGCAAACAAAGCTGCACCCTAATACTACGTGCAACCCCAGACCGACACCCACAATAGCGCTCTTCATTTCTGCCGCATGCAGCGCAACTGCTTCGAGAGCATCCTCCGCTTTTCAGAGAGGACCCCGAGCGTCGCCGCTGCTCGCTGTAGCGTATCGTTTTGAACTTCGCATTGCCGACGTCACCAAATGCTGAACTAACAACGGAACTGAGAGACAACTGGCGGAACTACAGATCCCTGTCCGGCCAATCAAGACTAGAGAGGTGGCCCGAAAGATATCCAAACCACAGACCAACACCATGGGCCAACAACCGTGCTTGCCACACGGTTCAATAAGATACCAGCGAGAAATTAGTAACGAAGCAACATACAATCATTCATAAACTGCAATATCAACAACAAATAAGCTGTATCCTCAGAAAAGCCTCTGCCGCTTCTGCAAAGCAGCGTACGACCTGAGAGCATGCTTTTGAAATCACGAGCAAACATGCATATGATGGTCACTCGCGCGAGTCGCCTCAGCTGTCGGCTCGGGATGTCGATACGATAACATCGGTTTCTTCATGCCGCTTGTGAGGGATACATATGCGAATGCTGGACGACTGCATCGCTTTCACACAAACCCCATACAAATTTCTGGCTGTAGGTGCGTGGCTGCACCCGACCATCACGTACACGTCAGACTTGAGGAGACGGGAGCGACGTAGGGTGTCCATATTCGAGCAGGTCCACGGAACGGGATTACCCCGTTCCATTTCCTGTGTTGAGAATGATCCCAATATCTCCAAGCTCCCGAACTCGACAGAATCAAATAATCAAACGCAGCCCCCCCTTTTGCAGTGCTATCGAATCGAGGAAACTTCTATTTGATTCCCGAGGCGCCGAGTTCGTCCGACTGCAACGCCCTGCGTTCAAGGCGCACGCACAGCCTGTTCCCGCCGCTGCAACGCCCCCCTGCGGGTTCGTAACTGTTGTGTTCTCTTATCCCACTGTCCTGCTCCGAGGGGGTCGACAGGCCAGAGATCGACTCTGATTGGAGGCGGCCGGGGTGTCTGAATTGGTTGAAACCCTAGAAAAAAAGGTCAGGAGGGGGGTGAAACCAAATCCGCTCAAAATCTGTCCCAGTACTTCCCCCGGGAACCATTGTCCTTTTCTGACAGCCCTCGGACCCGTAAGCGGCCCCCGAGAATCGAAAAAGACCCCAAAACCTTCCCGAACCCAAAACCCCGAACCTGCCCGCCGTCACTGCGAGCCCGTCCTGGTGGTGGGCACTCCAGACCCCCTGACGGTTTCAAGACTCTCGGGGCCAAAGCGGTCCAGCGCCGATCCTATAAACTCGCGCGGACCTCCGAACATTAATGTTTCTGTCGTCGCTTGTTCCCCGGAACGAACCGAGGACGACTCTGTTTGGTTGGAGGCGGCCGGAGTGTCTGAACTGGTTGAAACCCAAGAGAAGCGGTCAGGAGTGGCTGTGAAACCAAATTCGATCAAAATCTGTCCCAACACATCCCCCGGGGTCCATGGTCCTTTTCTGACAGCCCTGGGACCCGTAAGAGGCCCCCGAAAATCAAAAAAGACCAGAAACCTGCCCGAAACCCGAACCCCGAACCTGCCCCCCCGCACCGCTAGCCGGTGGTGGGCAATGTCAGACCCCAGACGGCTTCAAGACTTTCGGGGGCAAAGGGGTCCAGCGTCGATCCTTCATGTCGTGATTTGTTCCCCGAGAGCCTGTGGGGCCCCAGGACGAGCCACGGGAGAAATCGGAGCGCTAGCGCCGCACTGCTCGAACCCTTAATTCTCCAATTCTGGCCGTGAGCGCGTTCCCGTGCCCTCGAAGTTCCGCCAGGAGAACATAAAAAATTGTGTTCCGCCCCGCCCCCCCCCGCATTTCAATCCCTGGTGCCTGCGCAAAATGGCAAAACACTCGGCCCAATATCGGCCGACCGCGACGACGAAAACCAGCAAAAATGGCAGAATCATGCATTTCGTCGCCAGAAACGCCGTTCCCCGCCCCAGGAAAAAACAGAAGGCGGAGGGCCCCCCCCGTAAGGTTCAGGGGCTCGCAGTACCTCACGAAAGCCTCTGAATACCACGCTCGTGCGGACCAGCCTGCCCCGCGCCCCCCCCTCCTTCTGAGGGGCAGCGCTAGGGTCGGGAAGACGTAAGACTCGGGTACGGGGGACTCGGGTTGGCCAGACGGAGCCATTATAAAAATGACGAGGCCCAATCTGAAATTTGACGCGAGCTCCCGCTGCAAACATCCCACATTCCACGAACACTGGATTGTCAAAATCCATGACGCGCTCGTCAAAAAACGTCGGCGACCCCGAGTTCCGGCTTACTCGAGTCTTACGTTTCCCCGATAGTAACGGACCAGCCCAAGAGGGGGAGCATCGAATCGGAACAAGCGGCGACCAGGTTATTGGAGGAGATGCGTGGGCGATTAGAGGTCGATGCGTCCACCCTTAAGCCTATCCCCATCCAATGTTGCCCCTTGTGAAACAGGGACCGACCGTCCCGGCATTTCTATAGGCCTACCACGGCATGTTCTTAGAGCCCAACAATGTTCTAAAAGCAGCAACAACAACAGCAACAACAACAACAACAAGGTTCCTAGAACATAAGCCCGATGTGATAAAACAAGACAATCCCAGCCAGAAATGTTCTAGGAACATTTCGTCGAAACCACAAAAGGTTCTTAGAACATTCATTGGTAGGCCTACAGGCACGCCAGGACGCTTCGCCACTGCTTGACTCTTTTCCCCACCGTTGTGCGGGAATCATCCCTGGCAATCGGCCCAAACTAAGCAGTGGTGTTCGTTGACGTTTTGTTTCGTCTTCCATTGGTTTGGATTCGTTCCGCCCCCGATGCCAAACGGGTGCAGATGAAAACGGCACACGAACTCGCCCAAACACTGTTTAGATCGATCCACGGAGGGGCCCTGGGGGAAGTAGATCCTGGGCCCCAGAGCTTCTGCCTGGGACCAGCGTTCCACCCCGGGTCGTTATCTTTCGGCCCCCCCGGGGAGGCCCGCCACAACGAGGGCCCAAAGGTTCAAGGGCAAACCCAGGGTCCCGAGGAGAGGGCTCGGAAGAGGAGGAGGAAGAGGAAGAGGTCCCGAATTAACGGGAATCACCGTCCAGGCATAAGAGGGAAAAATTTCCCGGGAGGTCCTCGGAGGTGGGGCCCCGGGAGGTGGGGGCCTTCCCGGTAATTCGTTGTGATTGTTTTAATCCGTATAACTATCGAGAAATTATCGGGAAGAGTTCCCGGAAGGTGGGGCCCCGGAGGTCCCCGGGAGGTCCGTTAATTCTGGACGGCAGTCCCCGAACCCTTGGACGGTAATCCCCAGCAATGAAAATCATGTGGGGCGAGGGGTGGGGGAGCTCGGGTCGCTCTCCTGCATTTGCGCCTCGCCGAGAGCCTTCCAGAGGCGCCGGAGTCGCCCTGGACGGCCGCCCGAGGCCCGAG
Source organism: Prorocentrum cordatum (assembly GCA_963575745.1). NCBI lineage: Eukaryota > Dinophyceae > Prorocentrales > Prorocentraceae > Prorocentrum > Prorocentrum cordatum. The sequence goes on along the minus strand of CAUYUJ010020593.1, from coordinate 102,903 downwards.
GAGGATCCAGGCCCCGCCCCCCTCGGGCGCCAGGCTGACGAGTCCCCCGAGACCGAGCTTGACAGGTTTATCGACGATATATCTCTTCCTCCTCCTCCTTCTCCTCCTCCTCCTCCTCCTCCTCCTCCTCCTCCGTCTCCTCCTGTATGCGAACGCACCCAGTGGGGCCTTGGAGTCGAAAAATAACATATAAAAATAATAGAAACAATTAACGGGAATACAAAACAATTAACGGGAATACGACTCAAGACAATTAACGGGAAGACGTGACAATTAACGGGAAGAAAAGACAATTAAGATGAATACAAGACAATCGACGGGAATAATTAACGGGAAGGGAAGAATTAAGGGGAAGGGAATTAAAGGAAAATGGAATCAGCTCAAAATCCGAACACCCCCTAGTAACACAACGGGCGCGCTCAACCGAAGTCGCAAGGGGGAATAGGAAGGCTGAAACAGCAGTAGCAACGGTGGTGTTTTTCACGTAGTTGTAGCCGAAGTCGTAGTAGTAGTAGTAGTAGTAGTAGTAGTAGTAGTCGTCGTCGTCGTCGTCGTCGTCGTCGTCGTCGTCGTCGTCGTCGTCGTCGTCGTCGTCGTCGTCGTCGTCGTCGTCGTCGTCGTCGTCGTCGTCGTCGTCGTCGTCGTCGTCGTCGTCGTCGTCGTCGTCGTCGTCGTCGCGTCGTCCGTCGTCGTGTTCGTCATCGCCCTCCGTCGTCGTCGTCGTC